>CM061749.1:14381301-14819860 GCA_030979885.1 Lolium multiflorum
TACACTCTGGGGTGGAGCCAGTGAGCCTGGTGTGATGACACAAATATCAATCTCTTGTGCATCCTACATGGCCTCACTGACTCCATCTCGGAATGTTAATATTTGTTTTGACCAACAATGTATGAGGCAGCACCACAAACTATTCGCCGATGATTAAAATGCTTGGTCACTCTTACACTCTTGGGTGGAGCCAGTGAGCCTGGTGTGATGACACAAATATTAATCTATTGTGCATCCTACCTGGCCTCACTGACTCTATCCCGGAATGTTAATATTTGTTTTGACCAACAATATATGAGGAATATGCTATCTAGTTGATACTACTTGGCTCGTATTTGAGTTGGACTTATTTGTTTATTTTGGTCTTTCTTCGAGATAGCGCCGATGATTAAAATGTTTGGTCACCGTACACTCGGGGGTGGCGTAAGTGAGCCTGGTAAGATAACACAAATATCAATCTCTTGTGCATCGGACTTGGTCTCACTCACCCCATCCCTGAATGTTAATATTTGTTTTGACAAACAATGTATGAGGTATTTATTTATTATCTGGTCTTTCTTCCATTTTAATCAGAGGAGGAACCGGATGAAGACCCCGATGTAAGCGAGCCTGGCGGGGAGAGAGGAGGGAGCAAAGGAGGAACCGGATGAAGACCACTTTGTATCTCGAAATGGTGAAATTTGTATGAATTAAGAGTTGTATGTAAAACATTTGACACCACTATATATGTATCTCGATCGGGCTCTAAGTAATGTGATGATGATGTTTATATTATATCTGTGTAATGTACATGCCATTTATATTATATCTGCATATTTCTGTATATAACCTATATAATATATGTATATTGATGTATATAACATGTATGTGTATAGCAGCCAGTACAAACCGTTTATAATACGAGCACATTCTGTGGCGCATTGGAAACTAATTCTGTGGCGCACCTGTTTCTGTGGTGCACCGATGCACGCGTGCGCCACAGAACTCCTTAATTATGTGGCGCATGGGCTAGTGCGCCACAAAATTCTTATTTTTGTGGCGAAGATTCTGTAGCGCACCACCCATGAGCCACAGAATATGTATATTGGTGCGCCACTAATGAGGCTTTTCCTACTAGTGCTCTCTTTAACCAGTTACACCGATGCTAGTTGGAACACTGATCCAGATGACTCCAAGTCTCAATCTGGATACGTGTTTATTTTGAATGATGCAGCAGTGAGCTGGATGAGTGCCAAGTAAAGCGTGGTGGCGAAGTCTTCAACTGAATCTAAATACATAGCTTCTTCGGAAGCTTCATCAGAAGCGATATGGATGAAGAGTTTCATTACCGAGCTTGGTGTGGTTCCTAGTTCGTTGGATCCGATGACCATCTATTGTGACAACATGGGTGCCATATCCAATGCACAGGAGCCAAGGTCACACAAGAAGCTGAAGCATATCAAGCTACATTTTCATGTTTTTTCACGAGTATGTCAAAGATGGTGACATAAAGATTTGCAAAGTACACACATATCTAAATGTGACAGATCCCTTGACTAAAGCTCTCCCTAGGGCAAAACATGACCTACACCAGAACACCATGGGTGTTAGATACATTATCATGTAATCTAGATTATTGACTCTAGTGCAAGTAGGAGACTATTGGAGATATGCCCAAGAGGCAATCATAAATTGGTTATTATTATATCTTTGTGTTTATGAGAATTTTTTGCATCCCATGCTATAATTGTATTAACCGGAAACATTAATAATTGTGTGTTTGTAAACATAAAAGAGTCCCTAGTAAGACTCTTGTTAAACTAGCTTGTTGATTAATAGATGATCATGGTTTCCTGATCATGAACATTGGATGTTGTTAATATCAAGATCATATCATTAGGATAATGATGTGATGGACACACACCCATAGTAAGCAAATCATAAGATCAAGTCATTAAGTTCGTCTTGATATAAGCTTTCGATACATAGTAACCTAATCCTTCGACCATGAGATTATGTAAATCAATTACACCGGATGGATGGTTTGATTACATCAAACGCCACTACGTAAATGATTGATTATAAAGATGGGATTAAGTATTCTGAAAGTATGAGTTGGAGCGCATGGATCAAGAGTGGGATTTGTCCATCCTGATGACGGATAGATATACTCTGGGCCCTCTCAGTGGAATGTCATCTAATTAGCTTGCAAGCATGTGACTAGGTCATAAGGGATGACATATCACGGTAACGAGTAAAGATTACTTATCGGTAACGAGATTGAACTAGGTATAGAGATACCGATGATCGAACCTCGGATAAGTAAAGTATCGCATGACAAAGAGAATCGGTATCGTATGTTAATGGTTCATTCGATCACGAAGTCATCATTGAATATGTGGGAGCCATTATGGATCTCTAGGTCCCGCTATTGGTTATTGATCGGAGAGTAGTCTCGATCATGTCTGCATAGTTCGCGAACCGTAGGGTGACACACTTAAGGTTCGATGTTGTTTAGTAGATATGGAATATGAGATGGAGACCGGATATTATTCGGAGTCTTGGATGGGATCCAGGACATCACGAGGAGGTCCGGAATGGTCCGTAGAATAAGATTCATATAAGGAAAGTCTTTTTCTGGGGTTCGGAAAAGTTCAGGAATTTTCCGATATTTGACCCGAGGGTTTCTAGAAGGTTTTGGAGGGGCCACCAGTGGGCCCATGGCCCCGGGAGGGGCCACCTGAGCCGAGGGGGTGCAGCCCAGCCCTAACGGGCCTGGCGCACCAGCCCTCAAGGCTCAGACCGGCCAGCCCCTGGGGTTTTAGGGGAAACCCTAAAAAAGGACGGAAGGCTTGGGGGAAGGAAAGTTCCCCCCATCCCCTTGCGCCTGCCCTAGCTGGGTATGGGACAAGGGGGAACCATAGCTGACCCCCCCACTATATAAAGAGGGGTGGGGTGGCTAGCCATTGCCCCCTTCCCTCAACCCTAATCTGCCACCTCCCCTCCCTCCCAGTTTCTCCTGCTCCGGCTTAGGCGAAGCCCTGCAGGAATTCTCCTCCACCACCACCACCACGCCGTCGTGTTGCTGGGATTCCGATGGGATCTAATCCTCCGCTGCTCGCTGGAACAGGGAGATGAAGGACATCATCGACACCGTACGTGTGACAGAGTACGGAAGTGCTGCCGGATTGCAGCACCGGAAGGATCGTCTACATCAACCACGTGATCTGATCCCGTTAAGGCTTTGGATCTTCGAGGGTTAGTTTCTCATCTATCTCGTTGCTCCGATCTCATAGATTAGATCTTGGCTTTTCCATAGATTGGATCTTGGATTTATTCATCTTTGTGGTAGAATTTTTTTGTTTTCCATGCAACGAACCCTACAGGCACACCACACACTTCACCGTGGAGAGTATCATCACTACAAAATGAAAGAGAACTCACATTTAGCATAGAAAATTGTGCAATTTAAAGTTCATGCATGAAAAATTGATCAAAGTCAAAGGTTTAGCATGGAGAATTGTTTTTACTCCAACTTTTGCACGGAGATTTTGCTTGTAACTAACCAGCATCGGTGAGTATCAGCGCTACTCATGGCTCTCACCATGGGGCAAGCGACGGGGAGAGGCAGAGACAACATGACTAGGACCACCTATGTGAAGTGGAGTGACCGTTGGAGATTCGTGGGGCGAGGCAGAAGCACGGCCAAAGTAACTATTGGATTGAACCAACGATCCCTACATGTTTGAGGAAAATATGGGAAGTTCAAATATCGATGTGGACGGTAACAGTAACTAGTAATCGAGTACTATGGCAAGATACCAACAAGAGTCCCTGTGGCGAGGTGTGCGAGGAATTTCTTGCTTCCTTGGCATCCTTGGCACTAGTCCTCAGAGTCACAAAAAAGTCCCTGCAAGGTAGCTTACATGTAATGCGTAGCGAAGGATAAAAGTTAGAAAATTGCAAAAGTATCTTGGATGGGCAACAACTAACAAACAGAAAATAAAAAAAACTAGCTAGGGTTATGTCTACAAACTGTGTAATATCTATGCCGAGGGCATACCTCTACACCGTCAAGTGTCCGTCCGTAGGTGCCCACCAGCGCAACGTGTCGGCGTTATGCCACAATGTCGCGATATTCTGAGTGTCACTGTCGGCACAGATCTTGATATGCCTACGGCCTGGGTATACCGATGGTATCCATCAGCTTACGTCGTCCTATGCCATAGGCTGATTACTAAGCAATGCTGATGGCCCTTTTCCAGCCTTAGGGCTACACCAAAGGCCCCGATAAAAGATTGTCAGCTTAGCTATTGGCCGTAGCCATTTTACCATTTCATGTGGTGCATCATGCTCTATTCTAAAGATGGAACAACAAAGTTCGTGGATTTTACATCCTGATACATAAACTTTGAATAATTAACAAAAATATATGTTGAAGTTGCATATCAATGTGGAAGAATTTATTTTGATGCAACAATTTTCATAGATTTTGCAAAGGAATTTCTTTATTGAGAATTGGCAAAGGATTTCAAACATATTGTCACGTAGTTGGATAACGTACTCGTGTTTTTAAAAATATCATATTTATATAAGTTAAATCAATTTTTAGAATTTTTTCACGCTTTTAAATCATTGGATTGTCTGGGAGCTGTTTAAAGGTAAGATGTGTACAAAGTTAAAGCTATGCATATACTGTTTTTTTTGTTATTATAGTTTGTAGCCAATAGCTTGATAGTTAGGATATATGACACATCGTCTTGTCGATGTCATTGGGCAACCTAGGTACATATATGTATATTATCATGTAGGAGAAGATACCTTAGATGCTTCAATTAACATGGAAAGTCAATCCCCAAATTACCAGTCTCTCTCTTCCTCTCCTCTCTCCTCTCTCCTCTCTCTCCCTCTCTCCCTTCCTCCCCCTCCCTCTCTCCCTCCCTCCCTCTCCCTCCCTCCCTCCCTCCCTCCCCCTCTATCTCTCTCAAAGTATACTCGTAGGTAGGAGAAACTACCCAAAAATCGATCAAGTCCAATGTTTGTGCTACACATAATTATTATTAATGTTCTAAATGACTTTTGCTTTTGTAAAAATATGGGCCCCTGTGTTGGTGGTATTGTTTATTCGATATAGAGGCGACCGATAGTGCTAGTCGCAGCTTGCTTGTCCTAGACCACTACCAATGATTCTTACCTAGCCATAAGTTCGGCAAAGGAATTTACCATATCGGTTACCTATAAGGTTCCTCTCTCTCCCCCTATCCCTCCCTCCCCCCTCCCTCCCCCTCCCCCTCTCCCTCTCTCTCCCTCTCTCTCCCTCCCTCCCTCCCTCTCTCTCAACGTAGTACTCGTCGGTAGGATAAACTACCCAAAAATCGATCAAGTCCAATGTTTGTGCTACACATTATTATTATTAATTTTCTAAATGAATTTTTCTTTTGTAAAAAGATGGGCCACTGTGTTGGTGGTATTGTTTGTCCGATGTAGAGACAACCGATAGTGCTAGTCGTAGCTTGCTTGTCCTAGATCACTACCAACGAATCTTATCTAGCCATAAGTTTGGCAAAGGAATGTACCATATCGGTTAGCTATAAGGTTCCTCTTGATTAGACGGGCCACCATGTACGATAAGGTTCCTCCCTATCCAATGAGAACAAATCCTTCTATAGGCTTAATTTATAAGGTTCCTCTTCATTAGCTCCATGCGTCCGTCCATCTTTGACTAAAGAATAATAGAAAACATTGAAACGGTTGAGACTGATTATAAAATAAGTTTATTTTTTCAAGACAGAGTGTTAGAATGACATGAAAATGACAATGCAAATCAGGTGCACTTCTTCCATTGTGTCAACTTCTACTCCTTCCTCTACAACAAAAGAGGACCACAGTCCAATTGTTGAATGGTGCATGTTGGAACTAGTACGAAAACAGTTGATTATTGTAGAAATGGTATGTTCAACATATATGTCAATAACCGCGATCTTTTCCTCGAACTAGGCTTTTGCCCCGCTATATTAATATAGCACACCACCGATACAACATAGGATCCATTTCTGTGGCAAACAACACAAAGCAAGCCCAAAAGAAAACACAAAAGCAAGAAAAGAGAAACTAATACCGAAAGGATCGGATCAACGAAAACGGAGATGCCTCGCAACTGCTGCGCCTGCCGGATAATTCCCACCACGATCCTAGCACTTTGAAGTTCCGTGTACCAAGCAGCACCTTCAAGAAGGGGTGCGACAACGACGCCACTACTGCCCGGAGTAGTCCTAGGGTTTTCCCCGGTACGCGCAAGGACAAGGAAACATGGCTTCACCCAACGCCCTTCAAGAAGGAAGAATGGCGCCCGCGGGCGTCACCGCGTCGGTGCCGGCAATGCTGACAGGGATTTCTCCCGACCCTCGCAACCTCACCTTGGACACTCCATCGTGCTCCACCACACTCGCCACCCACCACCATGCGCCACCACGGCCTTGCAAGCACCACCGCCGTCTCACCGTGACGAACGAAGCGGGGACATCACGAACAGGACGAACCAACCGGGAGCGAGAGGCAGCACGTCAGCAGCCACGCCGGAGGTACCACCTCCACCGACACCTGCGGACACCGACCCGACGCGGCGACCGGAACACACCAGGCCCACCTGGCCCGGCCGAGCCCGAGCAGGCTCGTGAAGTTCTTGTCTATGCACTGCAGTGTACGTGCCGCCGACATCGCCGCCCCGAGCTCCGGCCTTCCCTCCGTCCGCCTAGAGGAGCACCACGGGGGCAGGGAGCCGGCCGGCCCGGACCTAGATGGGGCCCGAAGGGCCCAGATCTGGGCCAGGCAGGTGGAGCCCCGAGCCATCGCGCCGTCCCGAGGCCAAAGAGCCTGGCCACCACGTCTTCGTCACCCGCCGCCGCGTCGCTAAGGAGGAAACGCCACCGCCGGAACTGCTCCGACCTGGGAGCACCGCCACCAGACGAGGAGACCCCGCGTCTCCCCTTCTCATGTGCGGGGAAGTGCAGCTCCACCGACGCCGGCACCGCGCGGGCTTTGCCCGACGGCATGCGCCGGTGGCGGCGGCGGGGAGGGGCGGAGAAGGGTGGGGCTGGGGCGCTTAGGGTTTGTCGCCCTCCCGTCGCCCGTGGGGAGCGACGCGGAGGGCCGAACCGTTTTCCATCTGCCATAACCGCGATCTTTTTAATACAGTAAAGTTTTTAAGAGCAGTTAATACCACATATAAAGCATATAGTTCACCACAATTAAGGCATAAAATAGTTACATTATTACATTATATCTTGCACATGCAGCTAGATTAATTGAAAGGCCCACATAACAGGCCTTTGAATATTCAACATTGATAAAATATTTTGTAGCTGAAATCTGATACCTAAGAAGACTATCTATTATTCTGAACAAAATCGAACTCAAATATATCATTGACCTAATATTGAGTAATGGTTCATATGAAGAACCTATAAGCACAAGACATTCATATAGTAGTAGCCAAATTCATGTAAACATAGAATTGGTCAAGAAATATACTGACAAATGTTGGGGGAAGATGAGATATCTTTAGATTTTTCGATTGATTATGTCTTTACTCTTTACTAAGTGGCACTTGGCATGAGCTGCATGACCATATATACTTCCCAGATTTAGACGTTTTACCTGGATAAAAGACATTTCATCTTGTCGATGTCATCGGCGGTATAAGTATATATCTGTATATATGTATCATGTAGGAGAAGATACCACCAAATTAAAAGATTCTCTCACTCTCTCTCCCTGTCTCTCTCTATGTATAGTAATCATAGCCCAAAAATGACAATTATTAATGTTCTAAGTGACTTTTTCTTTCGCAAAAAGATGGCTCACTCTGCTGCTGCTGGTATTGCTTGTCCGAAACAGATAGTGCTAGCGGTATCAGCAGCTTCCCTATCCTGGACCACTACCAACGATTCTTCCCTAGCCATAAATTCTGCAAAGGAATATCCATGGTGTGGGATAGGAATTTGGTGCACATGGGTGCCAGTGCTTCCTTCAATTTTAGTTTTTTTTAAAAAATTTAAAATCTCACATTTTTATGTTATCAAAAATTATATCGTTAAATATGTAGATAGATATGTTCATGAGAAGTGTATGCAAAAAAATCCCGGTAAAAAATAATTTAAATTTTGGGAAATACAAAAATACAAATTTCTAACAAAATGATACACTACTGTAATACTATTTTACTACCATTAACTGTCAGTAATTTGTCTTTTTTTATATTGTTCAAAATACAAAGTATTTTTTAACATAACTTTTTTTGCATACACCTCACCCATATATATCTATCTATATATTTAACGCCATAATTTTTTAAGACACATAAATGTGAGATTTTAAAATTTTCAAAAATCTGAAAGTGAGGAGCACTGGTGCCCATGTGTCAAAGACACTTTCCGCATGGTTCTTGATCAGCTCCATATAGGGCCACACCTATATACATCCAGTGAGAACATATATATAAGGTTCTTGATTAGCTCCATGTAGTCCGTAGTACTCGATTTGCTACTTGTAATCGTATCATCATATTTAGGGCATGTTTGTTTCTTACACATATTATGTAATCCAGTTTATATAGTACCAAGTATCGGATCATATAATAAGTTGATAAAGTTGATCGGCAACCCAGATGGCACCCCCATGCCCACGCCACGATTGACACCACCTTGATGTTGAGATTAATTTCGTTTGTGATTAGCTCCTGGCCGGATAAGCTATGCATGTCAATTGATCTTGTCACCAACAATATCCGACTGAATGTTTTCTGACGTCATACTTTGCCTAGAGACTTGAGCCATAAATAGCTGGCAGGTTTGTTGGAGCCTAGGTTGATAGTCCAGCTGCCGGCCGGTATTAACTGCTCTTAGAAACTTTACCATATTGTAAAGATCGCGGTTATGGACATATATGTTGAACATATACCATTTCTACAATAATCAACTCATCACCTAGCAGTTCCAACATGGTCCATTCAGCAACTGGGCTGTGGTCCTCTTTTGTTGCAGAGGAAGGAGTAGAAGTTTACACAACGGAACAAGTGCACCTGATTCACTTTCGCAAAAAAAAAAGTGCACCTGATTCACGTTGTCATTTTCATGTCATTCTAACACTATGTCTTGAAAAAATAAACATCTTTTCTAAATCTTCTCAATTGTTTCAATGTTTTCTATTATTCTTTAGTTAAAGAATAGACGGACACAACAAAACGCGCTTTCATGTTCTAGTAGAGCTAACGAAGATGAACCTTATAAATTAAGCTTATGGACGGGTTTCTTCTTACTGGATAGGGAGGAACCTTATCGTCCATGGTGGCCCGTCTAATCAAGAATAACCTTACGGTGCACGATATGGTACATTCCTTTGCAGAACTTATGGCTAGGTAAGAATCATTGGTAGTGGTCTAGGACAAGCAAGATGCGGCTAGCACTATCAGGTGCCTCTTTTATTTTCGAAATGGAGGTGCGATCCCTGCCAACGCATCACCGAATAGATGCATACGATCTTTATTGATTTTTATTAAGATAGTTAACAAAGAACGGACAAAGAACATACATCACAAAACCCAAAGCCACCACACAACACCTACAAACTCGAGAGTGGACGAAAATCGTGTTAACAGGGCCTCTCTGCGCCCGGAAAGACAACGAAATCACTCCACTAGCTAATGGCTGGGAACAATCCACATATTTTATATTAAATGTTTCAAACTTATGTATCAAGATGTCAAATCCACAAATTGTTATGTTCCATCTTGTGTGGTAATTACAGTACATTTTATTTTGTTTGATCGGTCAATTACGCTACATAATTATGACCATACCCCTTTATTTGGTTTTTTTCTCTTTACTTCCGAAGAGTAGTTTCAAGTTGAGTAGAAAATAGAAGAGTTGCGTAAAATAATTAGAATTTTCAGGTCCTAAAGCAACTAACTAAGGAAAGAATACAAAAAGCTATAATGTAAGAACAAATGAATGGCCATACTCTACGACCCATTGAAGTCAGAGGGAGAAACAGATACTACCTCCGTTCGGAATTATAAGGCCGGCACACAGATCGTTGATTTTACCAACATAACATGAATTGTACAAAACAAAAATTATATCATTAGAAAGTAGAACATCTAAACTTTCTAATAATACATATATATACCTTGTATTACGTTAATTAAATGTACAACCTAGGAATACACGCCGAACTTATAATCCCGAGCGGAGGAAGTACCAAGATACTCGATGACATTAAACAATTTGGTTGATCACACAAAAATAGAAAATATGTACCGAGATCTACCTCCCTCATCTGAGGAAAATACTACTCCTACTTATCAATAAACTAAGGATTATCACAGTGTACACAATACGAGTTCAGGAATAGAAACCTTACGAACGGACACATCCTTAGTCACTGAGATTCACTCCTGAGACAGAAAAATGCATGCTTCTTAGGGTTGAATTAGGCCATCAGATGACACATTGGAGCAAGAGGGAATAGCCACTCCACCAAATAAAGCTCCAGTTTTCCACCCGCATGTCGTAGTTACCTCAGTGGTCCATGAAACAGACCATTCCCAAGCATTGACGCCTCGCAAAATCAAGAAGCAAAGTTTTTTCCCAAAAACTCTCCCGTAACAAGGCGGGCCTCCCTCACTGGACAATCAGTGGCAGACCTAGGACTTTGGCAAAGGGCATGGCTCACCAAACTTTTGGCGATCCTATTGTTAACCTTTTAGTCATATAAAAAAAAGTAGAAATGATGATTATAAAATATGAAAAATAAATATATAAAAGGGATTTTGCATTATAATAAAAAAATTAAATTGTTGGACACCTGCATAGTCAACCAGGCGTTCTAGTATTGAACTAAATTATCACGTTGCATTCGACCCAAAATTTCCGAAGTATACAAACCGCGGGATAATCATTTAGGCAACACTACAATATACACTTAGATCGTAGTAGTACAGAAATAATCAAAAGAATATGTAAACAAAATGTTACAGAGAAGACTACAATGAAACAAAAAATTCATATACTCTCTCCGTTCTCATGGAAAGGGTGTAAATAACCTGCAAAAATATTTACGCCATTTTCATGGATACGTAGGGAGTGCTTGACTACAAAAGACTAATTATTAGTTGACTTACTTATCAGCTGATGTTACACAGCTAGTACATACTCCGTACTACTAAACGCAGTGCAGAGTCTCTCCAAAAAGCAATCAGAATAGCTAAATATTTCCTTGACTAATCAACCGTAGCTAATCATCCATTACCAACTATAGCTACGTTCATGCATGGTCCATGGAGCAAGTTTTGGCTACGTTCACCTGCAGGTTAGTGCAATAATTAACCGGATGGTGAAGTTTGGTGCTGTGACGATGCATGGTCGCCCTCGCCAAAAAGCTAGCTAGCTCTCGGTTTATCAAATCGCCCAGCTTTATTATGGGAAGCTAGTGATCTGGGCTTAGCCCAGTGGTTAGGATCGCAGTGGCGCACCCTGACGACCGGAGTTCGATTCCTGTCAGGAACGAATTTCGGAATTGTCACGCCAAGTCCCGCTTCTACTATATCAAAAAAGTGTCTAGTTCCTCCTAGACACGTTTTTTTTTATGGGGAGCTTGATTACGAGGAGCTTGCACGGCATACAACAAGGCAAGGGGCGCCTCGGCGGGATTGCTTGTGACCTCTCTCACCCGTTGGTTTTGTGACGAGTCATGGCGGCCAAGCCGAGAATGGTTGGTGTTAATAAAGATGGGAAGAGGTGGACGGCCAGGAAGAAAGAAAATTAATGATCAAATGAGAGGCATCCATAGGAAAGCAAGTGAGAGGATATGGGGTTTCTTGTCAAAATAATGTCTTTGCATATACCACGGCTTTGTTATGCTTTGCATCAGACTTTTGGCTCACTATTAGTCCAACCTTGAAACATGCATCCAACTAATTGTGAGCTAGCCAGCTAATTATTATCCAACTAAGTGTATAATATACATTTATATTATATATGTTTATAGATGTTCATACATCTTTCAACATAGTTGGTCAAACTTTACGAATCATGACTTCAGAAAAAACTAATATGCACTATATTTTGGTGAGGAGGGGTATCATACAAGCACCACTGTCCCTCAGCTGTTGGTTGTTTGGTGGATGTTCTTGTCTTCCTACGCGCTCTCTCTCGCTTCACCTCCTCCACACACTTGTTATTCCTCCTCGCTGTCAGAACTTTATCCACATCGTTTATAAATACATGCGAAACAACCCATAATTTCTCAGAGCGATCTAAGAAACCCATAAGTTGTCAAAGCAAAGAAACAAAATGGCGTCAGGAGTGTTTGGTATCCCCATTTCAGTGGAGACGTTGAGAGCCACAGGAGAGTATAACGAACCCATTAGCCAAAACGATGTTGCAGACTATGCCATGAAGATGATCAACGCCGGTGGTAAGGATATTGACGCACAAAATTTCGTCGACAAACTGAAGGAAAGGTTTGTTTTATATCATTTATGTAGTGGTGTTACCTAATTATTTCTGGTTCTACTGCAATTGAAAAACAGACTAGTTTGATCTTTGATAGGTGGGTAGATATGCACCAAAAAATAATTTTTGTTTCATATAAGGCTGGCCATAGTGCAAAGTATCATATAGTAGTATCCTGCATACTAGTATGATACAAGTCTATGATACTACCTCTATAATGGTTAGTATCATCTGGTAGTATCATAATCCCATGATATTTAATTATTTGTAGAATCTCAATGCAATTGTGTGTATAGGATATATTTGACATTAATTTTTTTAGTTTCACGTGCTATGATACAGTATCATATTATGGTACCACTAGCATATCTCTCCTCATTAATTATAGCGCCATATCAAATTTTTGCTAAGATCGCATGCATGATACTCCTTATGATACTAGCACTATGGCTAGTCTAAGGACTTTTTATTTCGGAATTAACGATACTTAAGTTATTGCCAACTGAATTCGAGAAAGGGCAAATACTAACATTTTTGGCTACACACAACTAGGTACGGTGATGGAATATCTGCAAAATGCCTCATCTACAATGCCACCGGTACCACTTTGAGCTTCGTTACCTATAAGGATTGGCATGGCCATATCTATGATACACCCTACCCATCACATATTCAGAATGGACAATGGGGGGCATTTCTCCACGTCCACCCAACTTTCATAGCTGGTTCATCTTCTGCCGTTGTGTATCGTAGCAAGGTCCCCTCCGGTGGCAGCTCGTGTGATTGGTTGTTCTCTTGGGGCATCCCGTACATTGGTGACAATGGGGTAAATACTTTCAAAATGTTACTTATTTGTGTTCGTCATGATCCTATTAATTATTACTATGAGATAGAATGACTAGTCTATTAATCATATATAAATGTATATATAATAAAAAAAAGTAAAACGGAACTTTACAGTGTGAATCTTATGTAGGGACAAGGGTATATGTTTGTATTCGCAACTCAATTCATTTGGCTAGAACTCATACAAACAAGTAAACTAAAGCCAATTGAATTTACTTTGTATACTTTTCAACTAAAAAACATGGCCTCTATTTTAGACTCTACTAGTGCATATTCTTATATTTTATGTATGTAGGTGTACACTGAAATTCGTGAGGAAGGGCACTTCCCTAAGCACTGGGATTATATCTACAATAACAAGGTGGAAAAAGCAAGTCGCAGCTCCACTGATAGCCGTTATGGATATGTTTCCTGGACTGAGATCGGTGAAGGCACTACAGTAAACGTTCGTGGTGTCTTTCAGCTTCCCTACTATTAATAAAATCAGATATAAGGAACATTTGTTTTCCTTAATAAATATCAGAAATAAGGCACTCTTTTGAGTGTCTTTCCTACAAAATCTGAAACTAAAATAAAGATATATATGCTAGAATAAAACATCGCTGGGAAGATCAAAATCACAATTAGATGTGGAATCAACCTTGGGTAATGGAGTACCATACAAAAGGGTGATGGATTCGCCACACAAGTTTGTACCAATTTGAAGTTTTTCAATACCTATATCGAAATCTATGTAATCTTAATGTGAAGGCTTTGACCTTCTTACTATGAATAAAGTTATTATTAGAAAATATATAGTATATTAATTTTTGACAGAAACGGAAGTTTCAATAATATAATTGTTGAATGGTTTGTACATTATGGATACTAGATGGCTAGGCGAGCTTCGCCGCACCGCCTGCCCCACGTTCTCCCACGACATACATATAATTACTATATTAAAGGTCAACAGCTTCCTTTTTGTGAGAATTTTGGCTTTTTTTACTAATGACGTGCTGACACTTATGCTCCTTTGTGGTTAATTCCTGCGGTATTTTTCGTGTGTGTAGATTCGGTGCCATCTTGCAATTGGTGCATGATTGATTCCTTTGATGCTACGCTCCTAGTGTTGGTTTTCTCTATGGACTGGGTGGATGTAGCAGTTTCGCTGATGTGGCCTGCTGTTTTCGCTGTTTTTTTGTTGTTGTTGTTGGGGCCCTTGGACATGTGCTGGTGCGTGGCATGGGTGTGACATATCCGTGGTTATCTTAACTAGATTTTAAAGTGCGCCTTGGCGCAGAACCCCGTAGAACTCATGTATAGGTGAGAAAGTGATAATGCTTTTATTTGGTTTTACAAAATGAAGTGACTCACAAAAAATTATAAACGGAGTAACAAACATCTATATATAACCAGGAAAGCAGAAGAGAATATACTGTAGCAACTAACATTCAATGATTCAATCAAGATAAACAAATCTATGGAAGGAGATTTAGGGATGAGCCTTAACGCACCATTCGGTGGAATTCGTGCCAATTTACATTTTGTACGATAGAAGAAGACCAAAAAGAGTAAGAGCGGAACAAATTTGAAGAAAAAGAGGAATAATGAAAAAATCCAAGGTCAACCATGGAAAGCATGTACAAAGATTACAGTCGGTAGCAAGGATTCACAGACCTTCACAAATATTACATTTGGTAGAAAGGATTCATAGATGATTCCTGAGGTAATTAAACAATTATGTATCCCAAAGACTATCATTAAAAGAAACAACTAACACACATAGAGAAGACCATCACATTTGTAGGTCAACATTTGATTCAACAAAAATGTTGAAGAGAAAAGCATTCTGCCCTCAAGAAAGCGTGTATGCTCAGTGTATGCTCAATGAACGTTCGTAGACACATCTTTATTCAAGGTTGACAATTTGAAGCAATCAGATAACTATGACTATTCTTATCTGAGAAAAAGATTACAAGGCTTGATATCGCTGTAAGGATAATGAACGGAAAAAGAGTTGAGCAAACACATAGAACATAATACAATTTTTGATGTAATTGTGTTTATGAATTGAGCCGATGGCAAGTCTTCGACCAGCAAGTTCCTTTCAGCTCAAAGATGCCCACCTAGTAGAAATAACGAAAATATTAGTTCAAAACAGAACAAAGCACCTACACTCACTAAATATTCAAGTCATCAAACTTGTATAAAGTCCATTGATTTAGGCATGAAAAAAACTAAGGAATAGCAAGCTGTCCATACCAACAAAAAAAGTTGTCCATAAGCATGCTGATGCAAGCATGCAATTAGCTAACCATATCTACATATTCGAACAAGCCAACATAAATATCTTGTCCACGGTGCGCTAGCTGAAACTGAATCTAGATACGAGAATGTCAACTTTAAATCACAATGAAGCTGCGCAATACAAAAAGAACCATGTAATATGATAGCCAGCATGTTACTTGTATACATGAGATCCAGAAATAATTTGGATGTAATCTTGCTACAAGTTCTTTTTTCGTATGAACATGAGTTTCCCCGCGAATAAAAATTGTTTCACCTGTTCTTTATTGTCAATTGTTCAGGTCATAATTTGTATCCACCCCATAGTATCCCAAACAAGAAACGATATGGTCTTTGACAAGACACAGTTTATTCTTCTTTGCAGGTATGGTATTTTTGCACAAGACTGGCTCTTTACTTGGCCTATGCTTTAGCGACTTGAGGTCAAGAGTTGGTGGCAGCATGTTTGTACTTACAGTATGTGACGCGAGTGGTGTTTACCCACTAGTAGAAAAATGGGCATCCGTTGTAGCCTTTAGTACCGGTTCACTTACGAACCGGTGCTAAAGGAGGCATTAGTTCCGGGCGGGTGAGGAACATCTATACCGGATTGTTGCGGGCCTTTTATACCGGTTCGTAACACGAACCGGTACGAAAGGTTATCAGCACAGTATTCAGGCGGAGGTGGGGCCAGGGCTGGACCTTTAGTACCGGTTCATCTTAGGAACCGGTACTAAAGGGTCTCTGCCCTATTTCTTCCGCGCGCCGCCGCGCCCGACCCCTGGATGCATCTCTCATTTTTCATTCTCCTTCTCTCCTCTCACATTTCCAAATATCTTGCACCTCTCACACTCCAATAATCTTCATTTTTCTCCACCATTTTAACAAGATTAACGGCACCCATCTATCTAAGGGTTAGCAATATCATCCTTCCTTCCGGCGTTCCTAATTTAGCTCATTTCTTTGGTAGTTTTAACTCGTACTATTTTTCTAGTGCTAGCAAGGTGTTCGATGAAATTCCTAAGTTAGCGATTTTATTTTTTTATATGCAATTTGAGCTGAAATTATGGTATATTTTGTAGGTTTTAATTAGTATCATCCCCGTCCTCCATTCGATCGCCATCGTCGCCCTAGCCGGCATACAACCTCGGTTCTTTTTTATAAAAAAACTTAGTTTTATGTGATGAACTTGAATATTAATTAAGTTGTTCACTCATATATCCACGATGTTGTGTAATTAATGATTTTTGATATACATATAAAATGCAGATGAGTCGACAATGGATGTACGGTGACCGGTGCCATCCCGACTTCATTAATGGCATGCATTATTTTCTCAATGTGGCTGAGGCAAATAGGCAGTCGAGTGGTTTCATCTGTTGTCCATGTAGTTCCTGTAAGAATATGCAGGATTACTCTACCTCAAAGACCATTCACGTCCACCTGCTGGAGAACGGTTTCATGCCCAGCTATAATTGTTGGACCAAGCATGGAGAAAGAGGGGTTATATTGGAAGACAACGAAGAAGAACAGGACAGTGACAACTATCCCTTATTCACTGAAGACGGTGATAGTAGAATGGGGGAAGACGAAGCTGAAGAAGATTTTTCGATGAGCCGATTTTTGATGACCCGGATGAACGATTTGGGTCGGGCCATTCTTGATGCGAAGATGAACTGCGGAACTGAAAAGGAGAGGTTGAAGTTGGAGAAAATGTTAGAGGTAACAAACTGTTGTACCCAAATTGCGAAAATGGAAAAAGCTGGGTACCACGCTGGAATGCTGCAGTGGAAGGCAGAGAATGGTACTTCTGACAAGTGATTTGAAATGTTGCTGAAAATAATAAAGAAGATGCTTCCAGGGGAGAACGTATTGCCCTCTAGTACGTACGAAGCAAAGAAGGCTGTCTGCCCTCTAGGATTAGAGGTGCAGAAGATACATGCATGCATCAATGACTGCATCCTCTACCGCGGGAGTACGAGAATTTGAATGCATGCCAGTATGTAGTGCATTGAGGTATAAGATCGGCGAGATGACCCTGGCGATGTTGAGGTCCACCCCAGGAAGAGGGTTCCGAAGGTGATGTGGTATGCTCCTATAATACCACGGTTGAAACGTTTGTTCAGAACAAAGAGCATGCCAAGTTGTTGCGATGGCACAAAGAGGACCGTAAGAAAGATGTGATGCTGAGACACCCTGACGGGTCGCAGTGGAGAAAAATCGACAGAGAGTTCAAGTCATTTTCAGATGACGCAAGGAACTTAAGATTTGGTCTAAGTACAGATGGCTTTAATCCTTTCGGGAGCGAGCTCCAGTCATAGCACCTGGCCAGTGATTCTATGTATCTATAACCTTCCTCCTTGGTTGTGCATGAAGCGGAAGTTCATTATGATGCAGGCTCATCCAGGGCCCAGCAACCCGGCAACGACATTGATGTGTACCGAGGCCATTGGTTGAAGAACTTTTAGAGTTGTGGCGTGACGAAGGTGTACTGTGTGGGATGAGCACGAACAAAAGGAATTTAACCTACGGCGTTGTTATTTGTAACCATCAATGATTGACCTGCTCTTGGTAACATTTCAGGGCAGTCAAACAAGGGATACAATGCATGCACACGTTTAGGTGAGACTGCGTAATTATGTGGGAAACAAGAATGTGTACTTGGGGCATCGTCGATTTCTTCCAAAACAACATCACGTAAGAAAGAGAGGAAAGCATTTCGGAGGTGAGGCAGATAACCGAACGAAGCCTACCCGCCCTACTGGGAAGTTATATATGATATGGTCAAGGATTTAAAAGTGATCTTTGGAAAGGGTCCCGGCGGACAATCTGTTCCGCATGATGTTGACGGACACGTACCCATGTGGAAGAAGAAGTCGATATTTTGGGAGCTACCCTACTGGAAATTCTTAGAGGTTCACTCTGCAATCGACGTGATGCACGTGACGAAAAATCTTTGCGTGAACCTGCTAAACTTCTTTGGCGTGTATAGGAAGACAAAAGATACACCGGATGCACGGCAGGACCAGCAAAGTATCCACGAAGGAAACAACCTGAATCCACAGAAGTATCAAGGTCCTGCCAGCTACGCTCTTACGAAGGAGAAGGAGATCTTTTTTGAAGTCTGAGTAGCATCAAGGTCCGGCTTCCGTCGAATATAAAGGGAATAATAAACATGTCGAGAAAAAGTTTAAAAACCTAAAGTCTCATGACTGCCACGTGATTATGACACAATTACTTCCGGTTGCATTGAGGGGGTTCTGCCGGAAAATGTTCGAGTACCCATTGTGAAGCTATGTGCGTTCCTCAATGCAATTTCTGAAGGTGATCAATCCACTTACTCTACAAAATTTACAGAAGGATGTGGTCCAATGTCTAGTGAGCTTCGAGTTGGTGTTCCCACCATCCTTCTTCAATATTATGACACATCTCCTAGTTCACCCGGTCGAAGAGATTGGCGTTCTCGGTCTGTATTTCTACACAACATGTTCCCTTTGAGAGATTCATGGGAGTCTTAAAGAAGTACGTTCATAACCTTAGGCCTAAGGAAGCATCTCCAAGGGCTATGGAACAGAGGAGGTCATTGAGTTTTGTGTTGACTTTATTCCTGACCTTAAGCCGATCGGTGTTCCTGAATCGCGCTATGAGGGGAGACTGCGTGGAAAAGGCACGCTAGGAAATAAAGCAACGTATGGACGGACATTCTTTCACTCAAGCACACTACACGTTCTACATAATTCCATCTTGGTGGCTCCGTACAAAGAACAGAAGGATATCTTACGCTCTAAATACAGAGCAACGTGAAGATTGGATTGATGGAGAACACATGAAGACTTTCGGCGGTTGGTTGCAAACACGTCTCATGAATGTCACCGATGACGAGCAGCTGTACTTGTTGGCCAAGCAACCATCTTCTACTATATCGACTTTTCAAGGGTACGAGATTAATGAGAACACATTTTAACTTTCGCCCAAGACCCAAGCATCATCTTAAACAATGAAGATTGTCCATGGTTGCATCGCAGTCAGAAGAAAGGGAAATAGACGAAGAAAACTTAGAAGACTTGATAGGGATCATAACTTGTGTATCTCAATATGGAAATCACTTTTGTGTAATGATGTTACTGTATGTAAGATATTAACAATGGAGATGGTTGGCTTGTTTTACTAGTTAAGTAGCTTTCACGAGCTTTAAATTTTCGAGGCGGAACTTCCGAATATATATATATAGGGCATGTGCACCAAGGGCATATTCGAGAAGTTCCGCCACGGGAGATTTCGACACTCCAACATTGTTAGGAGATGGAGTCTTTCACGGGCTTGCAAGGAAATTTTTCCGAGGCGGAACTTCCGAAGATGCCATAGGGCGTGTGCACCAAGGGCATCTTTGACAAGTTCCGCCGGGAACCCTTTGCCCAACATTGTTAGAGGAGATGGAGTCTTTCACGGGCTTGCAGGGAAATTTTTCCGAGCGGAACTTCCGAAGATGCCATAGGGCGTGTGCACCAAGGGCATCTTTGACAAGTTCCGCCAGGAGATTTCCCAACCCTTTCCTCCATCCATGGTGATGAAACTCTCCATCCATGTTGGCTTGTTGAGCTGCTTGCCATGGCGTATCGATGCTCCTTTTATAGGCACGGCGCCGCTTCTACATTGTCTTCTTCCTCCGACAGGGCGTCGTGCGCTACATGTTTTATCTCATCGAGCAGGGCGTCCTTATCCTGCCGACAGCTTTAGTACCGGTTGGTGGTACCAACCGGTGCCAAAGGGGGTTCGCCTCCATTTTCACTTGGCCGCGCAGGAAAATCCCCCAAATTCCCCACAGACGCATAGACGCACAGACCGCGCGCGCGCTCGCCGTCGCCGTCGTCCACGCCGTCGCGCATACCACTCCGTCGCCGCCGTCCGTCGTCAGCACCACGCTGCACCACGCCGTCGCCGTTGCCGTCGTCTGCGCGCAGCACCTGCAGGCCGGCCTCTCCTCTCTCCGCGCGCGCCGGCAGGTACGTCCTCCCCTCCCCTTGTCCTGCCCCTCGCCCGCGCACCGTCGGCGTCCCTCTCCCCTTGTCCTGCCCCTCGCCCGCGCGCTCCACGCGGCCGCCTAGGTCCCCTGCATCGCCGAAAATGGAGCCACGCCGTCTCGCTGGTGCGCCGCTCCCTCCGCCTCGGCGCCGGCCAGGTCACGCCCGCAGGGTGTTCGACCCAATGCCTACAGGGTCTGCGGCTGGAACGCAACGCTGGACGCCATCTCCCATGGTGTGCCGGCACTGACGTGGCCCAGCTTCGCCGACCAGTTCTCCAGCGAGCGGCTGCTCGTGGACGTGCTCGGCGTCGGCGTTAGGTCCGGCGTCAAGGTCCCCGCGCCAGGAGTGGTTGTCGCTGGTGAGTGCGACGCCAACCGCGAGTCCGCGTGCGCCAGGAAGATGCTGCCACGCTTCTGCACGGCTAATCGGTAGCCATGGAGCGCGCCGTCGGCTGTACCCGATGTTGCTGCGTGCCGGGGAGTCGTCGTGGCGATGTTGAGTTTGTCATCGCCGGCGACCCGCACCTCTTGAACCGCTGGATGTTGTGTTATTGTCGCCGGCTGTTCTATTGCTCTGATTGAAAAAACCAAATAGTGCATCGATCAGTTCACGGGATTCAGCGAAAAATAGTGAAATAATCCATCAATGTGTTGAAGATCAAACGGGAGCATGCTACTGCATGCCAATTGATGCATATCTATTGATTATTTTCAGCATGTATGCATCGTTCATGGTCAATTTCCTTGTCCTTCCGCGTGAATGCATGCCCATTGACGACTTTCTCCGCGCGGGTGAAACCATGATTTCAACAATCTTCTGATCGACAAAACTTCATAGTCTTTTGCCAATTGCTCGTTGATGGAGAGCAAAGTGCTAATAATGTGTTGTAGTATCAAGAGAAGAGACACAAAGAAGTAACTAAAGAGAAGAGACCCCTGCTCGTAGCCGCCGTGTCCGTACCCGTACCCGTGGCCGCCACCCATGGTTGATCAGTAACAAATTTTAAAAGTAAATCCATCAACCTTTTGTGCTCGAAAAAATAGAAACGAATCCATTGAGAGAAGAGCGAGAGGAGGAGGGGGAACACCGTTTCCATGGCCGTGGCGGTCCGTTAGGGTTTTTTGCTTTCTTCATTTCAATTGTTATCCATCTAGCAATCTGTTATATGATCATGACATGATAAATGAAATATAACTGCTTTCTTAATTTTGTAGTGACATTGAGGTATGGCGGACGGCACCTTCGTCCGAGATGAGGAGGGGGAAGAAGCGGTGCAGAAATTGATCTATGAGAGTGCCCGTGGTACGGAACCCGATGGAGATGAGAACGAGCTCGAAGACTTTCTGAATGATTTCGGCGAGGGACTTGAGTCTGAACAAGTTAGAAGAGACAACGAAGTGTCCATAACAAACTCCGGCGAGGTGTATATCTATGTATCAATTAGTCTATGTTCATCGATCCCTAGATGCATTCATTTATTTGTATTGCACTTATTAACGAATAATTTTTTCTTTTAGCCTTCTGCATCATCGAGCAAGTCTGTTAAAACAAAACGAGGCCCGACGAGAGTGTTAAAGGGCGAGGGCAGGTTAGCCCTCACGTCATTTAAGGCTAATGGTGAACCGGAGCATCCCAAAGAGTTCTGCCGCAAATTTACAAATCAAGCCGGAGTTCTTGTCAGGGACCATGTACCGATCAGCATTCAAGAGTGGAATAAGCCGAAGAAAGCGGGGACTGGAGCTAGTTATGTCAACGACACGATGAAAACTTTTCTTTGGGACACTCTACTGACACGATTCAGCCTACCGGAAGACATGACGGAAGGCCAGAAGAATAAAGTCAGGGAATGGACATGGAAGAACATGGACATACAATTCCAGACCTGGAAGAAAAATTTACGGGACAAATATAAGAATGAAGATCCAGTATTCGATGATAATCTAGTGAAGATAAAAGATCACTGGCCCACATTTAAGGAGTATAAGCAATCATCTACTTTTGTGTCCCGATCGGAGACAAATACGAAAAATACTGCAAAGAAGAAACTTTAGCATCATTTGGGGTCAGGTGGCTACAAGACTGCCATTCCGAAGTGGACATCGTTTGAAACTAAACTGATGGATGCAGGAATCACTCCACATACATGGGACTGGCCCGAACGGTCCAAGTTCTGGTTGTTCGCGCATGGGGCAGGGTTGGACCCAAAGACAGGGCTGATCGTTGCGAAGGAAAATGGAAGGAAAAATTGAGGCAATTGTACCGAAGCTTGTAGATGCAATTGAAAAGGTGGAAAGGGAGAGTACATTCCCGATAGAGAATGACGAGCTAACACTCGCTCTGGGAACCCCTGAACACGTTGGACAGGTGCGAGCTCGCCCAGTCTCACCATGAAGGACGTGTGGGGACAGCGACACTATAGAAGCCGTTAAGAAAGAAGAAGGACGCCGACACGTTAACGAATTGTTAAATAGGGTGGAGGCTCTTGAGAAAATCAGAGGGCACCTGATCAGCCGCTTTCCAGGATCCACAAATCTTGCCTGCCCCATCTCGCGCAGATGTCGGTTCCTCGCATCTTGACGGATGTGGAGGAAGCTACCCGTGGATTATGTCACGGAGAAGGCAGTTGCGAGCTACATATGTTATTCAGGACCGCGTCCGTTAAGGTGGCGGTTGGCTATGTGTACCCAAGTGAAGATGGAGCAATGCACCATCATATGCCCATTCCACCTGGCTGTGTTCGTGTCGGGGTGGATGAAGTTGTTCCGGGTTTTGAAACAGGGGAGCTTGATATTCCTAGAGGTGAAGATGAGAGGACACTGGCCGATGTCAAGCACGGTTTCGCCCTATGGCCGAAGAAGTACGTCGTCCTTTGCAAAGGCCACCGACTCCTACACATGAGTAGCAAATGCCATCGACTCCTCCTGGTAGCAGTCCTGGTGAGCAGCCAAGTCCACACCTACCCGAGAGGGACCCAGTGTGAGTCCACATCTCGAGATCCTTCGCGTAACACAGCGTCCGTTAAGCGGAACAGTACGCCCGCAGGAAGAGATCTAGAAAGGAGAAACCACAGCCGCCCATTGAGAAGTTACCTTGGGAAAAAAGTGTCGAGGAAAACAAGGAAGCCGTTGAGGCCGAGGTGAAAAAAAATTTGCACCGAAAGTGCCAGAGATACCTTTCGAGAAGACACTAGATCCAGTGAAAGTTGTGCGTACCGTTGAGAATCTATATGACCCTGTACCATCGCCGCCATCTGACTATGGCGTATTGGAAAGGTCGTATGACAAGATGATCGAGGCGACAAAACCCGTTCAATCGGGTATCAGGGAGATAAAGGGATACACCAAGTCTATCAGCACGGACAACAACCCGTTCAATCGGTCGCCCCTCTCAAGGTGTTTGACGGAAAGCCCGTTCAAAGTTCTCGACAAGACACAACCGATTACGCCTTCGCTGAACGAGCATATCAATTTGTTCAAGGGAAAGATTTGGTCGAGAATCTCAGGAAGCTACCAACATGTATGTGTAACTTCCATTCGTGGTACCTTAATGCCTCAAAGGAAGGGATCGAGACTATCATGGTGCGAGTTAGGGAAGAGCACTACTTCCAGGAATACCGTGTGAACGTTGACTTCAACGAGCTTTTCGATTATACAATCTCCGGGCCCTCGACAAATCTATCATCAGTTCCTATTGTCTGTAGTGATTTATTTAATTTGAAAGTCTTTAGCTTGTTCATTGTCTGCAGATTATAATCTTTTGTGCTTATATTATGCAGATCGAAGATGCTCGAATGCAAAAGGGACGAAATCACGGACATTGGGTTCATTGACCCGCACACAATGCATGTTAAAACCATAGAAGATCCCCTCTATAACAAGGATACACTAGAGACTTTGCTAAGGTTTTTGAAGCGACGACGTGACAAAAGGCTAATAATTTGGCCTTACAACTTCGAGTGAGTCTTACTGTCTTATAACACATTATATTTTGCTCACCGTATGTCAAAATTTTAACTAATGACTTATATATATGACACTACATATTTAAACGTGCGTAGGTTTCACTTTATTCTTCTGGTCATCAATATGCACATTGGAGAAGTTGAAGTCTTTGACTCACTAAGCAAAAAATCGGAACTATACTTGTCTTGTTATTTAATGCTCAAAAGGTAATTTTAATTCTTATCGGTTTGTTTCGTTAATTTCCTGCTATGAACTAATTGATAACTCTTTTATGCATTTTCTTTTGTCGGGCAGTGTATGGGAAACTTTCATCAAGGAAGATAAGTCCCATGAATGGTGATGGCGTGTAATACACACGTTCGTTGGGAACCCCAAGAGGAAGGTATGATGTACACAGTAGCAAGTTTTCCCTCAGAAAGAAACCAAGGTTTATCGAACCAGAGGAGCCAAGAAGCACGTTGAAGGTTGATGGCGGCGGATGTAGTGCGGCGCAACACCAGGGATCCGAAGCCAACGTGGAACCCGCAACACAACCAAGTGCACCTTTAGCAAAGGTGAGGTTGTCAATCTCAACCGCTTTGTAACAAAGGTTAGATGTATAGTGTGGATGATGATTGTTTGCGTAAAAACGTGAACAAGTATTAAAGAGATTGTATTTAATGTAAAAGAATGGACCGGGTCCACAGTTCACTAGAGGTGTCTCTCCCATAAGATAAATAGCATGTTGGGTGAACAAATTTAGCCGGGCAATTGACAAATAGAGAGGGCATGACAATACACATACATGATATGATAAGTATAGTGAGATTTAATTGGGCATTACGACAAAGTACATAGACCGCTATCCAGCATGCATCTATGCCTAAAAGTCCACCTTCAGGTTATCATCCGACCCTTCCAATATAAGTTGCAAACAACAGACAATTGCATTAAGTATGGTGCATAATGTAATCAATAACTACATCACCGGACATAGCATCAATTTTTTATCCCTAGTGGCAACACACATCCACAACCTTAGAACTTTCATTCACAGAATGGAGGCATGAACCACTATCGAGCATAAATACTCCCTCTTGAGTTAAGAGCAAAAACTTGGCGAGCCTCTACTAATAACGGAGAGCATGCAAGATCATAAACAACACATAGGTAATAGATTGATAATCAACATAACATAGTATTCTCTATCCATCGGATCCTACAATCACAACATATAGCGTTACAGATAGATGATCTGATCATGTTAGGCAGCTCACAAGATCCGACAATGAAGCACATAAGGAGAAGACGACCATCTAGCTACTGCTATGGACCCATAGTCCAGGGTGAACTACTCACTCATCACTCCGGAGGCGACCATGGCGGTGAAGAGTCCTCCGGAGATGATTCCCCCTCCCGACGGGCGGAGGCGATCTCCCGAATCCCGAGATGGGATTGACACGGCGCGCCTCGAAGGTTTTCCGTATCGTGGTCTCATCGGGGTTTGCGACGAGGCATTAAGCAGGTGGAAGGGCAGGTCCGGGCGTCACGGGGGCCCACACACCAGGGCGCGCGGCCAGGCCAGTGCCGCAGCACCTTGTGTCAGCCTCGTGGCCCCACTTCCATCCCTCTTCTTCTGGAGCTTCGTGTAAAAATAGGCCCTGGGCGTTGATTTCGTCCAATTCCAGAATATTTCCTTTGTAGGATTTCTGAAACCAAAAACAGCAGTGCACAACTGGCTCTTCGGCATCTCGTTAATAGGTTAGTGCCGGAAAATGCATAAATACGATATAAAGTATACATAAAACATGTAGATATATCAATAATGTGGCATGGAACATAAGAAATTATCGATACGTCGGAGACGTATCAAGCATCCCCAAGCTTAGTTCCTGCTCGTCCCGAGAGTAAACGATAACAAAGATAATTTCGGAGTGACATGCCATCATAACCTTGATCATACTATTGTAAAGCATATGTAATGAATGCAGCGATCAAAACAATGGTAATGACATGAGTAAACAAATGAATCATAAAGCAAAGACTTTTCATGAATAGCACTTTCAAGACAAGCATCAATAAGTCTTGCATAAGAGTTAACTCATAAAGCAATAAATCAAAGTAAAGGTATTGAAGCAACACAAAGGAAGATTAAGTTTAAGCGGTTGCTTTCAACTTATAACATGTATATCTCATGGATATTGTCAATGTAAAGTAATATAACAAGTGCAATATGCAAGTATGTAGGAATCAATGCACATTCACACAAGTGTTTGCTTCTTGAGGTGGAGAGAAATAGGTAATCGACTCAACATAAAAGTAAAAGAAAGGTCCTTCAAAGAGGAAAGCATCGACTATATTTGTGCTTTTATTTTGAAAACATGAAACAATTTTGTCAACAGGTAATAAAGCATATGTATCATGTAATTATATCTTACAAGTTGCAAGCCTCATGCATAGTATACTAATAGTGCCCACCTTGTCCTAATTAGCTCGGATTACCAGGATTATCATCGCAATACACATGTTTTAACCAAGTGTCACAAAGGGGTACTCCTATGCCGCCCGTACAAAGGTCTAAGAGAAAGCTCGCATTTGGATTTCTCGGTTATTCTCAACTTAGACATCCATACCGGGACAACATAGACAAGAGATAATGGACTTCTCTTTAATGCATAAGCAATTAGCAACAATTAATGTTCTCACATGAGATTGAGGATATGTATCCAAACCGAAACTTCCACCATGGATCATGGCTTTAGTTAGCGGCCCAATGTTCTTCTCTAACATTATGCATGCTCTAACCATTAAATGAGTGGTAAATCTCCCTTCAGACAAGACGGACATGCATAGCAACTCACATGATATTCAACAAAGAGTAGTTGATGGCGTCCCCAGAAACATGGTTATCGCACAACAACAACTTAATAAGAGATAAAGTGCATAAGTACATATTCAATACCACAATAGTTTTTAAGCTATTTGTCCCATGAGCTATATATTGCAAAGGCGAATGATGGAAATTTAAAGGTAGCACTCAAGCAATTTACTTTGGAATGGCGGAGAAATACCATGTAGTAGGTAGGTATGGTGGACACAAATGGCATAGTGGTTGGCTCAAGGATTTTGGATGCATGAGAAGTATTCCCTCTCGACAAGGTTTAGGCTAGCAAGGTTATTTGAAACAAACACAAGGATGAAAGTTGCAGCAAAACTCACATAAAAGACATATTGTAAACATTATAAGACTCTACACCGTCTTCCTTGTTGTTCAAAACTCAATACTAGAAATTATCTAGACTTTAGAGAAACCAAATATGCAAACCAAATTTTAGCAAGCTCTATGTATTTCTTCATTAATGGGTGCAAAGTATATGATGCAAGAGCTTAAACATGAGCACAACAATTGCCAAGTATCAAATTATTCAAGACATTTTAGAATTACTACATGTAGCATTTCCGATTCCAACCATATAACAATTTAACGAAGAAGATTCAACTTTCGTATGAATACTATGAGTAAAGCCTAAGGACATATTTGTCCATATGCAACAGCTGAGCGTGTCTCTCCCACACAATGAATGCTAGGATCCATTTTATTCAAACAAAAACAAAAACAAAAACAAACCGACGCTTCCAAGCAAAGCACATAAGATGTGATAGAATAAAAATATAGTTTCGGGAGAACCTCGATAATGTTCGATGAAGAAGGATGCCTTGGGCATCCCCAAGCTTAGAGCTTAGTCTTCTTAAAATATGCAGGGTGAACCAGGGGCATCCCCAAGCTTAGAGCTTTCACTCTCCTTGATCATATTGCATCATTTCCTCTCTTGATCCTTGAAAACTTCCCTCCACACCAAACTCGAAACAACTCATTAGAGGGTTAGTGCACAATAAAAATTTACATGTTCAGAGGTGACATAATCATTCTTAACACTTCTGGACATTGCACAAAGCTACTGGACATTAATGGAACAAAGAAATTCATCCATCATAGCAAAAGAGGCAATGCAAAATAAAAGGCAGAATCTGTCAAAACAGAACAGTTCGTAAGATGAATTTTAAAGTGGCACCAGACTTGCTCAAATGAAAATGCCCAAATTGAATGAAGTTGCGTTTATATCTGAGGATCACGCACGTAAATTGGCATATTTTTCTGAGCTACCTACAGAGAGGCAGGTCGAAATTCGTGACAGCAAAGAAATCTGTTTCTACAGTAATCCAAATCTAGTATGAACCTTACTATCAACGACTTTACTTGGCACAATGATGTCTACGGGTGCTTCTATTCTTGTAGACAGTGTTGGGCCTCCAAGAGCAGAGGTTTGTAGAACAGCAACAGTTTTCCCTTAAGTGGATCACCCAAGGTTTATCGAACTCAGGGAGGAAGAGGTCAAAGATATCCCTCTCATGCAACCCTGCAACCACAAGCAAGAAGTCTCTTGTGTCCCCAACACCCATAGGTGCACCTAGTTCGACGAAGAGATAGTGAAATACAAATGGTATGAATGAATATGAGCAGTACGGCGCTAGAAAAATAGCTTGCTGACGTGTAGTTGATGGTGGTAATATGGTAGCAGTAGTAACGCAGAAACAAGAAACAAGCAGCGATAGCAGTGTTTAGGAACAAGGCCTAGGGATTAGACTTTCACTAGTGGACACTCTCAACTTTGATCACATAACGGAATAGATAAATACATACTCTACACTCTCTTGTTGGATGATGAACACATTGCGTAGGATTACACGAACCCTCAATGCCGGAGTTAACAAGCTCCACAATTCAATGTTCATATTTAAATAACCTTAGAGTGCATGAAAGATCAACACGACTAAACCAAGTACTAACACAGCATGCACACTGTCACCTTCACACTATGTAGGAGGAATAGATCACATCAATACTATCATAGCAATAGTTAACTTCACAATCTACAAGAGATCATGATCATAGCATACGCCAAGTACTAACACGGATGCACACACTGTCACCATTACACCGTGTAGGAGGAATAAAACTACTTTAATAACATCACTAGAGTAGCACATGGATAAATTGTGATACAAACACATTGCAATCATAAAGAGATATAAATAAGCACTTCACTATGCCATTCATAACAGTGAATAAGTATTCTGTGAAATATAGCCTAAGAGACCCACACGGTGCACACACTGTCACCTTTACACACGTGGGACAAGGAGTCTCAGGAGATCACATAAGTAAAATTCACTTGACTAGCATAACGACATCTAGATTACAAGCATCATCATATGAATCTCAATCATGTAAGGCAGCTCATGAGATTATTGTATTGAAGTACATAGGAAGAGATGAACCACATAGCTACCTGCAGACCCGAGCCTCGATGGAGAACTACCTCCCTCCTCATGGGAGACAGACAGCATGATGGAGATGGCGGTGTCGATGGAGGAGCCTCCTGGGGCACTCCCCGCCCCCGGCGTGCCGGGCAGAGACTGTCCCCCATCTTGGCCCGCGATGGCGCGTCTGGAAGGTTTCGTACCGTGGCTTTTCCGTATCGAGGTTTTAGGTCTGGGACCTTTAAATAGGCGAAGAGGCGGAGTCGGAGGGCGACGACGGCGACACATAGGCGCGGCCGGGGCTTCGCCACCCCCGTCATCCGGGCCACAGGCCCCTCCTCGGCGCTCTGGGTGTTCTGGAAGCTTCGTGGAAAAATAGGATGCTGGGTCTTGATTTCGTCCGATTCCGAGAATATTTCCTTACTAGGATCTCTGGAACCAAAAAATGAAAAAAGAACTGCCCTTCGCATCGTCAATAGGTTAGTTGACGCATAAATATGATATAAAGTATGCATAAAACATGTAGATATCATCAATAATGTGGCATGGAACATAAGAAATTATCGATACGCTGGAGACGTATCACGTCCCCAAGCGACTTGCGCAGCAGGTAAACGATAAACACGGATAATTGCAGAGTGACATGCCATCATAACCTTGATCATACTATTTGTAAAGCATATGTAGTGAATGCAGCGATCAAAACAATGGTAATGACATGAGTAAACAAATGAATCATAAAGCAAAGACTTTCATGAATAGTACTTCAAGACAAGCATCAATAAGTCTTGCATAAGAGTTAACTCATAAAGCAATAAATTCATAGTAAAGGTGTTGAAGCAACACAAAGGAAGATTAAGTTTCAGTTGCTTTCAACTTGTAACATGTATATCTCCATGGATAGTTGTCAATGCAAAGCAATATAACAAGTGCAATAACCAAGTATGTAAGAATCAATGCACGGTTCACACAAGTGTTTGCTTCTTGAGTATGGAGAGCTTGACTCAACATAAGTAAAAAGAAAGGTCCTTCAAAGAGGAAAGCATCGATTACTATATTTGTGCTAGAGCTTTGGTTTTGAAAACATGAAACAATTTTGTCAAAGGTAGTAATAAAGCATATGTATCATGTAAGTTATATCTTACAAGTTGCAAGCCTCATAAGCAGTATACTAATAGTGCCCGCACCTTGTCCTAATTAGCTTGGACTACCGGATCATTGCAATACATATGTTTAACCAAGTGTCACAATGGGGTACTTCCATGCCGCCTGTACAAAGGTCTAAGGAGAAACTCGCATTTTGGATTTCTCGCTTTTGATTATTCTCAACAGGCATCCGGGACAACATGGACAAAGATAATGGACTCCTCTTTAATGCATAAGCATGTGGCAACAATTATTATTCTCATAGATTGAGGATATATGTCCAAAACTGAAACTTCCACCATGAATCATGGCTTTAGTTAGCCCAATGTTCTTCTCTAACAATATGCATGCTCCAACCATTAAGGTGGTAGATCTCTCTTACTTGGGACAAGACGGACATGCATAGCAACATGATATTCAACAAAGAATAGTTGATGGCGTCCCCGAAGCATGGTTATCGCACAACAAGCAACTTAATAAGAGATAAAGTGCATAAGTACATATTCAATACCACAATAGTTTTAAGCTATTTGTCCCATGAGCTATATATTGCAAAGGTGAATGATGGAAATTTAAAGGTAGCACTCAAGCAATTTACTTTGGAATGGCGGAGAAATACCATGTAGTAGGTAGGTATGGTGGACACAAATGGCATAGTGGTTGGCTCAAGGATTTGGATGCATGAAGTATTCCTCTCGATACAAGGTTTTAGCAAGGTTATTTGAAACAAACACAAGGATGAACCGGTGCAGCAAAACTCGCATAAAAGACATATTGTAAACATTATAAGACTCTACACGGTGTCCTTGTTGTTCAAAAATTATCTAGACTTTAGAGAAACCAAATATGCAAACCAAATTTTAGCAAGCTCTATGTATTTCTTCATTAATAGGTGCAAAGTATATGATGCAAGAGCTTAAACATGAGCACAACAATTGCCAAGTATCACATTATCCAAGACATTTTACCAATTACTACATGTAGCATTTCCGTTTCCAACCATATAAAAATGAACGAAGCAGTTTTAACCTTCGCCATGAACATTAAAAGCTAAGAACACATGTGTTCATATGAACCAACGGAGCGTGTCTCTCTCCCACACAAGCATTTATTCAAACAAAAACAAACAAAAACAAAAGCAAAGCCGCTCCAAGTAAAGTACATAAGATGTGGCAGAATAAAAATATAGTTTCCAGAGAAGAACCCTGATAATTTGTCGATGAAGAGGGGGATGCCTTGGGCATCCCAAGCAAATGCTTAGTCTTCTTGAAATATACGGGGGTGGAGAACTATGGCATCCCCAGCTTAGACTTTTTCACTCTTCTTGATCATAGTATATCATCCTCCTCTCTTGAAGCCCTTGAAAACTTCCTCCACACCAAACTAGAAACAAACTCATTAGAGGGTTAGTGCATAATCAAAAATTCATATTTTCAGAGATCATTCTTACTACTTCTGGACATTGCACAAAGCTACAAACTAATGGAACAAAGAAATCCATCAACATAGCAAAAGAGGCAGCGAAATAAAAGGCAGAATCTGTCAAATCAGAACAGTCCGTGAAGACGAATTTTAAAATGGCACCAGACTTGCTCAGATGAAAAAGCTCAAATTGAATGAAAGTTGCGTACATATCTGGGGATCACTCACGTAAATTGGCATAATTTTCTGAGAGATAATTGAGCCCAGATGTTGACAGCAAATCTGTTCTGCGCAGTAATCCAAATCTAGTATGAACCTTACTATCAAAGACTTTACTTAGCACAAAAATGCACAAAACTAAGATAAGGAAAGGTTGCTACAGTATTAAACAACTTCCAAGACTCAAATATAAAACAAAGTACTGTAGTAAGGAAATAAACACATGGGTTATCTCCCAAGAAGTGCTTTCTTTGTAGCCATTAAGATGGGCTCGGCAATTTTAATGATGCTCACATAAGGGTGAGAGTTGAAGCAAAAGAGAGAATCAAGAGGCAAATTCAAAACCAATTTAATCTAACATACTTCCTATGCATAGGAATCATGAAATAAACAAGTTCATGAAGAACAAAGTAACAAGCATAGGAAGATAGAACAAGTGTAGCTTCAAAAATTTCAGCACATAGAGAGGTTTTAGTAACATGAAAATTTCTACAACCATATTTTCCTCTCTCATTATAACTTTCAGTAGCAACATGAGCAAACTCAACAATATAACTATCACATAAAGCATTCTTATCATGAGTCATGCATAAAATTATTACTCTCCACATAGGCATAATCAATTTTATTAGTTGTGGTGGGAGCAAATTCAACAAGTAGCTATCATTATTATTCTCATCATCAAGTATAGGAGGCATATTGTAATCATAATCAAATTTATCCTCCATAGTAGGTTACTAAAAGACTACTATCATTATAATCATCATAAATAGGAGGCGAAAAGTATCATCAAAGAGAATTTTCTCCTCAATGCTTGGGGACTAAAATATCATGCTCATCAAAGGCTAGCTTCCCCAAACTTAGAATTTTCCATATCATTAGCAACAATGGTGTTCAAGCGTTCATACTAATATGTTCCATAGGATTTTTAATTTAACATCAAACCATCCATGTCATAAATCAGGAAATAGAATAAGAAGCTCATTCTTATTACATTATGCCAAACTAGTGTAAACAAAAGCAAAAAGATGCAATTGGGATCTGAAATAACGAGTACTTACAGCAGTAAAGAAAATAGCTTAATGGCAGAGATCAGAGTCAACTGATGCCTTTTACACCTTTCCTCTAAACATGACGCGAGAAAATAGCTTGATGTCTCTGGGGAGCTTCTATTCTTGTGAAACGGTGTTAGACCTCGAAGCGAGAGAGTTTGTAGAAGCAGCTGACAGTTTTCCATAAGTGGATCACCAAAGGTTTATCGAACTCGGGGAGGAAGAGGTCAAGATATCCCTCTCATGCAACTCTGCAACAAAGCAGGAAGTCTCTTGTGTCCCCAACACACCTAATAGGTGCACTAGTTGGCGAAGAGATAGTGAAATACAAGTAGTATGAATGAATATGAGCGGTAGTAATGGCATGAGAAGAAAATAGCTTCTTTGGCGTGTAGTTGATGGGTAGTAATAATATGGTAGCGATGTGTGATGAAAGCGGTAAACAAACGTGTGTAGATATTTAGGAACAAGGCCTAGGGATTAGACTTTCGCTAGTGGACTCAACATTGATCACATAACGGAATAGATAAATGCATACTCTACACTCTCTTGTTGGATGATGAACACATTGCGTAGGATTACGAACCCTCAATGGGAGTTAACAAGCTCCACCATTCAATGTTCATATTTAAATAACCTTGAAGTGCATGAAAAGTCAACACATTAAACAAGTGCACTAACAAGCATGCACAGCATCACCTTCACCTATGTGGGAGGAATAGATCACATCAATACTATCATAGCAATAGTTAACTTCACAATCTACAAGAGATCATGATCATAGCATACGCAAAGTACTAACACGGATGCACACACTTGTCACCATTTTCATGCGGAGGAATAAACACTTTAATAACATCACTAGAAAGTAACACATGGATAAATTGTGATACCAAAAACACATTGCAATCATAGAGATATAAAACAAGCACTTCACTATGCCATTCACTTAGGTGAATAAGTAATGCAGCGAAATATAGCCTAAAGAGACCCACAGTTGCACAACATCACCTTTACACCACGTGGGACAAAAAGTCTCGGAGATCACATAAGTAAAATTCACTTGACTAGCATAAACATCTAGATTACAAGCATCATCATATGAATCACAATCATGTAAGGCAGCTCATGAGATTATTTTATTGAAGTACATAGGAGAGATGAACCACATAGCTCGGTACAGGCCCGAGCCTCGATGGAGAACTACTCCTCCTCATAGGGCAGCGGCGTTGATGAGATGGCGTGGTGTCGATGGGAGGAGGAGCCTTAGGGAGGCACTTCCCGCCCGGCGGCGTGCCCGGTGAGACTCTGTCCCAGATCTTGTGGCAGTGGCGAGCGGCTCTAGAAGGTTTCTCGTACCGTGGCTTTTTTTTATCGAGGTTTTAGGTCTCAGGGACCTTTAAATAAGCGAAGAGGCGGAGTCGGAGGGCGCTGAGCGGCGACACCATAGGGCGCGGCCGGGAGACTGACCCAGCCACCCTTTTGTCGTCTAGAGAGCCTGGGGCCCTCTCGCCCGACTCTCGGGTGTTCTAGAGCTTAAGTGGAAAAATAGGATGTTAGGTCTTTATTTTCCAATTCAGATAATATTTCCTTACTAGGATTTCTGGAACCAAAAGCAATGTGAGAATGGCCCTTAAATGAGTCAGTAGGTTAGTTAGAAAAGCACTGTAAATATGACATAAAGTATGCACATAAAACATGTAGATATCATCAATAATGTGGCATGGAACATAAGAAATTATCGATACCGACTTTACTTGGCACAACAATGCACAAAACTAAGATAAGGAGAGGTTGCTAAAGTAGTAAACAACTTCAAGACTCAAATATAAAATAAAAGTACTGTAGTAAAAACATGGGTTGTCTCCCATAAGCGCTTTCTTTAACGCCTTTCAGTAGGCGCGAAAGTGTATATCAAGTGTTATCAAGAGATGAAGCATTAACATCATAATTTGTTCTAATAATAGAATGAAAAGGTAAATTCATTCTCTTCTAGGAAGTGTTCCATACCTTTCTTGAGAGAAATTTATATTTAATATTACCTTCCTTCATATCAATGATAGCTCCAACAGTTCGAAGAAAGGTCTTCCCAATATAATGGACAAGATGCATTGCATTCAATATCCGAACAACAAAATCAACGGGGACAAGGTTATTGTTAACCATAATACGAACATTATCAACTCTCCCCAAAGTTTTCTTTGTAGCATTATCAACAAGATTAACATCCAAATAACAATTCTTCAATGGTGGCAAGTCAAGCATATCATAAATTTTCTTAGGCATAACGAAATACTTGCACCAAGATCACATAAAGCATTACAATCAAAGTCATTGACCTTCATCTTAATGATGGGCTAACCATCCTCTAACTTTCTAGGAATAGAAGTTTCAAGTTTTATTTTCTTCTCTAGCTTTTATGAGAGCATTTGTAATATGTTTTGTGAAAGCCAAGTTTATAACACTAGCATTGGGACTTAGCTTTTTGTAGAACTTAATAGAGATGTGGCAATCATCAAAATCAAACCATTATAATCTAAAGCAATGGGATCATCATCCCCAATGTTGGAAAAATTCAGAGTTTTATCTGCAGTTGTGTTTTAACGTTCCGTGCTTTGCAGGCTTTGCATTAAGTAGTAACATTGCCAACACCAATTATTTTACCATTGATAGTGGAGGTGCAGCAACATGTGAATCATTAACATTACTAGTGGTGGTAATAGTCCAAACTTTAGCTACATTATTCTCTTTAGCAAGTTTTTCATTTTCTTCTCTTCCCACCTAGCATGCAATTCAGCCATCAATCTTATATTCTCATTAATTCTAACTTGGATGGCATTTGCTGTAGTAACAATTTTATTTTCAATATCCTTATTAGGCATAACTTTCAATTTTAAAAGATCAACATCAGAGGCAAGTCTATCAACCTTAGAAGTAAGAATATCAATTTTATCAAGCTTTCCTCAACAGATTTGTAAAGCAGTTTGTGTACTAATAAAATTCTTTAAGCATAGCTTCAAGTCCAGGGTGTGTTCCTATTATTGTTGTAAGAATTCTCATAAGAATTACTAACCATACTATTAGTAAGGATATGGCCTATAGTTGTTACCAGAATTATTCCTATAAGCATTGTTGTTGAAATTATTATTTTTAATGAAGTTCACATCAACATGTTCTTCTTGGGCAACCAATGAAAATGAACATTATTAGGATCAACATTAGTCCTACCATTCACAAGCATAGACATAATAGCATCAATCTTATCACTCAAGGAGGAGGTTTCTTCAACAGAATTTACCTTCTTACCTTGTGGAGCTCTTTCCGTGTGCCATTCAGAGTAATTAATCATCATATTATTAAGAAGCTTTGTTGATTCACCAAGAGTGATGGACATAAAGGTACCTCCAGCAGCTGAATCCAATAGGTTCCAAGAAAAGTTCAGTCCTGCATAAAAGGTTTGGATGATCATCCAAATAGTCAGTCCATGGGTTGGGCAATTTTAACCAAAGATTTCATTCTCTCCCATGCTTGAGCAACATGTTCATTATCTAATTGCTTGAAATTCATTATGCTACTTCTCAAAGATATAATTTTAGCGGGAGGATAATATCTACCAATAAAAGCATCCTTGCATTTAGTCCATGAATCAATACTATTTCTAGGCAGAGATAGCAACCAATCTTTAGCTTTTCCTCTTAAGGAGAAAGGAAACAATTTTAATTTTATAATATCACCATCTACATCCTTATACTTTTGCATTTCACATAATTCAACAAAATTATTAAGATGGGCAGCAGCATCATCAGAACTAACACCATAAAATTGCTCTCTCATAACAAGATTCAAAGCAGGTTTAATTTCAAAGAATTCTGCTGTAGTAGCAGGTGGAGCAATAGGTGTGCATAAGAAATCATTATTATTTGTGGTTTTGAAGTCACACAACTTAGTATTTTCAGGAGTACCCATTTTAGCAGTAGTAAATAAAGCAAACTAGATAAAATAAATGCAAGTAACTAATTTTTTTGTGTTTTTGATATAGAGAGGAAGACAATAAATAAAGTAAAGCTAGCAACTAATTTTTTTGTGTTTTGATATAATGCAGCAAACAAAGTAAATAAAATAAGGCAAGAAAAAACAAAGTAAAGAGATTGATTGTGGAGACTCCCTGCAGCGTGTGTCTTGATCTCCCAAAACGGCTTTAAAAAGAGTTTGATGGCGTGTAATACACACGTTCGTTGGGAACCCCAAGAGGAAGGTATGATGTACACGTAGCAAGTTTTCCTCAGAAAGAAACCAAGGTTTATCGAACCAGGAGGAGCCAAGAAGCACGTTGAAGGTTGATGGCGCGGATGTGTGCGGCGCAACACCAGGGATTGGCCAACGTGAACCTGCACAACACAACCAAGTACTTTGCCCCAACGAAATTGAGGTTGTCAATCTCACTGCTTGCTGTAACAAAGGATTAGATGTATAGTGTGATGATGATTGTTTGCAGAAAACAGTAGAACAAGTATTGCAGTAGATTGTATTTAATGTAAAAGAATGGACCGGGTCCACATTCACTAGAGGTGTCTCTCCCATAAGATAAATAGCATGTTGGGTGAACAAATTACAATGCAATTGACAAATAGAGAGGGCATGACAATGCACATACATGATATGATAAGTATAGTGAGATTTAATTGGGCATTACGACAAAGTACATAGACCGCTATCCAGCATGCATCTATGCCTAAAAGTCCACCTTCAGGTTATCATCCGAACCCTTCCAGTATTAAGTTGCAAACAAATGAGACAATTGCATTAAGTATGGTGCGTAATGTAATCAATAACTACATCCTCGGACATAGCATCAATGTTTTATCCCTAGTGGCAACACATCCACAACCTTAGAACTTTCTGTCACTGTCCCACATTTAATGGAGGCATGAACCCACTATCGAGCATAAATACTCCATCTTGGAGTTAGAGCAAAAACTTGGCCAGAGCCTCTACTAATAACGGAGAGCATGCAAGATCATAAACAACACATAGGTAATAGATTGATAATCAACATAACATAGTATTCTCTATCCATCGGATCCCGACAAACACAACATATAGCGTTACGATAGATGATCTTGATCATGTTAGGCAGCTCACAAGATCCGACAATGAAGCACATAAGGAGAAGACGACCATCTAGCTACTGCTATGGACCCATAGTCCAGGGGTGAACTACTCACTCATCACTCCGGAGGCGACCATGGCGGTGAAGAGTCCTCGGGAGATGATTCCCTCTCCAGGGTGCCGGAGGCGATCTCCGAATCCCGAGATGGGATTGGCGGCGGTGGCGTCTCGCAAGGTTTTCCGTATCGTGGCTCGGACTGGAGGTTTCGCGATGGAGGCTTTAAGTAGGCGGAAGGGCAGGTCAGGCCACGGGGGCCACACACCAGGCCGCGCGGCCGGGGCCAGGCCGCGCCGCCCTGTTGTGTCGCCACCTCGTGGCCCCACTTTGTCTCCCCTCGATCTTGAAGCTTCGTGTAAAAATAGGCCCCGGGCGTTGATTTTGTCCAATTCGAGAATATTTCCTTTGTAGGATTTCTGAAACCAAAAACAGCAGGCGCAACTGACTCTTCGGCATCTCGTTAATAGGTTAGTGCCGGAAAATGCATAAATACGACATAAAGTATGCATAAAACATGTAGATATCATCAATAATGTGGCATGGAACATAAGAAATTATCGATACGTCGGAGACGTATCAAATGGCCACCGAAGCTGCGATGGCGAAAGTAAGTAGTACTACCTAGGTCCACACACCTTTAATTATCATACTTGACTATTGTTTGATTGAATTATATTCTTGTAAAGAAATGCCCGCAACAACCACAAGGGACTGATCTCTGTGGATACTACGTTTGCGAGTACATCCACAGAATTGTCAGCGAGAGAATGAATAATGAAAGAAATAAAGAGGTACGAAAACAATATTCACAAATTTGTTTTCTTATCATAAGTTGTGCTGAGTTTCAGTAATAGTTGTTTCATTGTGGTTTGAATATATATATATACACACACACATAGCTCATGTATTCATTTGTATCTTATTCTTTTATAGTTGGCAAGAAAGCGGAACAAGCTCTCAATCGATGACCGCTTCATAGCAATAGGCGAGGAATTGGCGGGATTTTTCCTTCGGGACGTCATACCACCATTCGCAGAGTTCCACTATGAATGAAGATGTACATGTTACATATATAGTTGACTCGAAGAGTACCACTATGCTACATGTAATAGACATATATAGAGTACGCTCGGAGAGTACCACTATGCATGAAGATCGATCTTCATGCATAGTGCTACTTAATTTGTGATCTTATGCAATTACATGTGTGTTATATTATATGCACCAACTTGCTATGCATCATCTTGATCTTCATGTACTACCTAAACCCAAATGCGTTTTTGGTGCATCGACGCGATATGAAACAAACCGATATCCCTAAACCCTCCAAAAACCCTAAAACCTGAATTCTCTGCCGCAGATTCATGCATATTCCCTGTCGCGGGTGGCAACCTTTGGTACCGGTTCGTATTACCAACCGGTACCAAAGCTCCTTGGCCCTGAGCTCTCCTGGTGGCCCACGTGGAGGCCCCTTTTATACCGGTTCGTAAGCAACCGGTACGAAAGGGGGGGGGGCTTTAGTACCGGAAGTTTTATACCGGTTGCTCAACCGGTGCAAATGGCCTTTACAAACCGGTATTGATGAGAGGTTTTCTACTAGTGACCAAGCGTGAATGTAAGTCTAGGCTTCAGAGTGATGCCCACCCATCGTAGTTTTTTATTACTATTTTGTTTCAGATCTGTTGGTTTTAAATAGAGAAGGGTTTAAGCCCCTGCGCCTGTATCATCTTGATGCCATTAATTAAATATACTTTGCATTGTCTGAAAATTGTTCTAATAGCCTAACTGTATGCATGCATAAATGTAGGGCTGTATGCAATTTGCTGGTGGGATCAAATCGTATAAGAAATGTTTCATTAGCTATAGCATAGTGTGTACTGTAGAATTAGAGAGAAAAATGAGTCGACAAAACCAATGGAAACATAAAGTGCTTAGCTAGGGTAGTAAAAATTTCATATGTTTTTAAGGTTGAACAAAGCTTTCTGTTGCTCTGACGGCATGACCTACCTACAATTCCTTCACTAATGGAATGCACTCCAAGTTGCCGGAGTATCTCCTGGAGAACATCCCCTGCATCTTTCTCCGCAGCACGGACCCAAGCCCGTGCTGGGTATTTGCCAACAACGGCGGGACTGTTGTACACATACTTGGCAAGGAGAGTCTTCCCTATACCACCGAATCCGACAATGGAGATCACCTTGAGCTCATCCTTGGTCGTTCTTACCATTATCAGCTCCATGAGCTCATCCCGGGCTGCCTCCATACCTACAGCGGCGACGAAAGTGTCTGTTTCCTCATCAGCTGAATCCAAGATATTGGATTTGCCACCGCCACGTCTGCACTCACCACTGGTGATGTATCTTGTTCTGAGCATGCATGCATCTTCGGATCTCTTTCTGAGACGAAGTATTGCCGCTGCAAACTCGTTACATGCCTGCACCATCTTCAATCGATGGAGTTTCCGACGGACCCATGATGCATCCGTGGGCATCGTTACACGGTGTATGAAGCGGTCAGTGCAGTCATCAATGGCGTAGGCCAAGTCACGTACCATTTTGATCCACTCCTTATGCACCTCTTCGCCGCTCATCTGGGGACGTTGGCCATCTTCTCGAATGGCGGCAGAAATCATCTCGGACTCTCTTGTGATGTAATTGATCTCATGCTCCAGGTCCGCTTGCAGCTTGTGATTTTTTTTGAAGAAATCCAAGAGCTTCGGCGCGATCTTGCTGGCCGCACTGCTGGCCACGGTTGCAGCTGCTGCTAATTCCATCTCCAAACCTCCCTCAGCCTTTTGATTGATTAGACCTTTACTTCTATTGATTCATACCTTCCTTCTCTTGTCTGAATGGAACTTTGTGGATACAGAGAAAAGGGAGGGTTCAGCAACTCAACAGCAGCCATGGCCGTATAAGAGCAGGAGACTAGCTACTATTTTATTAGCGATAATGTAAACCTGTCACATCACATCAGACACATAGATTTTCTTAGGTAGGATATCAGCCACATGAATATTTTCTGAGGGAGGATATCAGTCACATAGATTTTTCTGAGGGGCGATGGCAGCCACATTGATTTTTTTTGTTGGGAAGAGATCAGCCACATAGATTAGTACAAGAAAGATCATCCTCCCTGAGTCAAGTTTCAACAACGGTGAAGTTTTCAAATCGCTCTCCTCCCACCATCCAGCGAGGGGCGTCCGCGGGGGGCGATTCAAATTTTGAATCCTCCTCGCCGGAGCGCCCGGCGGTGAGGCCGGCGGCGAGCCCGGCAAGAAGGATGGTCGCGACAAGGAGGCGGGCGACCGCGGCGGCGGCGACGGAGGCACCGGTGGGGGAAGCCCCTAGCAGGGCTGTCGCGTCGCCGGAGCTGACCCTGGGGAAGGGTCCGGGGGCGGGATCAGGCGATTCCGATGGCGTCTCGAGGGCGTCCGCGGTGGAGGCTACTGAGGCACAGGATGGGGAAGTCCGTCGTGGTGCAGATGTGCGGCCGGTGCCGCCCCTAGGGAAGGGGCCGCGCCAGGCAGGGGTGTGGGACGTAGGTGCGCTTGATGCCGGCAACTTTGTGTCGGAGGACAGCGACGATTGGGAAACGGTGTCGGCTTCCTCGAGCGGAATGGGCGAGGTGGTTTGCCAGGCGCGGCGGCCATCCTCGTCGGTAACCCTGGGTGGGTTTATCGCTCGGGCGGAGGAGCTGGGGGCTCTTCGCCATCGTCGGCGTGCGGCTATTGCCCCCGGGGAAAAAGGTGCGGGCTTCAGTCGCGTCGTGCCTCGTTTCACTCGCCTGGGCGACGCGGGCTGGGAGGCTGCTAGCTCTTCAAGGCAGAAGCGCGCTGGGAGTGCTCCGTCGGGGTGGGGGAGCTCGTCTTTCTCGACGCCGGTGGTTCAGACGGTGGCGCCGCAGGTCGCGCGGGAGGCGGCTGCTGGGGAAGACGGCAGTAACCCTAGGGAGACCCCGGGGAGGGGCGGCCTGGGCCTGGGGTGGGCCGCATCGCCTGCTCTTGGGCCCCTGGTGAGTTTTTCGTCCGGTCTGGAGGGCCCGCCGCTTTGTCCAGATCCGGCTAGTGTGGGGACTCTTATCACTCCCGGGCCTGGCCCATGTAAGCGCTGGAGGTTTAGGTGGCTTTGGATGCCAGCCGGATGCTCATCCCCATCTTTAGGGTTCCCAGCTCGTCACAGTGAGGTGAGACAGCGGCTGTGCGATCCCTCCGCGCCGCCACACAGGCTCCTCCGTCCAGTCCAAACCCCGCCACCGCTCGACCGCTCCTTTGCGGAGGTGCTCTTGGCCGGTGGGGATGATGGGCGGAAGCACCGCTTCGTTGCGGGAGGGCGCAGGGACGGGGGCTACGGTGGCCGCTGGCAGGAGGGTGGCGACCGCCGGGAGGGTGCGGGCGCCTCCAACTGGCCGTAGAGGGGAAAGGGCTTCCACCTCCAGAAGATGGGCCATGCCATTACTGGTGGTGGGTTCTACAACATCGATGTCGAGCCGCTCAAGGGCGGTAAGCGGGCGGGGGAAGTCTTTGCTGCTGTCATCAAGTTCATGTCTGCTCCGCTCTCGGAGGAACAACTCGGTGCTGAGCTAAAGCACCTGGTTGATGACTTCTGGGATTGGCAGGTGCGGAGGCTGTCGGAGTCAGAGTTCTCCGTCATCTTCCCCACACGTCAGACTCTTCGCTTGTGCACGGGGAGTGGCAAGCTTTTCTTACCACTCAACAAGAAAGATACGGAGATTAGGGAGGCTTTCAGCGCTCCAAAGCCATACCTTGTTCTACCGTCGACTTGGGTCCGTCTTACCGGCGTCCCAGAGGACCTGATGGAACGGGAGAGACTTATGGTGGCCTTTGGGATGGTGGGCAGGGCAATTGACGTTGACGATCTATCTATCTTGAAGAGAGAGACTGAGCCGATTCGGATACGGTTCCAGTGCCGGTACCCTGAGCGCATCAAGGGCTCGGTCCAAGTCTTTGTCAATGGTGAAGGCTTCACTGTTGGGGTGCAGGCGGAACGTGGCCCGAGGGATGGGATTGGGGGAGGGGCAGGGGACCCGCCTCCACCACCGGCCCGTGATGACAGGGACGAAAAGGGCTCGGATTTTGTGTGCTCAGATGGTGAGCGGAACAAGAATGGAAGGAAGGAAAAGAAGAAGGACAAATTCCAGAGGTCTGAGCTGGGGCTCGGGGACGAGGCGGGGGGCCGATGCATCCGGGGCCAAGACGGTTGGGGCCGAGTTGCTGGGCTCGTGGAGTGCCCCGGCCCGTGGTCAGTGGCATGGAGGGTCCGTGGCTTGGGGCTTCAACCAATACGGCTCCAATCTCGGAGTGGACATGGGGCCCCTCCCGATGATACTTGACAAGGCCCATCAGGGCAAGATGAAGGAGTTGGAGCTGCTCGCGCTCAAAGCAGGGGCGGTGGTGCCGGAGCTGAGGGCGGGAGCGCCGTCGGGGTCTGCGTACTCTATCTCGCAGGTCACCGACCCTCTACCCTCATGGGTGGCTGACAGCCAGGTCGTGGACTTGCCGCCGGCGTTGCTCGCCAAATCTGGCGTGCAGGAGGGGCAGTCGATCGAGCTTGGGCTTATGGAGGACGAGTCTTTCTTGGTGGACAACACCGTGGAGCAGCCAAGGGAGGACCTGCAGAAGGCGCTGAAGGAGACAACTCCGGTGGCTCAGGGCCGCCGCACAAAGACCATCGAGTACGCCAGGAGGAAGAAGAAGGTAGCGTCTATGATGCCAACCCGCAAGAGCGCTAGGTTCACCGGTGTGCAGGCAAGCACACCGATTCTGGAGAGGGCCATGAGGCGGGCGGAGGAGAAGGACATGGACGGCGTCTCCACCAGGAACGACGAGCAAGAGCTGGAGGGCACGGGTCAGTCGAAGGGGCAGGGACCTGCTGGACGTGCCGCTGGCCGAGGGTAGGAGCTTGCTCGCGAGGATGAGGACTTGAAGGGGCTGGACGTGGCGCTGGTGTGGTTGACACTGCTATCGGTCTTGCGTTGTATCTGTGGTGTAGGTACCAGTCTTGGGGTAGTAGGTTTCAGTCTTGAAGTTGGCTGAGTGTGGTGTGGCGTATGGGTGTCAGGTCTCAGACTCGGATGTATGGTTATCTGCCATTGTGGCTTTATTAATTTAAAGCTGGGCTTAGGCCTTATGTTTAAAAAAGTTTCAACAACTCCCACCCAACCAAAACTGGTGGCTTTTAATTGCTTATCCTCATGGTCACTGACCTCATTTTCACTTTATATTGTCGACCACACCTTGTGCAACAGTGTTGTTTGCATAGTGTCCCCTTTGCATCTTTTCCTTTGGGACGTTACTGTCATAGGAAGAAGCCAAATATTTGAAGGTCCCTATAGACATATCGCTGGGTGCCATGGGATCACATCTTCTTTGGGAGCTCGGCATGTCCTCATCTGATGCATGCTGCCTATCAAAGAGGGATCAAGGACAGATCTAGGTACCCCATTTCAAAACATAGTTTTCTTGGTGGTGAGAGGACCTAGAGATTAGAGAGCAGGGACATCTGGTTCTGATTGATGGAGCACAAGAACGTCAAGGAGGATGGCGAGGAAATAGTAGAGGAGGAATCTCCTGAGGTGCACAGGAACATCGTCGTCTCTGATCTAAATCCTCCTACCAGAGGTGAAACCCTCTCACTTGCTTTTTTTTCTTCAAAATGAGGGGTGAGCCCTCTGATTTCTGTTATGAGAAACCAGCAGTTCATACAAGTTCCAAAATGAAAGAAAGAAAAAGCATTTGTCTGACAGGCTTAAGCTTGCATGATCCGGCATAGCATCACAGAATCGTCGCCTTCGGTCATCAAGCAGCAACTTCTCCCAAAGGGCGGGAGATCCTTTTGTTGTCAAAGCATGCATCCTTTCTCAATCGCCACAAAGTCTAGAACACAACAGCAATCGCCACTGTGTATCAGTCTCTTTTCTAATGTCCTGAGCTTAGCAATCCAGTAGAGAAGTGTGTGTATATTATCAGGTATTGTAGGCAAACAAAAAACACACTGAAATATGCTCCAGACAAGTTTAGCAGCTGAACATCCCAGTGAGATCCTGATTGGCATTAGTATGCTGTATATTATCAGGTCAATAGTCTCATCTCTCCCACAAAGTTGGCATTGTTTATCCCCCTGCCATCCTCTTTTGATCAAGTTATCTTTATTTACTATGCTCTTTGTTCTGACCAACCACAGTCCTGATTTTCAAGGGGACTTCAGTTTTCCACCGCACAATAGAGGTTTCAGTTTTCCACCGAAACTTCTCTCTCACTTAGTGGTGCAGTGAGTGCTTAACTGATTCCTTTTCGATGGGAAGAAAAATGGCCAATTGGTGATACTGATACAAATAACTAGATAGGATGTGTTTTTATTAATACACTCGTTCTGTTTGTGTGCTACGTCAATATTTTCTTTCACTTCAAACTATACATCTGCGTTGTGACCACAAGATTGTTTGATTGAATATCACTCGTTAAAGTCTCATGGATGTCCGATTTCAACATTGTTTACTGCATTTGATTTTGTCAGACAGTTGACGGTTGCCTTTCACTACAGGGCACACGTGTATAGGCAGCAGTATTGATTAATTAATTGTAAATTTGTTTGTGTGTGTTCAGATGTTCCGATCCAAGGCAGAGGTGAAGTTAGGGAAATTGGGCCCCCGTTTAGTTCTTTATTAGGTGCCATGAGACCTCTTGTTGCAAAGCTGAACATGCTGCTCCTCATGGATGCTGCTCAGGAATTGTCCTCTGAGCGGGTCAAGGATGGGATGTGCCTTCTCAAACATGACGTTGAAAAGATAAGCTCCTACCTTGATGACCTGTCAGAGGTGGAGGACCTCCCTGCAACGGCCAATTGCTGGATGAATGAGGCACGCGACATGTCTTATGACATGGACGATTACATGGACAACTTACTATTTGTGTGGCCTAATCCCTCCTTTGTTGCTAACAACATCAAGAGCACCGGATCCCTCTGCAAACTGTCCAGTCATGTCAAGACTCCGAATACTATGGTTAATACTGCAGCGGCGCTATCAGAATTCAGGATGTATGTCCAGGAGGCGATTGCACGGCACCAGAGGTACGACCTCCATTCGTGCAGCACCTTGAGGCGTAGGTTTGTGCCCCTTGGCCCTATGCTTCTTCCAACACCGTATGAAGAAACTGCCGACATAGTAATTGATAGCCGGATGAGTGACTTTATTAACTCACTGGCTAACGACGGGGATCAGCAGCTCAAGGTGCTGTCTGTTCTTGGATCTGCTTGTCTTGGTAAAACTACACTTGCTAGAGTTTTGTATAACATATTTGGGAAACAATACCATTGTCGAGCTTTCATTCGGGTGTCCAAGAAAATGGATATAAAGAGAACTTTCCATGACATACTGTCACAACTGCAGCGTCATAATCTCGCACAGGATTCCGAGGAAATTGACTTCATTGACAATATCAAGAAATATCTACAAAATAAAAGGTAGCTCCCTCCAATCCATAATAAGTGTCGTGGTTTTAGTTCAAATTCACGACACTTATTACACTAGTAGAAAAAGAGGCTTCCGTCCACCCCCATTAGTCCCGGAAATATTCGAACCGCGACTAAAGGGGGCTTTAGTCGCGGTTCGGGAGGCGACCGACTAATGCTCCATCCGCGACGAAAGGGTACCCCTTTAGTCGCGGTTCGGGAGGCGGCCGGCGGAAAAACCTTTAGTCGCGGTTGGGGACACCAACCGCGACTAAAGGTTACCCCTTTAGTTCCGAGTTTTTTTACTCCCACGCACCCTGCACCCCCCCCGTGGATCGCCTTTTTTTGGTTTGTAAAATACAAAAGAAAATGATAGAAAATTCAAAAAAAATTGTTTTCAGATTCTTGTATGTTATGCAACCTACTATTCGGAGAAATTAAGAAATCCGAATTTCCACTTTTTTTGCAAAAAAAGTTTAGAAAATGGTAAAACCGCAATAACTTTTGCATACGATGTCGGAAAAAAACGTATAATATATCAAAAAATCCTGGGAAAAAGTTACATCCGAATTCACAGGTTTACCCGGTTAGCCAATTTTTAGATTCTCAAAATTCCAAATGGAAATACAAAAGCAGGAAGATTTTAGTTTTTTCTATAAATTATGGATTTTCTATTTTTTTAATTTTTTAAAACCTAAAATTAATAATTTCATTCTGCATAAAGATTACTATCATTTTTACCCAATTTTTAGATTTTCAAATTTTTAGATTTTAGGTTTGGCAAAAAAAATATTTAATTAATTAATAAAATTAAAAATAATACAAATTAAAAAGTTAATGTTTATTTATTTATTCAATATTATTATTACATCATTACTTTTATTTATTAAAAGAATTATTTGAAATTCAAACAATAAAGAAATATGACATCGATCAACATGTTAATAGGATTGATATGATACTACTATCACATACATGCGCGCGAAGCACTTGGATGCGGAACGGAATGGAACTCGGAAGTTAAGCGTGCTAGAGGTGGAGTAGTGGGAGGATGGGTGCGGGAAGTTTGACCACGAGTAAGTAATTTGACTAGAGATAAGTGTAGTTAGAGATAGAGACTAAGCTATGCAAATAACTGAAATAAGAGAAATTCTGAAAAAAAGAAAAAAACGGAGTGAAAAAATTAGAAATCCAAATGAATTAAAAAATTAACGAAATAGCCTTTAGTCCGGTTGGGGACACCAACCGCGACTAAAGGTCCCATGGCGCCGTAGCCCACGTGGACCGGCCTTTAGTCGCGGTTCGTAAGCAACCGCGACTAAAAGGGGGCTTTAGTCGTTGAGCGGTTGCGCGCGACTAATGGCGTTGCGAACCGCGACTAAAGGCTATTTTTCTACCAGTGTTATGAATCTTAGGGAGTGCTATTTTCTTCATAAAAATTGAACTAGAACTCGCTTGTTCCCTAAACACTCATATCAGCTAATTATTTGTATGCAGGTACTTAATTATTCTTGACGATGTATGGGCTGCATCAGTATGGGACATTATTAGTCATGCTTTTCCAAATGGTAGTCATGGCAGCAGAATAATAACAACTACACAGATAGAAGAGGTTGCATTAGCATGTTGCTGTTATCAGGCAGAACATGTTTTTGAGATGAAACCCCTAGATGATGATCACTCTAGAAAGCTATTCTTTAACAGACTCTTTGGCTCTGAAAGTTATTGCCCTGAACAGTTCAAAGAGGTTTCAAACGAAATTATTGAAATGTGTGGTGGTTTGCCTCTAGCTATAATCAGTATAGCTAGTCTTTTAGCAAGCCAGCCTTTCGTATTAGTTGATCTATTGGCATGCATACATCATTCTCTATGCTTTTTATCGCCAAATTCTACTTTAGAAAGAACGAGACAAGTACTGAATGTGAGTTTCAGTTACCTTCCTCATTATTTGAAGACATGCCTACTCTATCTTAGTATGTATCAAGAGGGCTACAAATTCTGCAAGGATGATTTGGTAAAACAATGGGTGGTTGAAGGTTTTATTGATACCACAGGAGGGCCAGACATCAAGAAAGTTGCAGAAAGCTATCTCGATGAACTTATTTGTAGAAGATTCATTCAGCCTATACATATCAACTACAACAATGAGGTGTTGTCCTATGCGGTTCATGACATAGTACATGATCTTATTGCGCACAAGTCTGAAGAAAAAAAATTCATTTTGGCAGTAGACTACAGTCGAAAAAATGTATCACTTTCTCATAAGGTCCGTCGACTATCTCTCCTCTTTGGTGATGCAAGATATGCCAAGACACCACCAAACATCACAATGTCACAAGTTCGGTCTCTTAGATATTTTGGATCATTCGAGTGTTTGCCCTGTCTTACAGATTTCAAGCTTCTTCGTGTTCTAAACCTTCAACTATTGAGTCTTCATGGCAACAATGACCCTGTTGACCTCACTGGGATTTCAGAACTATTTCAGCTGAGATATTTGAAGATTGCATGTCATGTCTGCATAAAACTGCCGAACCATGGACTACAATTGTTGGAAACACTGGATATTATGGATGCAAGAGTCACTTCTGTTCCATTGGATATCCATCTCCCACACTTGTTGCACCTCAGTCTTCCTATCGAGGGAAATCTGCTGGATTGGTCTGTCAGTAAGGGGAGCCTTGGGAAGCTGAACTTCCTGGAGGATCTTAGTCTTGGCCCCTCTACACCTTCTTATGTTGTAGAGAGAAGCATGGAAGCTATAGGTTCTTTAATCGAAGGACATGCCAGCCTGAAAACTATACAAGTGGTGGCTCATGGCTCTGGGGTTCGCGGCACTTCAAAAGTAACCATTTTATGGGATTGCATGCCACCTCCACCCCTTCTCCAGAAGTTTGAATGCTCGCTGCACAGCTGCATCATATTTTACCGGATTCCTAAATGGTTTACAGAACATGGCAACCTATGCATTTTGAAGATTTCAGTGAGGGAACTGACGATAAATTGTGTCGATATTCTCAGAGGATTGCCTGCCCTCACTGCTCTGTCTCTGTATGTGCAGAGGGCACCCATTCAACGAATCATCTTTGACAAGGCCGGGTTCTCTGTTCTCAAGTACTTCAAGTTGAGGTTCATGACTGGCGTAGCTTGGCTAGCATTTGAGGCGTTTGCAATGCCTAATCTCTGGAAGCTCAAACTAGTTTTCAATGCCATCCCCCCAATGGACCAACATCTTCTTTATTATTGTAACCGAGGCACATTCCAACGACATCAACGTGGTACTGCAGTTATCGGCATAGAGCGTATGCCAGGCCTTAATGAGATCACGGTAGAATTTGGGGGCGCAGCTGCTAATGTAGAGTATGCCTCGAGGACCTTTGTTAGTAATCATCAGAGCAATCCTAAAATCAATATGCAAATGGTTGGTTATAATTCTTATGGAGATGAAAGCAAAAAACAGAAAAAACAACCTGTGAGTGAGATTCTGGAAGAACCTGATGAATACGACAATGCATTGGAGAGAGCAGCTGATAAAAGGTTCTTTATTTCGACTTAGACTCCGGTTATTTGATTAGCTTGATTTAATTCATGTTCGAGCGAAGCTAATTGGTTTGTTATAATCTGGATTTCAAGGTCACAGGAGTCCTCTTCGCGCCTGCATGTCTTCACCATGGAGGAGCTCGTGTCTGCAACCAGCAACTTCTCCAAGGAAAACTTCCTCCATGGAAACCGTGACATTAACCGCCTTGGCGTCTACAAAGGTTCCTTCGGCGGCAACTTCCGCCCAGGCCTTGGGCCACAGGAGGTTGCTGTCATCAGGTACCCCAACCATTCCAACAGGAATGACTGCAGGTGTCTGGTACGGTTTTTTGTGTCACTGTCCAATCCCTACCTTCCTTCTGCTGCAAATTTCAATCACCACAGAGGTTGGTTGATTAATTAATTTCATCTGTGATTACTCAGTTAGAGCTGGAGTATCTCAGGACCGTGCATCATCCTCATCTGGCGAAGCTGGTGGGTTTCTGTGTTAAAGGAAATTGCATGATGCTCATCTACGAGTACACGGCCTCTATCAGCCTAAACAAGTTCTTGATTGGCAAAGATTCATATGGTGATTTTGATTTATTTGAATGGCTTTATATTTTGATCAGTTGTTTAATTTGCTAACAGCGTACGCATGATTATGTGGCTGCAGATTACATTCTCTCGATACCATTGTTACCACGGCTAGAGATCGCTGTTGGTGCAGCTAAGGGGCTGGCTTTCCTGCACGAGGCGGATAAGCCATTGGTCCACGGTCATTTTAGAGCTTCCTGCGTTCTTATTTACCCGGTGAGTTTCAAATTACTGGTATAACTATAATACTCTTGTTGTCTCGAAAAGAAAATATTTTTTTTGAGAAACGCTCAGTACAATACGAAAACCTGATCGAACTTCTACCTTGTGAAGGAAATGTTGTTTAGATATTGCCCACACGGTTGAAGATAATAGTTGTCATCCTAAATAGATGTGGAAATTGCCCAGACGGCCTGAGTAAAGTATCAGAGAAAAAATAAATATTTAATTGCCTCGCCATGATTTGAAAGTTAAACATTTTCAGCTACTTGTCCAATTCTTTTTGAGAAGAAACGCTTTATTTTCAGTAGAAGTTTAGGTATTCACAATCGTCTGTATTAGATTGGAACATCAGTGTACTAATGTCAAGTGGCACATACATAGACTGAAAAGACTATTGCCCTTTTTTAGCATATTACATCTAAAGAATTTCTTTTGTCTATCAAATCTGACGTTGTACTGCAATTTCTGTCAAACTAGTAATAGAACATCAAACAGTGCAACATGGATGAAGTAAAAAATGTGAATGTACACTTTTTTTCTAAAAGGACTTGATTTTTTTAATTAATTAATTAAATTACTCATCAAACAAAAATATTTCAATAGTACATTGTATTGAATAAACTGAAACACATACAAACAACAAAGATTTGTGAGAAAACAAAGAAGTCATCAAAGCTTCTTTGAAGTCGTTGCCTCTAGGTCCATCGTTTTGCAACTCAACTTTTTTTGCAAGCCGTGGCTGCAAAAAGCAGCATAAGTCGCCCAGCACAATAGATTAGAACCTAATATTTCTGAAAGCACTGTGGGCGAGGTCTCACCCTTCCGCAAGGCAGGTTGACGAGCCACTGCTTCATTTCCGTAAGATAGCAAATTGAATTGAATCAGATTAGAGTAATATGTTTTCTGACCTTGTTTTTTTTAATAGAACTACTTAGCAAAGCTGTTGGGCTTTCGCCTGGTGAAGGAGAGTAAGCGGAGGTACGAGAAGGCCATGATGAAGGATGTGTACAACTTCGGTGTCGTGCTCCTGGCGCTGCTAGCTGGGCGGCCGCCCATCGACACACGGTATCTCAGTCGGAAAAGATATCTGCTGAAGTGGTCGCGTCCCTACCTGCGCCGTGAGGACAAGCTGTACCGTATCATGGACCCTGGATTGAAAGGGCAATACTCAGCGCGTGCAGCCTGGGGTGCTGCAACCATCGCGCACCGGTGCTTGAATAGAGTGTTGGGGCTGCATCTCGCAGCCCCTTTCTTCTTCTTGTACCTCTCACTCTTATCACTCTTGTATTTCTCACACAAGAGAACGCGCACACACACTAGCCAAGGAAGAAGAAGAATACAGAGGCTTTTGCCTGGGCACTTCCTTGGTTTTCACCGTAGCTACATCTTCTCTCTTTCTCATTGCCTGATCAAATATGCTTACAACTTAAATAGGCTACCACACATTCAGCCGGACGCACACACGCCCACTAACTCCACTAACCAACATGCACTCACGCACTACACTTGACTTGATCTCCTCCTCCTAGATTCCCTCTAGGTACCATACGACTTGGCCAAACGTGCACATCTAGATAACAAACTCCATCGCATGCGCTAACTAAGCAAACTAATCAACTAGTCAAAACCACTGAATCTAACGGTAGCTCGTTCCAGACTGCTGGCTTCACTCTTGTATGCTGTCCGCTTCACACGGCTGCGACGCCGGCTTCACGCCGCACGTTGTCTCTCTCCAGGCATACACTTCTAGCTGAAACAATCATCTCACATGCACCACGAGTATACTGACTACATGCAACCTCCTAAGTCCTAACTAGATACAAATGTCAAGATTAAAGCTAACATAGAGTGCCCAAGGATCGGCCATGCATGCGCGATGTCGTGGATGCACTTGAGCCGCTGCTCGCGCTCAAGGACGGCTACCCTCCGAGGACCCTGGCAAGTGGCATGGAGCAACAGTCAAAGACAACTAAATGGTCACACGTTTTCGTCAAAAGAGCAAAAGCAGTAAGCACAATTGCGTGCCTTCGGTGATAGCTTGTACGTATCTTCTCTAACATTTCCACGGACCACGGTGGTTCCGGATTGCCTGCGGATGATAACAGAGACATAACACACGTACACTTTGGAGCATTAAGCTCAGTGTCGCCCTCTTTTTCTGTTGAGCATTGCTTAGATTCTGAAGAAAGGCAATTAGTCACCTATTCTGGATGAAACCCTCTTTTTTTGACGAAAGGCAGAGTGGCTGCTTTTTGATTTTTTTTTTGATAAAGGGAATATATTAATATCAAAAGATACCAATTACCCAGCCTCTGCAACAACGCACCACCCTAATGGCACTACGGATGCACACAGCCAAAAAAAGGAAAAGAAAACTAAGAAACAAAAGTCTCGCTACAGTATCTCGGACCTTACAGAGACGCCGCCGCCGCCAATCCCATCTCGGGGGATTCTGGAGATCTCCTCCGGCACCCTGCCGGAGAGGGGATTCATCTCCCGGAGGACTCTACACCGCCATGGTCGCCTCCGGAGTGATGAGTGAGTAGTTCACCCCTGGAATATGGGTCCATAGCGTAGCTAGATGGTTGTCTTCTCCTCATTGTGCTTCATTGTTGGATCTTGTGAGCTGCCTAACATGATCAAGATCATCTATCTGTAATACTATATGTTGTGTTTGTCGGGATCCGATGGATAGAGAATACCATGTTATGTTAATTATCAAGTTATTACATATGTGTTGTTTATGATCTTGCATGCTCTCCGTTACTAGTAGAGGCTCTGGCCAAGTTTTTGCTTTTAACTCCAAGAGGGAGTATTTATGCTCGATAGTGGGTTCATGCCTGCATTGACACCTGGACAGTGTGAGAAAGTTCTAAGGTTGTGTTGTTGTTGCCACTAGGGATAAAACATTGGCGCTATGTCCGAGGATGTAGTTGTTGATTACATTACGCACCATACTTAATGCAATTGTCTGTTGCTTTGCAACTTAATACTGGAAGGGGTTCGGATGATAACCGAAGGTGGACTTTTTAGGCATAGATGCGGTTGGATGGCGGTCTATGTACTTTGTCGTAATGCCCAATTAAATCTCACTGTACTTATCATGACATGTATGTGCATTGTTATGCCCTCTCTATTTGTCAATTGCCCACTGTAATTTGTTCACCCAACATGCTTTTATCTTATGGGAGAGACACCTCTAGTGAACTGTGGACCCGGTCCATTCTTTTATACTGAAATACAAATCTGCTGCAATACTTGTTCTTTACTGTTTTCTCGCAAACAATCATCTTCCACACAATACGGTTAATCCTTTGTTACAGCAAGCCGGTGAGATTGACAACCTCCTTTGTTTCGTTGGGGCAAAGTACTTTGGTTGTGTTGTGCAGGTTCCACGTTGGTGGAATCCCTGGTGTTGCGCCGCACTACATCCGCCATCAACCTTCAACGTGCTTCTTGGCTCCTACTGGTTCGATAAACCTTGGTTTCTTCTTGAGGAAACTTTTTGCTGTACGCATCACACCTTCCACTTGGGGTTCCCAACGGGCGTGTGCTTTACGCGTCATCATACACCAATGGTTGGTCCTCCAAAAGCATGTTGTCCAACAACACAAGCAGAAGATCACCATCCGACTTCACAAGATAGAACATGTCATTTCCAAGTTGTGGAAATGAAATTAGTGTCTCCATCTTGATAGTGCTCGCGCGCTGCTGCAGCTGTACATTGGTGCACACTATTCTTCCGGACTCAAAATTGTCCACAGCTATTGCATACAGTTCACCATTGAACGGGGTAATGCAACGCAAACCATGGTTCTCGATCGAAAAACTTCCATCTCCCCAATCTTCATGTATATCCTTAGTTGGAGTGCTCTCATCGACCCAAGTAATTTCGTTCGGGTAATGTGATCAAACGAAGACCATAGTCGGAGATTTGATTACAGCGACTGAATCCAGAAAAAAAGATGGCATCTACGCCTCAAACATAGTGTTCGATGCCTTTGTGAGTGGGTTCAGAAGCCGTATCTTGTGCGGCGGTTCTTGGGCAAGCACGATGACGCCACGGCAAAAGCCGAATAGTAGTATCTAAAATATATTGATGAAGATAACATTCAGCACTAAGATTGAAAATAAGAATAGATTAACCCTATAGATATAGAGGAATTTGAACCTTGCACGAACTTCCGATAGATCTATGGTGACGTAGCGGATGTGCCGAGTTGGAGGAAGGTGAACTCAGCGGCGCGTGGAAGGGCGTGGTCTACCATGATCCATTCGTGCAGGTGCACGTCGGGCTCAGGTAAACCTGAGCGCCAATTTCTACAGACTTGCCTCATAGCAGAGTAGGCATTCGCCGATCTTGTGAAGTGGTCCATCACCCATGAGAGAGGCCCAGCTCACGGAGGAGCCGCGCTTGGATGCGCCTTCGAGGCGACGGGCTCGGCGACGACGGGCTCGGCGGCGACGGGCTCGGATGCGACGGGCTCGGAGGCGACGGCCTCGGAGGCGACGGGCTCGGGGGCGATGGCCGCCGGCGCATTCTTCTTCTCCATCTGGCGGGCGGTTGGGGTTTCCTTCGATTTGGAGAAGTTGATGGGACGTGAGAGGCGTGGTTTCGTGCGTGAGCGAGAATGAGACGTCTGTGTGAGAGGGAGGGAGAGAGGGGCTTACGCGTCCTAAATGCGACCCGCGTCCTACGTGTCCACTAGTGCACGTTTGCACCGCGACACGCGTCAACAATGGCACGTCTTCCACTTCTGCACCGCAACACTCGTCCTTGAGTCTAACCCTGGAAATTTAGATATACTCAGGTATACCCTCGAGTCATATACTAGCATTTTTTGTGTGCTCAGTTTTCCCCTTGAGTGCTAATACTGGCTAGTGCAATATACTCAGTTTTACCCTCAAGTGGCTGGTCAACAGAGAGTCAACAAATGGGATTAACCAGTTAAATGAGTTATTTAATGTGCAAAAATTCTGAAAAAGAGTGGCACTTACTCATGGAGTCTTTACCACAAATTTCCACTTCTCAAATCATAGATAAATCAAGTTTTACCACAAATTGCCACTTCTCAAATCACCTAGTAGGTATGAAGGTGCATGGTTTTCCACAATAAGCCCTACCCAAAACAGCTTTCCCCAAAACATACTTTGTCTGAATGAGGCCATAATTTTCACACTCATGTATATTTGTATTGCAAATAGTTTGAGGTAGGTCAAGATGGGTTTCATTGTACAAAACACGCATTTTCCATTTTTTAAATCTCATATTTGAATCCCTTAGTCTGTTTACTACTCACTTGCCCTTGGTTTCTTGATACTACTCGTTTTGCCCTCTTCCTTCACAAACTCTAGACGCCCAACATTGCCTTGATTGGTCTAGCCCATGTCACGCGGATCGTGCCCGCCGACCGTTGATCGTATGATTTAACGCAGGATAACCCCTATTTCTCTGGTCGGGGCCACCATCCTCTCTCTCTCTCTCTCTCTCTCTGTCGGCGGTTAGCTTCCACCCTCTATGTATGCTAAAGGGCGGTTACCCAGTACGCTAAAGTTTGGTTTTCTGCATTATTTTTCACGAGCTAAATTATAAACTCTTTTAGGCATTATTTTTCACGCAAAAAATGATAAACCATCACCGATTCATACTTTTCATGCAAAAAATGATACACCATCACATATTTATTGTAGCCATTACTTTTCACGCAAAAAATGATACACCATCACCAATTTGTTGTAGACATTACTTTCCACGAAAAAAATGATACACCATCACCCATTTCTTGTAGTCATTACTTTCCACGCAAAAAATGATGAACAATCACCGATTTCTTGTACCCATTACGGTAAAATGATAAACTATCATGAATTACCATTTCTTTTAGGCATTACTTTTCACGGTAAAATGATAAACTATATCACGAAGTTCCATTTCCGTCAAGATAGTCCGCATTACTTTTTTGTTGAGATATACTCCCTCCGTCCACAAATAAGTGTACTTTTAGCTTTTGTACTAAGTCAAATATTTTAAGTTTTGACCAACCGTAAATAAAAAAGTAGCAACATATATGATGAGATTTTGGTATAATTTGAAACTACATTTCAAAACGAATCTCGGGATACTAAATTAGTGTCATAAATGCTACTACTTTTTCCTATATATGTGGTCAAAGTTTAAAAAGTTTGCCTAAATACAAAACCTAGATGACTACCCCACAACGGTCATGTCCTCCTTAATTTATTGTGTAAACCCCCACAACGGTCACCTCCTCCTTAATTTATTGTGTAAACCCCTACAACGGTTATCTCTCCCTTATAAACACCCACAACGGCCACCCCTTGTGTCAATAGGTTCTGCCTCTCTCTTCTTCGTTCACATACACTTGATCCATTGCCATGGCTTCCACGTCTCGGACGCGGACCGGAAGGGGAGGGGAAGGGGCGGCCGGGGTGGTGGATCATCATCATTGCCACCACCGTCAACACTGCCATTGATCATAGAGGAGTTCTTCATCGTCGTCTATGAAGACCCTTTGGTCAAGAAGGTACGTACGCGTTCCCACATATATGATGCATGTGATTAATTATGGGCATGTTCTAAAAAACCTTTAATTTCAAACGATCGGCGCTCGATCTCTTTGCAGGCACTCCCAAAAAAGTTTGTGTACTATCTTGACGGCCAGGAGCCAGCTAAGGTGTATCTGCGAGCAGCTGACTTGGTCCTCGTCTCTGGACCGTGGAGGTCCTATTTGACGGTCAAGGCCGGATGTACCTCGACAAGGGCTGGGAGAATTTCGTCATCGCGCACGGTGTGGATTTCGGCTGCTTCATACACTTCAAATATGAAGGCGATGATGTGCTCACAGTGAAGGTGTTCGACGGAACAATGTGCAGGAAGTACTACTACTCGGACAACGAAGATACGACGACGACGACGTGAAGCCATGCATCCATCCCCTTTAAAGGGGATTATGACCAAGAATATATATGTAGCATATGCATCGATTTAGAGATCTAGCTATTTTCCTATATATTATGCATTTAAAAAATTATATCGCAATTTCCACCATGATTCGATTTAGAGATCTATGCTCGCCGCCACTACTAGGTCACCGTCGGGAAGCACCATGTATAGCATAAGATTCACTTTAGATTAAGCAGCGAAAATAGTCACCTGCCATTGGCTGAGGCGGCCCCACAGCGGCTCTATATGATATTCTCTAAATAAATAGACGACCCCAGCGGTCATTGGTTGCGGAGGCCCCACAGAGCGGGAATATATGATTTTCTCTAAATAAATAGAAGACCCCACTGGTTATTGGCTGCGGCAGCCCCACAGAGCGGCAATATATGTCTTTTCCTGAAAAATAGATACCGGTCATTGGCTGGCAGCCCCACAGAGCGGTTATATATGTCTTTTCCTGAAAATGACGACCCCACTGGTCATTGGCTGCGCAGCCTATAGAGCGGCCCCATTTGTCATTGGCAGCACCGCGTATACAATCCAAATAAAACGGCCTACCCGTCAGCACGAGACGGTCAGAGAGGAACTGCCCTCTGTGTAGCCCCACCCGTCAGATTAACGATAACGGTAAGGCCTCTGACCTGACGGCAACCCTCCTGTCCGAGCGTCTACGAGGGAGGGAGGAGAAACCGAGGAAAAACTAAGGAGCTGGGGAAAACTGAGCACAACTAACGAACCAGGGGAACGAAAATAGAAATCCATATTTTAAAATTAGATTTCAAGACGGTCTATGATAAAGTCAAGTGGTGTTTTCTTCACCAGACACTCAGGATGAAAGGTTTTTCACCAGAGCGGCGTTCTTTGATCAATGATTTCGTGTCTGGAGAAAGTGTTGCGATCCGTGTTAATGACGACACAGGATATTTCTTTCAGACTAGAAAAGGTTTACGCCAAGGGGATCCTCTATCACCACTTTTGTTTAAGATTGTGGCTGATATGCTCGCCATCCTGATCGAACGTGCTAAGTCTGATGGTCTTATTGAAGGTGTGATCCCTCATCTAGTTGATGGGGGTTTATCAATTCTTAAATATGCCGATGATACAATTTTATTTAGGGATTTCCATTTTCGTGCAATCGGGGTCCTTAGTTGTACTCAGTTTTCCCAGCTCCTTAGTTTTTTCTCAGTTTTCCCCAAGCCCTTGTCTGAAACCCGCAGAAGGAGCTCGGACGGGAGGATTCCCGTTTAGTTGACCGTTCCGTGCTGACGTGTGGGGCCGCGTCGCGTGGGGCTGGTAGAAATGGACCGCGTGGGACAGGACGGGACCGCGTTTGGTTGTACGTGAGCAGGAGCTGGGTTATTGATATGCGTAAAGCACACGCCCGTTGGGAACCCCAAGTGGAAGGTGTGATGCGTATAGCAGCAAGTTTCCTCAGTAAGAAACCAAGGTTTATCGAACCAGTAGGAGTCAAGGATCACGTGAAGGTCGTTGGTGACGGAGTGTAGTGCGGCGCAACACCAGGGATTCCGGCGCCAACGTGGAACCTGCACAACACAATCAAAGTACTTTGCCCCAACGTAAGTGAGGTTGTCAATCTCACCGGCTTGCTGTAAACAAAGGATTAGATGTATAGTGTGGATGATGATGTTTGTTTGAGAAGAATAGTAAAGAACAATTAGATTGTATTTCAGATGTAAAGAATGGACCGGGGTCCAAGTTCACTAGTGGTGTCTCTCCCATAAGATAAATAGCATGTTGGGTGAACAATTACATTGGGCAATTGACAAATAAAGAAGGCATAACAATGCACATACATATATCATGATGAGTACTATGAGATTTAATCAGGGCATTGCGATAAAGTACATAGACCGCTATCCAGCATGCATCTATGCCTAAAAAGTCCACCTTCGGTTATCATCCGAACCCCTTCCATTAAGTTGCAAACAACAGACAATTGCATTAAGTATGGTGCGTAATGTAATCAACACAAATATCCTTAGACAAAGCATTGATGCTTTATCCCTAGTGGTAACAACACATCCACAACGTTAGAACTCTTCACTGTCCCAGATTCAATGGAGGCATGAACCCACTATCGAGCATAAATACTCCCTCTTGGAGTCACAAGGCCAGAGCCTCTACTAGCAACGGAGAGCATGCAAGAACATAAACAACATATATGATAGATTGATAATCAACTTGACATAGTATTCAATATTCATCGGATCCCAACAAACACAACATGTAGCATTACAAATAGATGATCTTGATCATGATAGGCAGCTCACAAGATCTAACATGATAGCACAATGAGAGAAGACAACCATCTAGCTACGCTATGGACCCATAGTCCGAGGGGTGAACTACTCACACATCGATCCGGAGGCGATCATGGTGATGAAGAGACCTCCGGGAGATGATTCCCCTCTTCGGCAGGGTGCCGGAGGCGATCTCCTGAATCCCCGAGATGGGATTGGCGGCGGCGGGGTCTCTGGAAGGTTTTTCCGTATCGTGGCTCTCGGTACTGGGGTTTTCGCGACGAAGGCTTTAAGTAGGCGGAAGGGTAGGTTTAGGAGTGGCACGAGGGCCCCACACACCAGGGCGGCGCGGGCCCAGCCCTGGCCCGCGCCTGCCCTGCGTGACGGCGCCTCGTCGCCCCACTTCGTAATCTTTCGGTCTTGGAAGCTTCGTGGAAAAATAAGACCCCGGGCGTTGATTTCGTCCAATTCCAAGAATATTTCCTTTGTAGGATTTGAAACCAAAAACAAGAGAAAATAGCAACGGCTCTTCGGCATCTCGTCAATAGGTTAGTGCCGGAAAATGCATAATAATGACATATAATGTGTATAAAACATGTGAGTATCATCATAAAAGTAGCATGGAACATAAGAAATTATAGATAAGTTTGAGACGTATCAAGCATCCCCAAGCTTAGTTCCTACTCGCCCTCGAGTAGGTAAACGATAACAAAGATAATTTCTGAAGTGACATGCTATCATAATCTTGATCAATACTATTGTAAAGCATATGAGATGAATGCAGCGATTCGAAGCAATGATGAAGACAATGAGTAAACAAATGAATCATATAGCAAAGACTTTTCATGAATAATACTTTCAAGACAAGCATCAATAAGACTTGCATAAGAGTTACTCATAAAGCAATAAATTCTTAGTAGAAAGCTTTGAAACAACACAAAGGAAGATATAAGTTTCAGCGGTTGCTTTCAACTTCAACATATATATCTCATGGATAATTGTCAACACAAAGTAATATAACAAGTGCAATAGGTAAACATGTAAGAATCAATGCACACAGTTACACAAGTGTTTGCTTCTAAGATAGAAAGAATAGGTAAACTGACTCAACAATAAAGTAGAAGATAGGCCCTTCGCAGAGGAAGCATGGATTACTATTTTTGTGCTAGAGCTTTTCATTTTGAAAACATAGAAACAATTTTGTCAACGGTAGTAATAAATCATATGTGTTATGTATAAGATATCCTATAAGTTGCAAGCCTCATGCATAGTATACCAATAGTGCTCGCACCTTGTCCTAATTAGCTTGGATTAACATGGATTATCATTGCATAGCATATGTTTCAACCAAGTGTCGAAAGGGGTACCTCTATGCCCTGTACAAAGGTCTAAGGAGAAAGCTCGCATTGGATTTCCTTTTGATTATTCTCAACTTAGACATCCATACCGGGACAACATAGACAATAGATAATGGACTCCTCTTTAATGCATAAGCATTCAACAACAGATAAAATTCTCATAAGAGATTGAGGATTAATTGTCCAAACTGAAACTTCCACCATGGATCATGGCTTTAGTTAGCGGCCCAATGTTCTTCTCTAACAATATCAAACCATTTGATCATGAAAATCGCCCTTACTTCAGACAAGACGAACATGCATAGCAACTCACATGATATTCAACAAAGGTGTTATAGTTGATGGCGTCCCCAGAAACATGGTTACCGCTCAACAAGCAACTTATTAAGAAATAAGATACATAAGTACATATTCTTCACCACAATAGTTTTTAAGGCTATTTTCCCATGAGCTATATATTGCAAAGACAAAGGATAGAATTTTAAAGGTAGCACTCAAGTAATGTACTTTGAAATGGCAGAGAAATACCATGTAGTAGGTAGGTATGGTGGACACAAATGGCATAGTTTTTGGCTCAAGGGTTTGGATGCACGAGAAGAATTCCCTCTCAATACAAGGCTAGGCTAGCAAGGTTGTTTGAAGCAAACTCAAGTATAAAACGGTGCAGCAAGACTCACATATGAACATATTGTAAGCATTATAAGACTTTACATTGTCTCCTTGTTGTTCAAACACCTTAACAGAAAATATCTAGACTCTAGAGACCAATCATGCAAACCAAATTTTAACAAGCTCTATGTAGTTCTTCATTAATAGGTGCAAAGTACATGATGCAAGAGCTTAAACATGATCTATATGAGCACAACAATTGCCAAGTATCAAATTATTCAAGACATTATACCAATTACCACATGCAGCATTTTCTGTTTCCAACCATATAACAATGAACGAAGTAGTTCAACCTTCGCAATGAACATTAAGAATAAAGCTAAGAACATATGTGTTCATACGAAACAGCGGAGCGTGTCTCTCCCAAACAAAGAATTAGGATCCAATTTTATTCAAACAAAACGAAAATAAAACAAACAGACGCTCCAAGTAAAGCACATAAGATGTGACGGAATAAAAATATAGTTTCACTAGACGTGACTGATAAGTTGTCGATGAAGAAGGGATGCCTTGGGCATCGCCGAGCTTAGATGCTTGAGTCTTCTTAAAATATGGGATGAACCACGGGGCATCCCCAAGCTTAGACTTTTCACTCTTCTTGATCATATTGTATCATCCTCCTCTCTTGACTCTTGAAAACTTCCTCCACACCAAACTCAAAACAAACTCATTAGAGGGTTAGTGCATAATTGAAAATTCATATATTCAGAGGTGACATAATCATTCTTAACACTTCTGGATATTGCACAAAGCTACTGAAAGTTAATGGAGCAAAGAAATCCATCAAACATAGAGGCAATGCGAAATAAAAGGCAGAATCTGTCAAAAGCAGAACATCCGTAAAGACGAATTTTCAGGGGCACTTAACTTACTCAGATGAAAATGCTCAAATTGAATTAAAGTTGCGTACATATCTGAGGATCACGCACGTAAATTTGCAGATTATTATAAATTTTCTACAGCAGGGGCGGCTCAATTTCGTGACAGCAAGAAATCTGTTCAGGCAGAATCCAAATCTAGTATTGACTTTACTATCAAAGACTTTACTTGGCACAATAATGCAATAAAATAAAGATAAGGAGAGGTTGCTACAGTAGTAACAACTTCCAAGACTCAAATATAAAATAAAAGTGCAGAAGTAAAATAATGGGTTGTCTCCCATAAGCGCTTTTCTTTAACGCCTTCCAGCTAGGCGCAGAAAGTGTGAATCAAGTATTGTCAAGAGACGAAGCATTGACATTCTCACCAGGGGCATTGCGCCTACCTTTCTTACTCTTATTCTTACTCTTTGATTTAGGGAATATGTGCCTGCATCCAGGTATCGAGGAATTTAGAGTGCCTTTCCCCACATCTATGATTGCTCCCAAGAGTTTCAGCAGGGATCTTCCAAGTGTGATTTGTCCTGTCCCTACACATTCAACGAGATAATCAGTGGATACCGTTCTTCCAAGAAGGGTTGTGAACACTCCTTCAGCTATTCCTTTAGGAATTATAACAGAGTTATCAGTAAGAGTTATTCCTTCTCCACCTTCAGTAAGTCCCCAAAGTGTCAAAGATTCATAAATACTTTCAGGCATAAGGAAAAATTCAGTCATAATATCACAACGGGCATTAAATTTTTTACCATCAATAGTAACTTTAATAGTAGGGTCCCACATTGAAGGTTCAGAGTTTATTGGAACATAATCAAAATGCTCACGAAACCGACTATACCCTTCTTTTAAGCAAGATACATTTGTCTCGAGAGTGTTTAATCTATTATAAATGCTAACAAGAGATGGATCAAAATTATTAGCGGAGCTAGATGATGTAACCAATTTTTTTATGGCATTAAAAGCTTGATCACAGTGAAGGAAATCTCCTCCCACTACAGCATCCAAGGCATATCTATAGCGAAGAGTAAGCCCAAAATAAAAGTTACTAAGAAGCAAACCTAGGGTCATTTTAGGTTCAGTTTTATAGGAATCAAAAATTCTAGACCAAGCTTCTTTAAAACTCTCTTCACCACCTTGTTTAAAAGTGAAGATCGATTCCTCGGGTGATAGAGTAACAACTACAGGACTAGTCATGATAATAAAATAAAGTAAATGCAAGTAACTAATTTTTGTGTGTTTTCAATATGGAGAACAAGACAGTAAATAAAGTAAAACTAGCAACTAATTTTTTTTTTTTGATATAAAGAGCAAACAAAGCAGTAAATAAAGTAAAGTAAAGCAAGACAAAAACAAAGTAAAGAGATTGGATGTGGGAGACTCCCCTTGCAACGTGTCTTGATCTCCCGACAACAGCGCAGAAATTTAGTTTGATACGCATAAAGCACACCCGTTGGGAACCCCAAGTGGAAGTTGTGATGCGTATAGCAGCTAGTTTCCTCGGTAAGAAACCAAGGTTTATCGAACCGGTAGGAGTCAAGGATCACGTGAAGGTCGTTGGTGATGGAGTGTAGTGCGGCGCAACACCGGGGATTCGGCGCCAACGTGGACACTGCACAACACAATCAAAGTACTTTGCCCCAACGTAACAGTGAGGTTGTCAATCTCACCTGCTTGTAAACAAAGGATTAGATGTATAGTGTGGATGATGATGTTTGTTTGCGAAGAATAGTAAAGAACAATTGCAGTAGATTGTATTTCAGATGTAAAGAATGGACCGGGGTCCACAGTTCACTAGTGGTGTCTCTCCCATAAGATAAATAGCATGTTGGGTGAACAAATTACAGTTGGGCAATTGACAAATAAAGAAGGCATAACAATGCACATACATATATCATGATGAGTACTATGAGATTTAATCGGGGCATTACGACAAAGTACATAGACCACTATCCAGCATGCATCTATGCCTAAAAAGTCCACCTTCAGGTTATCATCCGAACCCCTTCCAGTATTAAGTTGCAAACAACAGACAATTGCATTAAGTATGGTGCGTAATGTAATCAACACAAATATCCTTAGACAAAGCATTGATGTTTTATCCCTAGTGGCAACAGCACATCCACAACCTTAGAACTTTCTGTCACTGTCCCAGATTCAATGGAGGCATGAACCCACTATCGAGCATAAATACTCCCTCTTGGAGTCACAAGTATCAACTTGGCCAGAGCCTCTACTAGCAACGGAGAGCATGCAAGAACATAAACAACATATATGATAGATTAATAATCAACTTGACATAGTATTCAATATTCATCGGATCCCAACAAACACAACATGTAGCATTACAAATAGATGATCTTGATCATGATAGGCACCTCACAAGATCTAACATGATAGCACAATGAGGAGAAGACAACCATCTAGCTACTGCTATGGACCCATAGTCCGGGGGTGAACTACTCACATCGATCCGGAGGCGATCATGGTGATGAAGGGACCTCCGGGAGATGATTCCCCTCTCCCGCAGGGGAGGCGATCTCCTGAATCCCCGAGATGGGATTGGTGGCGGCGTCTCTGGAAGGTTTTCCGTATCGTGGATCTCGGTACTAGGGTTTCGCGACGAAGGCTTTAAGTAGGCGGAAGGGTAGGTTTAGGGCGGCACGAGGGCCCCACACACCGGCGCGGACGACGGCCGCGCGGCCCTGGCGTGGCGGCGCCTCGTCGCCCACTTCGTAATCCTTTCGGTCTTCGGAAGCTTGGAAAAATAAGACCACAGGCGTTGATTTCGTCCAATTGAGAATATTTCCTTTGTAGGATTTCTGAAACCAAACAACAGAAAACAACAATTGGCTCTTCGGCATCTCATCAATAGGTTAGTGCCGGAAAATGCATAATAATGACATATAATGTGTATAAAACATGTAGTATCATCATAAAAGTAGCATTGTTCATAAGAAATTATAGATACGTTTGAGACGTATCGGTCTCTCTCGGTCCAAATTGGCATTTTAAGAGCACATTTTTTCCCTCTTTCTCTTTCTGTCTTTTTTCACCAAATTAGTATCAAATGTAGATAAGCTTCCATTTATGTATTTCTTCAATTATTTATGCCTTTTGGCTCTCCTTTTTGCCCAATATGGCAGCAAATATAGTACTCCCCCGGGTCCATATTAATGACCTCACTATATTGGTTCCTATGTACTCCGTATCTAGTTAAATCTAGAAGCAAATCTCGATGCTAATGTATGATAAATTCACACTGTCATAATAAATCGAGAAAATAAAGTAGGGCCAACAAATTATAGTAGAATAGAGATAGATAATAAGCTGCATACAACAGTCAACATAATAATAGGTTCTTAACAAAGGCAGGCCAATAACGAGGTTCTTCACAACACCAACATAGTATCAAACATAATAACAAAATAAAAAGCTGCTTTGCAGCAGCACACGTCCTTGACTCCACCTACTCCATTCTCATATGTCACTTCCTCCAGTTCTTGCTCCATTGTCCCTTGATCTTGGGCACCTTGGGCTTGATCGGAGGCATGTGCCCGGCGGCGATCTCCACCCGCTGGAAGTTGCGGAGGTGAATGTCGAGCGCCTTGTCACTACAAGAAATATGCTAACTAATGACCTTTATCTTAAGGACCATGATAGTCTTGGTCATATATTTACGACCATCTCCAGCCAGTTGGTCAGAAGCCATATGGGAGAGTACAATCCCTGTAGCATTATGACCTTCTCTATCAGGAAGGACATAATTTGCCTAGACCAGTTGGGCATATAATATACAGAAGTAATCTACGACCTTAATTTCAGACTATTGCAACCAATTTAATTGGTCTTGACCGCATGATCCAATAATAATGTCTTAAATTGTAATGTGTTGCCATGACTAAGCAGACACCTCAGCAATCTCGCCTATATGTCACTGCCTATGTGTCTTTTTTTTCTTACGTGTCACCATATAGAGTTGCTTTGAACCCACTGACATGTGGGACCCTATTGACAGGCTATATCTACTTATTGGGCCAATGTTTTTTTCCACTGATTATTTTCTGGGCTGACATTATCCTCAATCGAATGGGCCAGCCCATACATGATAGCATAGGGAGGGTGGAATGGGTAGCCCACGACCTGACAGCATAGGGATTTTATTTCGCAAAAATATGTGCGCGGAGCGGGGACTCGAACCCACGACCTGGCGCATGGTGCTGTGTAGTCCTACCACTGCGACAGGACGGTGTGTTTGATGTTTCCGCGTAAGGTAGGGATAATATAGGTTCTTTCTAGATTGCCTTCTAACATGTAGGGTTCATGTGACATGTAATCGGGTGTGGCCCAGTGATTTTGGAGAAAGAAAATTCGAATCCCCATCTCAGAACGGCGGTGGCGGGGGCGGGGGCGACGGTGGTGGGCGTGGCATCGGGCGGCGGCGGTGGGCGTGGCGTCGGTCGGCGGAGGAGACGCCGGTGGTACTTCCGGCGCCGCGGTCGAGCAAGGCGCGCGTCGTCGTTCGCTAGCGGGGGCGGGGGCGGCGGCGGTGGGCGTGGCATCGTCCGGCGGAGGGGACGCCGGTGGTACTTCCGGCGCAGCGGTCGAGCAAGGCGCGCGTTGTCGTTCGCCTCGGCCACGGCAGGAGCCAGCGGCGGTCACGGCCACGGGAAGGACTCCTCGTCGTCGTTCGCCTCGGCCACGGCAAGGACTCCTCTTCATCGTTCGCCTCGGCTACCCCTCGAGGTCTGCACCCCTCTCGTGTGATCTCCTCTCTCCTCTCTCCCCTCTCATGGACATGAAAAAATGTGCATTTTTGGATCGGGAACGATGGAACTGCATGGAGATGTTATGATTTAGTTGTTACAAGAATATTTTAGGTACTATAAGATTTATGTAGATTTAATTGTCAGGTTTCTTCACTGCCCCATTGTTTAGATTTCAGCCCATGTTCTTTAGTTTAGTGGCCTAGCTAGCTTGTTTGGTAGGAGCTGCAGGTTATTTTGGGAAGTTGCATAGATGAATCATACTCATGTTTGCTGGTTGTGGTGCCAGTCTGTGAGCAAAATTATACTACCATGTCAGTGCAAGCTTAGCTACTGAAGTTTCTGGTTTGGTTTGATTCTTAGTATCTTCGATTGAATCCTAACAATTTTCTGGTCCTTTGCATGCAGATGGACAGAAGCTGGATTACAAAAGGAGTTAGAAGGCTTTCCTATGAACACCTAAGGGGAGTGGATGGTTCATAGTGTTTGCTCGCAGAAATGCTGCGGGGGCTGCTGAAATTCTTTGCCCTTGCCCCAGGTATAATAACAGTACTCGACAAACTCTACAAGATGTACAGTCTCATCTGCTGTTTCGTGTGGTGGCAGCCACCTATGATAGGTGAATCCATCATGGGGAGCCCTTACATGCTGAACCTAGAGCTGAACATGGACATCAACCTGATGCACACCATGCTGATGAAGGCGGCGAGCATCTAGAAGATGATCATGTTGTGCTAGAGAATTATTTTAATTTGGTGGAGGAGGATGGGGATGAGGATGCCAGAATCCCTGACCTGTTTAAGGATCTCTACGAGTCTGAACCACAAGGTGATGGACAGAATACAATCTATGCCGAGCTAATAGAGGAAGCAAAGCGGTCAGCTAGTGATGGTGGGACAATGTCCAGATTTGCTTTCACCGTGAAGTTACTCCATGTCAAGTCCTTCTACCGGATGAGCAACGCCGCCTTGAACGGAATACTCCATCTCTTGGCCATCCAATACCCCAAAAGCTCAATTCCCAAAAATTACGATGAAGGATTGAGTATCATCGGCAGATTGGGGCTTGGTTATGAATCAATCCATGTCTGCCCAAGCAACTGTGTCTTGTTTCGGAAGACGTATGCCAAGCTTGACAAGTTCCCTAAATGTGATGCCTCTAGGTGGAAAGATGGGGATGGCAGGAAGCAGATACCGGAGAAGGTATTGAGGTACTTTCCAATTATTCCAAGGCTGCAAAGGATGTTTATTTCAAAGAAACAATCTGAAGAAGTGCAATGGCATAAGCTGAAGCGGAAACCTGTGACTAATGAGCTTAGCCATCCAGCGGACGGAAAGGCATGGAAAGTCTTTGACAGTCAACATAAAGACTTTGCTGCCGATGCGAGGAACATAAGACTTGTCCTTGCCACAGATGGCTTTAACCCCTTTGGCATGAGCAGGAAGTACATCATGTGGCCAGTATTCATCGTGCCGTACAACCTGCCACCATGGGCATGTATGGATAAGTCCAACTTCATGATGGCTTTGCTGATCCCGGGTCCAGATTCTCCAGGAAAGGATTTTGATATCTTTATGGAGCCCCTCGTTGAAGATTTGTTCAAGCTATGGAATGGTGTGCAAACCTATGATGCCCTGAGTCCCGATAAGTTCAATCTGCGTGCTGCGGTTATATGGTGCATCCATGATTTCCCGGTGCTGCACACTTTGTCGGGTAGGCTCACGGCTGGTTATCAAGCATGTGTGCATTGTGACAAGGACCCATACTCCGAGAGAATAAGACACAAGTTATGCTGGATAGGGAACCGCCGTTTTCTTCCTATGAACCATCGTTGGCGAAAAAGCAAAGAGTTCAATGGCAATACTGAAACACGTGATCCTCCGGTGGAGTTTACTAAAGAAGAGCTCAAGCAGCAACTTGACAAGGTGAAAGATGTTAGACCGGGAAAGAATCAAAAGAAAAGGAAGCGGGAGGAAGGTCAATGTTGGGACCGGAGGTCTGTTCTATGGGACCTTCCATACTGGGCAGATCTGAAGTTGAGGCACAATCTGGATGTAATGCACATTGAGAAAAACATATGTGACAATCTGCTTGGGACATTTATGAACATTGACGGGAAGTCAAAGGACATGCTTAACTCGAGGCTTGATTTGGAAGATATGGGCATAAGGGAAGCTTTGCACCTACGGCTTGTTGATGGGGGAAAAGTCGTTTGAGAAGCATGGTATACAATGACTAAAGAAGAAAAGATTGCATTATGTGAGTTTATAAGAGCGGTGAGGTTTCCAGATGGGTATGCCGCTAACCTAGCAAAGTGCTTGTCTCCCTATGGATGCAAGCTCCAGGGGCTGAAAACCCATGATTGCCATATCCTCCTCCAAAGGATCTTACCGGCTGGACTCCGTGGAATAATGGATAAATAAATATATGAAGCGGTCGCTGAGTTGGGAAATTTCTTTAAAGAGTTGTGCTCCAAAACACTGAAGATGTCTGTTCTTGAAAGACTCGAAAAAGAAATCCCAATTATCCTCTGCAAACTTGAAAAGATCTTTCCACCAGCCTTCTCCACCGTGATGGTTCATTTGGCGGTTCATTTACCCAAAGAGGCAATTCTTAGAGGCCCCGTACAGTACGGCTGGATGTATCCCGTGGAAAGAAAGATGCTTACATTTAAGCGCTATGTACGAAACACGCCAGACCCGAGGGGTCGATTGCTGAGGCATATGTTGTTGATGAGTGTCTGACTTTTTGCTCTCGGTACTTCGATGATCTGGAAACGAGATTTAATCAGCCGGGCAGAAATATAGAGCGAGATGATTCGCATAGTGGTGATGTACCGGTTTTCAGCCATGGTGTCAAATTTCTTGGAGGGTCACAATACTTGGAGGCAGGGGATGACTACGGGAAGATGCATTGGTATGTGCTGAGAAGTTGCCAAGAGGTCCTACCGTATATCGAGTATGTCATCTCTCTTGTGCACTCGTATTTTTTTCTTGGGCTGGAAGAAACCAATATTTTATTTACAATATACATATTTGTTGGCATTGCAGGTTGTGCAAGAAGGAACTGGAGGACCAAGATAGCCACATTAATGTTGACAAGTGGCTTGCGAAGGGATTTGCTGGATGGTTTAAGAAACATGTGAGTATTTGCTACTGGACATGAACCTTAATTGTTAGTCCATTCCTCCTAGTACTCCTATTTTTAGCTACTGGACATGCTACTTCTTGCACTTGACATGCTACTGGATATGCATCCTAGTTTTTTGTGCAGATTGGAAAATTGCACGAGGAAGATAAGGTGAGTGATGATCTCTTTACTTTGGCTTGCACGCCGGATAAGAGAGTGAGGGTATATACAGCATGTGTTGTTGATGGTGTCCGCTACCACACCCTTGACCGTGAAAAAAATAGAAACACACAGAATAGTGGAATTGTCACCGAGGGAGAACATGAAAATACCTTCATTGACTTCTACGGTCAGCTGAGAAGCATCACCAGGCTCCAATATAACTCCAGCGGAGGCGTCCATCGTTCGGTCGTCTTGTTCTGCTGTGATTGGTTTGATCTTGGCGGGAAGAAGAATAGCCGAGTCCGGGAGGATCGACACTTCAAAAGTATTAACACCGAAAGGTGCTGGTACAAGAATGATGCTTTTATCCTAACAACACAAGCAACAAAGGTCTTCTATGTTCCTGACACTGATTCGGGTGGCCATTGGCGAGTTGTGCAAAAATTCCAGCATAGACATTTGTGGACTGTGAAGGAAAGTGAAGTGGACAAGGGTCCCGGTGGTGGTTCTCTATCTTACCAAGATGATGACACACCGGAACATTTTACGCAAGCCATATGCGTCTCGTCTCTCTGAGACACCGCACACCTCTCTTTTGCCAAAAAAGGACCATCTGCCCACTGAATTACTAAAAAGGACCACCTCTGAAAATAATTGATAAAAAAGACCACCTGCAGCGTGACGGCACGACGGCCAGCCGACACGTTGCACGTGCCGCCACCGACGGAGGAGGCAAGTTGCAGTAGATGGTGGGCGGACGGAAAGGTACATGCCGTCAACGGTGGTGGCGGCACCCCTACCTCCCTGCAGTGTACTCCTAGTGCCGCGCAATCAGCGCCAGGTACTGCTGCTGTGCAGATGGTGTAGATGCTAATTAGCCTAGACGGGTGCTAATGGAAAAATGCTTGTGAGCTGTCCTATGCAATCAATCATGCGAGTGAGCTGCTGGATGGAATTTTTCGCGACGACACTAGCAGTGGAGGCAAGGGTGCCGCCACCAGCGTTGGCGGCATGTGCCTTTCCCATCGCCCACCGTTTATTGCAGCTTGCCATCTCTGTCCGTGGCGGCATGTGCCACGTGTCGGTTGGCCGACGTGCCGCCACACTGGGTGGTTCTTTTGGTCAATCATTTTCAGAGGTGGTCATTTTTAGCAATTCAGTGGGGCAAGTGGTCTTTTTTGGCAAAAATTCCTCCACGACTGCCCCTCAACCCATTATTGGAACTAGGAAGTTGATACGGACGATATCTTGTAGTAATACGCTCATTTCCCCCTCTTCTCTCACACGCGTAAACAGTAGTTGCAGGCCCTTTCAAGAGAGCCGGGCCGATCCCGACCCATCTCCGGCAGCGCTGCTGGTCGGAGATGGCGAGGGAAAGGTGCCGTAGTAGAGGTAGTTAGGTGTAGTTATGCCGTTGTGGCGTCTTGGAGTAGGCCACCAGTTCTCCTCCATCAGATCTGGATCTTCCTAGTGTTGGATGGTGCGGTGATGGCGTGTAACTCACACGTTCGTTGGGAACCCCAAGAGGAAGGTATGATGCGCACAACAGCAAGTTTTCCCTCAGAAAGAAACCAAGGTTTAATCGAACCAGTAGGAGTCAAGAAGCACGTTGAAGGTTGATGGCGGCGGGATGTAGTGCGGCGCAACACCGGTGCCAACGTGGAACTGCACAACACAACCAAAGTACTTTGCCCCAACGAAGCAGTGAGGTTGTCAATCTCTTGCTGTAACAAAGGATTAACCGTATTGTGTGGAAGATGATTGTTTGCAAGAAAACAATAAAACAAGTATTGCAGATTTGTATTTCAGTATAAAAGAATGGACCGGGATCCACAGTTCACTAGAGGTGTCTCTCCCATAAGATAAAAGCATGTTGGGTGAACAAATTACAGTCGGGCAATTGACAAATAGAGAGGGCATAACAATGCACATACATGTCATGATAAGTACAGTGAGATTTAATTGGGCATTACGACAAAGTACATAGACCGCCATCCAACATCTATGCCTAAAAAGTCCACCGAGGTTATCATCCGAACCCCTTCAGTATTAAGTTGCAAAGCAACACAATTGCATTAAGTATGGTGCGTAATGTAATCAACAACTACATCCTTAGACATAGCATCAATGTTTTATCCCTAGTGGCAACAGCACAACACAACCTTAGAACTTTCTGTCACTGTCCCAGGTATCAATGTAGGCATGAACCCACTATCGAGCATAAATACTCCCTCTTGGAGTTAAGAGCAAAAACTTGGCCAGAGCCTCTACTAATAACGGAGAGCATGCAAGATCATAAACAACACATAGGTAATAACTTGATAATTAACATAACATGGTATTCTCTATCCATCGGATCCCGACAAACACAACATATAGTATTACGGATAGATGATCTTGATCATGTTAGGCAGCTCACAAGATCCAACAATGAAGCACAATGAGGAGAAGACAACCATCTAGCTACTGCTATGGACCCATAGTCCAGGGGTGAACTACTCACTCATCACTCCGGAGGCGACCATGGCGGTGAAGAGTCCTGGGAGATGAATCCCCTCTCGGCAGGGTGCGGAGGAGATCTCCAATCCCCGAGATGGGATTGGCGGCGCGCGTCTCTGGAAGGTTTCCGTATCGTGGCTCTCGACTGGGGTTTTCACGACGGAGGCTTTAAGTAGGCGGAAGGGCAACGTGGGGGCCACACGAGGGCCCCACACCATAGGTGCGCGGCGGGGCCTGGGCGCGCCGCCCTATGGTGGCGGCGCCTCGTGGCCCACCGACTCCTCTTCGGTCTTTGGAAGCTTCGTGGCAAAATAGGACCCAGGCGTTGATTTCGTCCAATTCGAGAATATTTCGTTACTAGGATTTTGAAACCAAAAAAGAAAACATGGCTCTTCGGCATCTTGTTAATAGGTTAGTTCAGAAAATGCACGAATATGACATAAAGTGTGCATAAAACATGTAGATATCATCAATAATGTGGCATGGAACATAAGAAATTATCGATACGTCGGAGACGTATCAGCATCCCCAAGCTTAGTTCTGCTCGTCCCGAGCAGGTAAAACGATAACAAAGATAATTTCTGAAGTGACATGCCATCATAACCTTGATCATACTATTTGTAAACATATGTAATGAATGCAGCGATAAAAACAATGGTAATGACATGAGTAAACAAGTGAATCATAAAGCAAAGACTTTTCATGAATAGTACTTCAAGACAAGCATCAATAAGTCTTGCATAAGAGTTAACTCATAAAGCAATAAATCGAAGTAAAGGTATTGAAGCAACACAAAGGAAGATTAAGTTTCAGCGGTTGCTTTCAACTTGTAACATGTATATCTCATGGATAATTGTCAACATAGAGAAATATAACAAGTGCAATATGCAAGTATGTAGGAATCAATGCACAGTTCACACAAGTGTTTGCTTCTTGAGGTGGAGAGAGATAGGTGAACTGACTCAACATAAAAGTAAAGAGAATGGTCCTTCAAAGAGGAAAGCATCGATCGCTATATTTGTGCTAGAGCTTTTATTTTGAAAACATGAAACAATTTTGTCAACGGTAGTAATAAAGCATATGAGTTATGAACATTATATCTTACAAGTTGCAAGCCTCATGCATAGTATACTAATAGTGCCCGCACCTTGTCCTAATTAGCTTGGACTACCGGATCATTGCAATACATATGTTTTAACCAAGTGTCACAATGGGGTACCTCCATGCCTGTACAAAGGTCTAAGGAGAAAGCTCGCATTTTGGATTTCTCGCTTTTGATTATTCTCAACTTAGACATCCATACCGGGACAACATGGACAACAGATAATGGACTCCTCTTTAATGCATAAGCATGTGGCAACAATTATTATTCTCATATGAGATTGAGGATATATGTCCAAAACTGAAACTTCCACCATGAATCATGGCTTTAGTTAGCGGCCCAATGTTCTTCTCTAACAATATGCATGCTCCAACCATTAAGGTGGTAGATCTCTCTTACTTCAGACAAGACGGACATGCATAGCAACTCGCATGATTTTCAACAAAGAATAGTTGATGGCGTCCCCAGAAGCATGGTTATCGCACAACAAGCAACTTAATAAGAGATAAAGTGCATAAGTACATATTCAATACCACAATAGTTTTTAAGCTATTTGTCCCATGAGCTATATATTGCAAAGGTGAATGATGGAATTTTAAAGGTAGCACTCAAGCAATTTACTTTGGAATGGCGGAGAAATACCATGTAGTAGGTAGATATGGTGGACACAAATGGCATAGTGGTTGGCTCAAGGATTTTGGATGCATGAGAAGTATTCCCTCTCGATACAAGGTTTAGGCTAGCAAGGTTATTTGAAACAAACACAAGGATGAACGGTGCAGCAAAACTCACATAAAAGACATATTTTAAACATTATAAGACTCTACACCGTCTTCCTTGTTGTTCAAAACTCAATACTAGATATTATCTAGACTCTAGAGAAACCAAATATGCAAACCAAATTAGCAAGCTCTAAGTATTTCTTCATTAATGGGTGCAAAGTATATGATGCAAGAGCTTAAACATGAGCACAACAATTGCCAAGTATCAAATTATCCAAGACATTTTAGAGTTACTACATGTAGTATTTTCCAATTCCAACCATATAACAATTTAACGAAGAAGAAACTTCGCCATGAATACTATGAGTAGAGCCTAAGGACATACTTGTCCATATGCTACAGCGGAGCGTGTCTCTCTCCCACAAAGTGAATGCTAGGATCCATTTTATTCAAACAAAACAAAAACAAAAACAAAAACAAACCGACGCTCCAAGCAAAGTGCATAAGATGTGGCCGAATAAAAATATAGTTTCGGGAGGAACTGATAATGTTGTCGATGAAGAAGGGATGCCTTGGGCATCCCCAAGCTTAAACGCTTGAGTCTTCTTAGAATATGCAGGGGTGAACCACCGGGGCATCCCCAAGCTTAGAGCTTTCACTCTCCTTGATCATATTGTATCATACTCCTCTCTTGATCCTTGAAAACTTCCTCCACACCAAACTCGAAACAACTCATTAGAGGGTTAGTGCACAATAAAAATTAACATGTTCAGAGGTGACACAATCATTCTTAACACTTCTGGACATTGCATAAAGCTACTGGACATTAATGGATCAAAGAAATTCATCCAACATAGCAAAAGAGGCAATGCGAAATAAAAGGCAGAATCTGTCAAAACAGAACAGTCCGTAAAGACGAATTTTAAAATGGCACCAGACTTGCTCAAATGAAAATGCCCAAATTGAATGAAAGTTGCGTACATATCTGAGGATCACTCACGTAAATTGGCTTAATTTTCTGAGTTCCTACAGAGAATTAGACCCAGATTCGTGACAGCAAAGAAATCTGTTTCTGCGCAGTAATCCAAATCTAGTATTTACTTTACTATCAAAGACTTTACTTGGCACAACAAAACATAAAACTAAGATAAGGAGAGGTTGCTACAGTAGTAAACAACTTCCAAGACTCAAATATAAAACAAAGTGCTGTAGTAAAAACATGGGTTGTCTCCCATAAGCGCTTTTCTTTAACGCCTTTCTAGGCGCAGAAAGTGTATATCAAGTAACATCAAGAGACGAAGCATCAACATCATAATTTGTTCTAATAATAGAATCATAAGGTAACTTCATTCTCTTTCTAGGGAAGTGTTCCATACCTTTCTTGAGAGGAAATTGATATTTAATATTACCTTCCTTCATATCAATAGTAGCACCAACGGTTGAAGAAAAGGTCTTCCCAATATAATGGGGCAAGATGCATTGCATTCAATATCCAAGACAACAAAATCAACGGGGACAAGGTTATTGTTAACCATAATATTAACATTATCAACTTTCCCCAAAGGTTTCTTTCTAGCATTATCAGTGAGATTAACATCCAAATAACAGTTTTTCAATGGTGGCAAGTCAAGCATATCATAGACTTTCTTAGGCATAACAAAAATACTTGCACCAAGATCACATAAAGCATTACAATCAAAATCTTTGACCCTCATTTTAATGATGGGCTCCCAACCATCCTCTAGCTTCCTAGGAATAGAAGTTACAAGTTTTAGTTTCCCTTCTCTAGCTTTTATGAGAGCATTTGTAATATGTTTTGTGAAAGCCAAGTTTACAGCGCTAGCATTGGGACTTTTAGCAAGTTTTTGTAAGAACTTTATAACTTCAGAGATGTGGCAATCATCAAAATCTAAATCATTACAATCTAAAGCAATGGGATTATCATCCCCAAGGTTGGAAAACATTTCAGGTTTTATCAAGCAGTTTTAGCAGTTTCAGGTAATTTTGCGCTTTGCACTAGGAGTAGAAACATTGCCAACACCAATTATTTTATCATTGATAGTAGGAGGTGCAGCAACATGTGAATCATTAGCATTGCTAGTGGTGGTAATAGTCCAAACTTTAGCTACATTACTCTTTTTAGCTAGTTTTTCATTTTCTTCTCTATCCCACCTAGCACGCAGTTCAGCCATTAATCTTATATTCTCATTAATCCTAACTTGGATGGCATTTGCTGTAGTAACAATTTTATTTTCAATATCCCTATTAGGCATAACTTTAGATTTCAAAAGATCAACATCAGAGGCAAGACTATCAACCTTAGAAGCAAGAATATCAATTTTATTGAGCTTTTCCTCAACAGATTTGTTAAAGGCAGTTTGTGTACTAATAAATTCTTTAAGCATAGCTTCAAGTCCAGGGGGTGTATTCCTATTATTGTTGTAAGAATTCCCATAAGAATTAGCATAACCGTTACCATTATTATAAGGATATGGCCTATAGTTATTACTAGAATTGTTCCGATAAGCATTGTTGTTGAAATTATTATTTTTAATGAAGTTTACATCAACATGTTCTTCTTGGGCAACCAATGAAGCTAACGAAACATTGTTAGGATCAACATTAGTCCTATCATTCACAAGCATAGACATAATAGCATCAATCTTATCATTCAAGGAAGAGGATTCTTCAACAGAATTTACCTTCTTACCTTGTGGAGCTCTTTCCGTGTGCCATTCGGAGTAATTAATCATCATATTATCAAGGAGCTTTGTTGCTTCACCAAGAGTGATGGACATAAAGGTACCTCCAGCAGCTGAATCCAATAAATTCCGCGAAGAAAAATTTAGTCCTGCATAGAAGGTTTGGATGATCATCCAAGTAGTCAGTCCATGGGTTGGGCAATTTTTAACCAAAGATTTCATTCTTTCCCAAGCTTGAGCAACATGTTCATTATCTAATTGTTTAAAATTCATTATGCTACTCCTCAAAGATATAATTTTAGTAGGGGGATAATATCTACCAATAAAAGCATCCTTGCATTTAGTCCAGGAATCAATACTATTCTTAGGCAGAGATAGCAACCAATCTTTAGCTCTTCCTCTTAATGAGAAAGGAAACAATTTCAATTTAATAATATCACCATCTACATCTTTATACTTTTGCATTTCACATAGTTCAACAAAATTATTGAGATGGGCAGCAGCATCATCAGAACTAACACCAGAAAATTGCTCTCGCATAACAAGATTCAGTAAAGCAGGTTTAATTTCAAAGAATTCTGCTGTAGTAGCAGGTGGAGCAATAGGTGTGCATAAGAAATCATTATTATTTGTGGTTGTGAAGTCACACAACTTAGTATTTTCAGGGGTGGCCATTTTAGTAGTAGTAAATAAAACAAACTAGATAAAGTAAATGCAAGTAACTAATTTTTTGTGTTTTTGATATAGCAAACAAGATAGTAAATAAAGTAAAGCTAGCAACTAATTTTTTGTGTTTTGATATAAGTGCAGCAAACAAAGTAGTAAATAAAATAAAGCAAGACAAAAACAAAGTAAAGAGGTTGAGAAGTGGAGACTCCCCTTTGCGTGTCTTGATCTAACGGCGCGCCATAAAAAGAGCTGTTGACGTGGGAGTTGAAAATCTTTGCGGTGTAACTTTTCTTCGTTCGACAACGGCGGAAAAAGAGCTTGATGGCGTGTAACTCACACGTTCGTTGGGAACCCCAAGAGGAAGGTATGATGCGCACGGCAAGTTTTCTCTCGAAAGAAACCAAGGTTTAATCGAACGGTAGGAGTCAAGAAGCACGTTGAAGGTTGATGGCGGCGGGATGGGAGATTCCGGCGCCAACGTGGAACCTGCACAACACAACCAAAGTACTTTGCCGAAGCAGTGAGGTTGTCAATCTCACCGGCTTGCTGTAACAAAGGATTAACCGTATTGTGTGGAAGATGATTGTTTGCAAGAAAACGGTAAAACAAGTATTGCAGATTTGTATTTGATATAAAAGAATGGACGGGGTCCACAGTTCACTAGAGGTGTCTCTCCCATAAGATAAAAGCATGTTGGGTGAACAAATTACGTCGGGCAATTGACAAATAGAGAGGGCATAACAATGCACATACATGTCATGATAAGTGAGATTTAATTGGGCATTACGACAAAGTACATAGACCGCCATCCATGCATCTATGCCTAAAAAGTCCACCTTTAGGTTATCATCCGAACCCCTTCAGTATTAAGTTGCAAAGCAACAAACAATTGCATTAAGTATGGTGCGTAATGTAATCAACAACTACATCCTTAGACATAGCATCAATGTTTTATCCCTAGTGGCAACGACACAACACAACCTTAGAACTTTCTGTCACTGTCCCAGGTATCAATGTAGGCATGAACCCACTATCGAGCATAAATACTCCCTCTTGGAGTTAAGAGCAAAAACTTGGCCAGAGCCTCTACTAATAACGGAGAGCATGCAAGATCATAAACAACACATAGGTAATAACTTGATAATTAACATAACATGGTATTCTCTATCCATCGGATCCCGACAAACACAACATATAGTATTACAGATAGATGATCTTGATCATGTTAGGCAGCTCACAAGATCCAACAATGAAGCACAATGAGGAGAAGACAACCATCTAGCTACGCTATGGACCCATAGTCCGGGGTGAACTACTCACTCATCACTCGGAGGCGACCATGACGGTGAAGAGTCCTCGGAGATGAATCCCCTCTCCGTGGTGCCGAGGAGATCTCGAGAATCCCCGAGATGGGATTGGCGGCGGCGGCGTCTCCGGAAGGTTTTCCATCGTGGCTCTCGATGGGGTTTCGCGATGGAGGCTTTAAGTAGGCTGAAGGGCAACGTGGGGGCCACACGAGGGCCCCACACCATAGGTCGGCGCGGCCGGGGCCGGCCGCGCCGCCCTATGGTGGCGGCGCCTCGTCCCGACTCCTCTTCGGTCTTGGAAGCTTCGTGGCAAAATAGGACCCGGGCGTTGATTTCGTCCAATTCGAGAATATTTCGTTACTAGGATTTAAAACAGCAAAAACAGCAACGGCTCTTCGGCATCTTGTTAATAGGTTAGTTCAGAAAATGCACGAATATGACATAAAGTGTGCATAAAACATGTAGATATCATCAATAATGTGGCATGGAACATAAGAAATTATCGATACGTCGGAGACGTATCATGCGGCGGCGCCCCGGTGGCAGGGTGGTGGCTGAAGCGCGATTCCAGCCCACACATCTCAGCAAATAAGGCGGTTTGGAGCTCGTCTTCCCCGATGCGGTAGCGCAACATCAGGGAGAAGACCTCGGTGGTTCCTTGCTTCCGTATGATGTGGATGGTGAGCGGAACGGCCGAGGCGAGCTCGGTCAATAAGCGCTCGCGCCGGCAGCTCAAGGTTTTTGTTCTCTCAGATGTTATGTAAAAATAATATTGGAGCAATGAACATAAGTATTAACTTGATTACTTGCATTTGAATCAATAAAAATGGATAATTGAAGCGGATGCACTATTTTGCAAGACTATAAGACGAAAATATTGAATGCGAGACAAAATTTCATTGAAATTACACTTAAAATCGGTCGAAATATCAGCCATCAGAGTAAAAACTAGGCGAAATATTGGTTATTATACTGAAAATCGGACGAAATATGAGTGCAGACGATAAATTAGCAGATATTTCAAAATCTTATCGTTTACCATCCGATTCACGATAAATCGGCCGATTAATCGATATCTCGAACGATTTTTTAAACATTGCTATTTAATAAAAATCATCAACCCGTTGCAACGCACGTGCTTTTTCCTATGAATGCTCAAGGGAATCAATGTCCAATACCCAAAATTTCTACCTACACAATAGCAATAGAGATTCAGTTCATACAGATTCATACATGGAAAAAATTGCAAGCACTTGAGGCATAAATTTGAAGCAAATAAGCATATTGCTGAGAGAGAAGGTAATTGCTGGCACTAGTAGAAAAAGACCCTTTAGTCTCGGGTCGTAAGGGGCTTTAGTCCGGGTTGTGCAACCGGGACTAAAGGGTCGCGACTAAAGACCCCCCCTTTAGTCTCGGTTGCTTACGAACCGGGACTAAAGGTCCATCCACGTGGTTTCGCGCGTCGGGCGAAAATATCTCCAGATTTTGTAAATTTTTTTATTTTTATTTTTTTCTATTTTTCCAGAATTTCTATTATTACCGTTATTTGCATAGTTTTTTCTATATCTCTAACTACACTTATCTCTACTCAAATTACTTACTCGTGGTCACACTTCCCGCTCGGTCACCCATCCTCCCACTCTAGCTTAACTTCCGAGTTCCATTCCGTCCCGCATCCAAGTGTTTCGCGCGCATGTATGTGATAGTAGTATCATATCAATCCTATTAACATGTTGGTCGATGTCACATTTATTTATTGTTTGAATTTCAAATAATTATTTTAATAAACAAAATTAATGATGTAATAATGAACTTGAATAAATAAATAAACATTAACTTTTTAATTTGTATTTTTTAAATTTTTTTTAAATTTTAAATTTTTTTTTGCCAAACCTAAAACCTAAAAATTTGAAAATCTAAAAACTGGGTAAAAGTAATAGTAATCTTTATGGAGGATGCAATTATTAATTTTATTTTTTAAAAAAGAATAAAAATATAAAATCCGTAATTTATAGCAAAAACTAAAATCTTCCTGCTTTCATATTTTCATTTGGAATTTTGAGAATCTAAAATTGGCTAACCGGGTAATCCGGGTGAATTCGGATGTAACTTTTTCCCACGATGATTTTGATATATTATACCTTTTTTTCGACATCGTATGCAAAAGTTAATGCGGTTTTACCATTTTTCAAACCTTTTTTGCAAAATAAGTGAAAATTCAAATTTCTTAATTTTCCATAATAGTAGGTTGCGTAACATACAAGAATCTCAAAATATTTTGTTTTTTAAATTTTCTATCATTTTCTTATCTATTTTACAGACTTAAAAAGGCGATCCACGGAGGGGGGGAGGGTGCGTGGAGAGTAAAAACCAGAAAAATAACCTTTTGTCCCGGTTGGTGTTACGAACCGAGACTAAATGGTACCATTTAGTCTCGATTCGTAACACCAACCGGGATTAAAGAGGCCTGCGCCGGCCGCAGCCCACCATAGCCCTTTAGTCCCGGTTGGTGTTACCAACCGAGACTAAAGGGTACCCTTTAGTCCCGGGCTGGAGCATTAGTCTCGGTTCACCAGCAGAACCGGGACTAAAGACCCCATTAGTCCCGGGTCAAAATATTTGGGAACTAATGGGTTGGAATGGAAGCTCTTTTTTCTACTAGTGTGTTTTTAATTTCTAGTCCTATTATATGCTTGATGTCTCAGAAGTATATGCTTAACGCATAGTATTATAAGCACAAACAACTGCCTCGAACATCTAAATGCCATCTGTATAAATTAACTCGTTGAACACATAGCACTGTAAGTTAACCATTGCCTGCAAGATCCGAATTCCATATGAAAAATTAACTGTAGGGAGAGTGATCTGCGTACCTGCAAAGAAATCACCGCAAATAAACGACATGAACAAAATATTTAGACAAAAGGAGCAAGGAAGAAATCGAGCTCCCAACAAAAATTACCAAAGGGGGAAACAACAAAAGTAGAACTGACAATCGTATAACATCTATATTGGCCAGGATGAGAAACCTCACATACCAGCCAAAGCAGGAAATATAGAAGGCGGCCAGGACGGTAACCAAGCGCACGTCCACATGGCCGCCGGCCGGGCCGGGAATCTTAATCGCTCCAAGATTGGAGTGGCTGGAGCACGTTCATTAGCAGCTCGCCTGAGCGGTGGCCAGCAGCGAACACGACGTGGTGGGCTGATGGCCGTTCAACTCAGAAGAGATACACAACAGCAGCATGGCTGGCAGCGGCGATCAGGCCCGGAAGCCAGATAAAAGAGGGGATACGGCGGCTCATTCGAGTTGGTAGCCTTCTAGGGAAGAATAGGAGGGCGCCGACCTCCTCCATGGAGGCAACCGCCTCGGGAGGGAGAGGAGTCGGGGAGAGAGATGAGGGCAGCGCAGAAGAGTGGAGTCAATTCCTCTTTTTCGTGGAGGTCACTGGTTACTCGGTGGTGGGACATCGCCACCGCTTTGACTGAGAATGGATGGAAACCGGTGATTGAGGGGAGAGGAGAGGAGAGAGAGAGAGAGAGAAACAACATAGAGAGGCATGGTAACCGGAACATAAGAGGAGACTACCGGGAAGTACCGGTAACTTAGGAATTTGCACGCAAGAAAAAAAAAAGGAATGAAACTAACTCTTCCTAGATTTACAGTAACCTGGCACCCATCTACAGGGAAAAAGTCCAACGTGGTAAGCCCTGATTGGAGAGGAGTAGACCATAAATAGTACCCAAATCGATGAAGTTAAGGTAAAGGAGTTTGGCTTTGATATAGGTAATAAAGTTTATTTAATTTATAATAATAAGATAATGGCATCACGGAATACAACAACGCGGGGGTATTATTTTTGGAGGGCACAACATGCACTTTACGTGCTTATTACATAAACATCCCATCGGGCATAGGAGCCACGCGGGGGCATTATTTCAGGAGGGTAAATATATCCCTTCAATACAACAATATAGTAGTAGCAGGCAGCAGCAGCAGCAGATAGCAACGGCCGGGTAGTACTGCCATAGTAGCATATACTCAGTTTACAGGTCAGGGTAGTTATGCTTAACCAGACGAGCAAGTTGGAGACCATCGGGCATAGGAGCCACACGACAAACAGTAAGCCCGTCTGTTACCTTCACCTTGCTAGTTCCACTACTAAAAATAGTGTCAAGCAGCGCACTTGTAGCAATCCCAATGAGCACACCAACTCCGAACCCGGCGACTGCCCCAATTACAGTGACAACTGCAGAAGCGATTTCGATGTCAAGCGCTACGAATCCAGCTTCTACAGCAGCGTTAACAACCCCTCCGACCTCAAGGGCAACTACAGCAGTCAACGCATTCACTGAATCCCTAACCGCTGCTTGTAGCTTATCCTCTGCTGTGTATATGTCCCACACCATTGCAGCTGCTGTAAAAACCAAAAGTGCAACCCCGACTTTTCCCAGAGCTTCAAATGAGTAAGTCACCACGGGTTTTCCTTGTCCCGCTTCGGCAATAATATTTTCATATACCTGACGAAGAAGATACATTTCAGTGATATTCAGTACCACTTGGACCATACAATATACTATAACCCCTACTTTTGCAAGGAACATGCCATATTAAGACTATAATTTATCGTAAAACTAAAATGAGGTCAATCCAAAATAAGGGAAAAAAGGCCCTGTCATTTTGGCAATAAGTTATTTTAGTTTAGTTGTGCTCGAAAAGTATAAACTCGAATAAAATTCGAAAACGATTCAGGTACCATTGGAAAGTTTTTATATAATATTTCAATTGATTAATATATTGCTAATATTTACATATAGTTTAGATAGTTAAAAAAGGAATTCAAATCACCAAATCAACAACTGAAGTTCAGTTTATTTCAGTTCAGCTCAAGAAATTGTTGCTCTTATGAACATGGCCTAAATCCTTTCTATTTTTTGACTCTTCATGTGTTGGAATATAATTTGTATATCCAGACTTATTTCCTTTTTTAAAAACTTGTACTACAAATCTATTTTTTAAAGAAATTCTTATAATATCATAATATTTAAATACTGATACAAAATGTGTAATATGTTACCTTAAACATAATTAATCAAGCATTTATTTATGATAGGCCTACAAAGGGCAAGGTTAAGAGTAAGGTAGTACATACCTGTAGCTTTTGGATATCATCCAACTTTTTAAAAGGCCCCGTAAAACCAAGCTTAGCAATATTACTGCAAGTATAGTGGAACACGCATGAAAGGAATTTTTGGTACATGCACTACTGCCAAAGTGCTATCGTTAACTTTAAAGAGTAGAAAAAGATTATCTTTTCTAAGTTATTCCAAGTTTTATTTTGTCTATTCTCAGCAACATTCAGCAATGTTAATCAAATTTCATCAATGTAAAGCAAGTACAACAAAATTTATAAAAAAATTCAGAAAAGTTCAATATATTACTAATTTCACTGGAGTAAAATAAACAAGTGATTTCTAATACTTTCAATATTGATTTCTACCATATGAGGTTTCAAATTCCCATCGTAAGAAATTTAATGTTAATAATAATATAAAATTATTGTAATCATTTTCAGCTCAATAATATTTATACATAATAATAATATTATTATAATAATAATGTAGGGACATACCTTTGCACGAGATCCTCAAACTTGATCTTGTTTTCCTTGAGATATTTTGAGAATTGGTTTGGTACAAAATGCTGAAACTTTTTGGCATTCTCAAGCGTGGCTTTCTTGTACATGCCGGCCTCAAGAGCAAGGCGCTGAGCTTCCTTCTGTTGTGTGGCTGGATTGAGCCACTTTAGCTGCTTGATGAGATAATCACCGTGGCTCTTGAGCTTTTCAAGGTAGGCGAGACGTGTGTTGTAACTACGGATGAATTGGAGGGATATTTGGATGGCCTTGGTGCAGTAGTCATAGACATCCTTAGCAATATTTTGCTTTGTGACGTCCCTCTCGGCCTCAGTTTGCGTTATCATTTCTTGCGTACTCTCAAGGATGTTGCACACCTTGTCATGGGCATATTTGGCGTCATGGAGATACTTTTGTTGCTCTGCAAATGACTGGAACTTAAGCTCTTGAAGTTTCTCCACTTCTTGTCGATGGATCAAATCGGCTAGCTTACGTAGCTGGCCTGGAGTTAAATCAACCAGCTCACGAGACATGATGTAAGCCTGAAATATGTAGTTTTAGTTAGTCATATCTACTTACAACATATAACATATCAAAGGTTTTTGGGTGTAAACATTTCAACTAAGTTTTGAACGGAACTTATCATGTTAATAGCTAAGGTTGTCAAATTAACCCTGTTTGGTAAACAGTAGTTGGCTTGTGGAACGGCTTTCAGCTGGCTATTAAGCCCACCAAATAAGGCATTTACCAAACGAAAACATCAATGGTAGCCTGGGCTACATGTAGCCCAGTTTTGTTTTTTCCTTTTTCAAATTTCAATTTTTTTATTTCAAAGTTTCAAAAAGAAATTGAAAAAAATATGTAGACGTAGAGAATGTTGAAATTTGTCGGTGTGTACATTTTCAGATTGAAATACATCATATATTTCCCTCAGTAAAATAAAAAAGTCTCACAAAATGACGAAATTTAAATTTTAGTGTACTGTTCACCAATGCTGAAATCGAGATTTGTTATTTTTGCTGAGCCCAAAATACAACATATTTTAATCTGAAAATTTACACACCAATAGATTTCAACATTCTCTACGTCAACATATTTGTTTCAAAAAAAATTAACATGTCTAAAATGAAATTTTGTAAGTTCAAAAAGTGGCCTACTTGTAGCCCAAGCTACAAAAGTCTATTCTCATTTACCGAACACATTTGTTTGCTTCTTCGACCAAATAAAGCTTGAAATCTAGCTACCAAAGAAGGCCATTGTGATATAAGATTTTCATATTTGTAAATATCTAAATGTGACCGTTTTAAATCATAGCATGAAAATTTCAAACTACGAGAGCATTACATCTTAACATAACAATTTCAAAATATGATAATTTTACACCATAACAATTTTTTTTTGTAAAACATAACAAGCTTCTGTTCGACCCAAAAATATCTACTTTCATATACTATAATGATATTAACTCGAAACTATACTAACAAAACAAAACAGTATATTCATAGTTTTAAGTTTCTACACACCTTACCATTAATTACCAACGTAAATATCTTTTATTTTAGTTGAGTACCTATCCTCCCTATACATCTATATGGCTTTATATATAATAAACTAGGGAAAAGAAGCTTAGCATATATTTTGTGTAAGCAAAGGGATATAGATTGTATAATATCTTTTGTGTAGAGTGTAGCATAGGATATGGAATATAGAAAATAGGAATCAATCAATATAGTCAAAACAGGCTTTTTTTAAACAGCTATGAGAGACTCTTATATATACTATAAAAATTAATTTAACTTATATAAATGTAATATTTAGATAGACCAGATCTATACAACTATGTGAGTTTATCTTTGAAAGCTAGTGCAATTCTTCAATAAAGAAATTCCTTTCCAAAACTTATGGAAGTCGTTGCATCAAAATAAATTCTTCCACATTCATATGCAATTTCCACATATGTTTATGTTATGTTCCAAGTTTATGTATCAAGATGTCAAATCCACAAACTTATTGTTCCGAATATAGCTTGATGTATAAGATGATTGTTCATCTTGTGTTGTAATTATGCTACTCCGTACAATTTTTTTTGTTTGACCAGACAATTAGGTACATAAGTATGACTATACCCATTTATTTTATATTAGTTTTTTCCTTTACTTCTGAATATTAGATTCGATTTGAGTAGAAAACATATAAGTTATATAAAATAATTAAATATTTTCATGTTCCGATGCTAACTAATTAAAAAATAGGATTTACTAGTTTCCTAGCTAGCTAAGAACTAAGTTTGTGTTCAGCCAAGTCGTACACCGTTTGATTGCATCATGATTCGTGCATATAGGTTGCAACTTGAGTTGTAACTATTTTCTTAGTTGCAAGTGAAGTTGTAATTGGGTTTTTTGAGTTACAAGTGGAGTTGCAACTGAGTGAAAAAATTCGGACCGTTAAATTTCCTTCGTGATTCGTGCTAGTCATCAGTTGCAACATGAGTTGCAACTGAGATTTGATAACATCATCTGACTGAGAACGAAGATGTTATCAGTCGACTGAGAAATAGTTACACCCCTGACAAAATAGAGAAAAAGTAGAAGGGAAGACCAAATGAAATGGCCATTGCTACGACCCACTGAAGTCAAAGGGATGAACATATACCAGGATACTACTCAGATGATATTACACGATTCGATTTAACACAGGAAAAAAAAGACATAATACATACTGAGATCAACCTCCCTCATCTGCCGGAAATACTACTACTTGACAATCAAAAAATAAAGGGTTATCACAGTGTGCACAATACGAGCTCAGGAATAAAAACCTTATGAACACACACATCCTTGGTCACTGGACCGTGTTTGGCCGACAGTTTTGTAACATTAACAGATGGCAGCGTTAACCGGTTCCATTGAATCTCGTTTGGTTACTCTGTAATCTGGTAACACCGTATTGATTGCAGTCTTATATAAATCTGATTCCGCTGGGTAACCTACGTAATCGAATAACAATACAGCAAATCGTCATCATCGCCGACGACTTCTTCCGTCCTTGCCGCCACAAGTCGCCTGTTGTGGTGGTCGCTGCCGCCACCCCCGCTGCCGCCTTCTGTGGTCATCCCCGCCGCCGCCTACCCGCCGTGGTGGTCACCGCCGCCGCTACAAGCCGAGCGCTAGCTGTCGCTGCCGCTGGCGCTGGCGCTGCCACTGCAAGCCGCCGCAGCACAACAGGAACAGGAAGCTACGCACACGTCCATCCTGCTCGGTGGCTGGACATGGCGCTGCTGGCAAGTAGCTGCTACTCCCGTCCCGTGGTAGTGTTACCGGGTTGTAACCAAAACAGAATTCAGTTTTTTACCCATTCCATTTACGTTAACAGTGTAAACCGATTACACTTACGTTTCCATTACGATTCTTGGAGCAAACACGTCCTCAGATTCACTCCCAGAAAGAAAAATGCATTCTTGTAAGGTTTGAATTAAGGCAATAGCCACTCCACCAGGTCAAGCTCGGATTTTCCACCCACATCTCGTTGTTACCCCAGTGGTCCATAAACAGACCGTTCCCAATCACTCACCCCTCGGGAAATCAAGAAGCGAAACGTTTGAACCAAAACTCTCCCATAAAAGGCGAGCCCCCTCACTAGACATACAGGGGATGAAACAGACGCCTCACCTTGGGGTTCAGCTTCTCCACGGCGGGATTGCTTCTGAGCCTCTCTCACGCGCAGTTGTTTCTTCACGAGTCGTGGCGGCCATTGCAAGAATGGTTGGTATTTATAAAGAGAGGAAGAGGCGATGGCCACGAAGAAGGAATAATAAGAATCAAATGAGAGGCGACAGCGGAAAAGCGAGTTAAGAAAAGTCTTCACATACCATGGCTCTGCTATACATTGATCAGACTTTTAGCTCACTATAGAAAATATGCTCGTGCCTTGCATCGGGATCTTAAAAAAAGTTAATCTTTCAAAAAATTGTTCCAAAGTTTGTTCAAAGTCGATCAACCCTCGTAATCAACATCATTGCTTAGTATTATCAATGCACTGGTTAAATCGAACAAGATTATCAAGTATATTTTTTTTGATAAAGGGAATACTTATTTCGTCCTAAAATGTAAGGTGTCTAAAGATTGATTAAAAGTCAAATTTTAATAACTTTGATAAAAAATTAGGATTTTTTTACATTTACAATATCGAATGGACATATTTAGAAAATCTACTTTATGGTGAATCTATTGATACTAATTTAGTATTGTAAATGATCAAACTTAAAAAACGTTGACTTTTGACTCATCCTTATGCTCCTTACATTTTAGGAAAGAGGAAGTATATTAATATCGCGAAGATATCAATTATTGTTGAAATAATGGGCTATCCCTTTGGCCCATGTAGTATTTTAGAAATTGACTAAATCTCAAAGACCACATATGTGGCAGCTTATGTGAATTAAGCTCAAATTGGTGGCAGCTCACATGAAAGTGGGAGCATATTTGAGTCTCACATGAAAAATTGGGAGGAAGTTAGATCTACTTATAAGGTGTGTTGTTACAAAACTAGTAAGTTTGTGCGCTCGTCCTGCTCACCCGTCTCGACTCGACACGACGCCTATGTCACGCTCGTGTTGAGTTGATTGACCCTCGAGTCAAGAGTTTCCTTTCTTTTTTGCAGGGAAAACGAATCAAGTCCTAGACGGACGCGTTCGTTGTTAGTCTTTTCAGGTCGCTCCTAAATCGCGGGCTATCAGTAACCGACTCAAAACGTGCGAAGTGAGCGTGGCTCGCATTGCCTATGATTTCCTAAGCCTGTATAATCTCTTGACCGGCTGCCGTAGAAACATATATGATACACGATTTAGGGTTTTGTCACATCTCTCTGCTTGCACCGCCATCATAGCCTGCTCAACCTCTCCCGCCGGCTTGCACCGGCGAACGGGAGAGCAGGTCTCCAGAATCACTCGCCTTTGCGATCATGTACGGCAGAAGGTGAATTATGTTTTTGGGAAGCGCTCTGCGCGACTGCTCAAGCTCTTCATCATGGATCGTCTTCTGTCCAACTCGAGTAGTGCTTCCTACCGTCATCTTCAACGTCATCTATTTCTACCCTATCTTCACCAACGTTGTCATCAACAACATTACCGTTGCATCAACAACTCTTTTATCTACAACCGATATGTATGTGCGCCATATTTCCTTATTCCTTAGTCATAAGTTCTATTATTTAAACCGTATTGTGTATGAGACATAATGTGACCCAAGTTCTTTCATAGAAAACATGTTTCAAACTGATTTCTAAATGACTTTTGCTTTTGTAAAAAGATGGGCCACTGTGTTGGTGGTATTGTTTGTCCAATATAGACGGGACCGATAGTGCTAGTTGCAACTTGCTTGTGCTAGACCACTACCAACGATTCTTACCTAGCCATAAGTTTGTCGAAGGAATGTACCATATCGGTTGTTCTTCTCTCTCTCTCTCCCTATCCCTCCCTCCCCTTCCCTCGCTCCCTCCCCCCTCCCTCCCTCTCATCTCTCTCTCTCTCTCTCTCTCTCTCTCTCTCTCTCTCTCTCTCTCTCTCTCTCTCTCTCTCTCTCTCTCTCTCTCAACGTAGTACTCGTCGGTAGGAGAAACTACCCAAAAATCGATCAAGTCCAATGTTTGTGCTACACATAATTATTATTAATGTTCTAAATGACTTTTGCTTTTGTAAAAAGATGGTCCACTGTGTTGGTGGTATTGTTTGTCCGATATAGAGATGACCGATAGTGCTAGTCGCAGCTTGCTTGTCCTAGACCACTACCAACGAATCTTACCTAGTCATAAGTTCGGCAAATGAATGTACCTTATCGGTTACCTATAAGGTTCCTCTTGATTAGACGGGCCACCATGTACGATAAGGTTCCTCCCTATCCAATGAGAACAAATCCTTCTATAGGCTTAATTTATAAGGTTCCTTTTCATTAGCTCCACTAGAACATGAAAGCCCTCTTTGTTGCGTCCGTGACAACGCGAATCAGGTGCACTTCTCCCATTGTGTCAACTTCTACTCCTTCCTCTACAACAAAAGTGGACCACAGTCCAGTTGTTGAATGGCGCATGTTGGAACAAGTACGAGAACAGTTGATTATTGTAGAAATGGTATGTTTTTAAGAGCAGTTAATACCACATATAAAGCATATAGTTCACCACAATTAAGGCATAAAATAGTTACATTATTACATTATATCTTGCACATGCAGCTAGATTAATTGAAAGGCCCACATAACATGCCTTTGAATTTTCAGCATTGATAAAATATTTTGTAGCTGAAATCTGATACCTAAGAAGACTATCTATTATTCTGAACAAAATCGAACTCAAATATATCATTGACCTAATATTCAGTAATGGTTCATATGAAGAACGTATAAGCACAAGACATTCATATAGTAGTAGCCAAATCCATGTAAACATAGAATTGGTCAAGAAATATACTGACAAAAGTTGGGGGGAGATGAGATATCTTTAGGTTTTTCGATTGAAGATGTCTTTACTCTTTACTAAGTGGCACTTGGCATGAGCTGCATGACCATGCATAGATACTTCCCAGATTTAGACGTTTTACCTGGATAAAAGACACTTCATCTTGTCGATGTCATCGGGAGGTATAAGTATATATCTATATATATGTATCATGTAGGAGAAGATACCACCAAATTAAAAGATTCTGCTCTCTCTCTCTCTCTCTCTCTCTCTATGTATAGTAATCGTAGCCCAAAAAATGACAATTATTAATGTTCAGAGTGACTTTTTCTTACGCAAAAAGATGGCTCACTCTGCTGCTGCTGCTGGTATTGCTTGTCCGATACAGATAGTGCTAGCGGTATCAGCAGCTTCCCTATCCTGGACCACTACCAACGATTCTTCCCTAGCCATAAATTCTGCAAAGGAATATCCATGGTGTGGCCCTATATACATCCAGTGAGAACATATATATATAAGGTTCCTCTTGATTAGCTCCATGTAGTACGTAGTACTCGATTTGCTACTTGTAATCGTATCATCATATTTAGGGCATGTTTGTTTCTTACACATATTATGTAATCCAGTTTATATACCAAGTATCGGATCATATAATAAGTTGATAAAGTTGTTTGGCAACCCAGATGGCACCCCCACGCCCACCCCACGATTGACACCACCTTGATGTTGAGATTAATTTCGTTTGTGATTAGCTCCTGGCCGGACAAGCTATCCATGTCAATTAATCTTGTCACCAACAATGTCCGACTGAATGTTTTCTGACGTCATACTTTGCCTAGAGACTTGAGCCATAAATAGCTGGCAGGTTTGTTGGAGCCTAGGTTGATACTCCAGCTGCCGGCCGGTATTAACTGCTCTTAGAAACTTTACTAAAAAGATCGCGGTTATGGACATATATGTTCAACATACCATTTCTACAATAATCAACTCATCTCGTAGCAGTTCCAACATGGTCCATTCAGCAACTGGACTGTGGTCCTCTTTTGTTTCAGAGGAAGGAGTAGAAGTTTACACGACGGAACAAGTGCACCTGATTCACGTTGTCATTTTCATGTCATTCTAACACTATGTCTTGAAAAAATAAACTTCTTTCCTAAATCAATCTCAATTGTTTCAATGTTTTTTATTATTCTTTAGTTAAAGAATAGACGGGCACAGCAAAACACGCTTTCATGTTCTAGTAGAGCTAACGAAGATGAACCTTATTATAAATTAAACTTATGGACGGGTTTCTTCTTACTGGAAAGGGAGGAACCTTATCATCCATGGTGGCCCGTCAAATCAAGATGAACCTTACGGTGCACACGATATGGTACATTCCTTTGCAGAACATATGGCTAGGTAAGAATCATTGGTAGTGGTCTAGGACAAGCAAGATGCGGCTAGCACTATCAGTTGCATCTTTTATTTTCGAAATGGAGGTGCGATCCTTGCCAATGCAGCACCGAATAGATGCATACGACCTTTATTGATTTTTATTAAGATAGTGAACAAAGATGAGACAAAGAACAACACATAAAATCCGAAGCCACCACACAACACCTACAAACTCGAGAGTGGACGAAAATCGTGTTAACAACTGCGCCTGGAAAGACAACGAAATCACTCCACTAGCTAATGGCTGGGAACAATCCACATATTTTTATGTCAACTGTTTCAAACTTATGTATCAAGATGTCAAATCCACAAATTGTTTTGTTCCATCTTGTGTGGTAATTACGGTACATTTTATTTTGTTTGATCGGTCAATTACGCTACATAATTATGACCATACCCCTTTATTTGGTTTTTTTCTCTTTACTTCCGAATAGTAGTTTCAAGTTGAGTAGAGAATAGAAGACTGGCGTAAAATAATTAAAATTTTCAAGTCCTAAAGCAACTAACTAAGGAAAGAATACAAAAAGGTATAATGTAAGAACAAATGAATGGCCATACTGTACGACCATTGAAATTAGTGGGAGAAACGGATACTACCTCCGTTCGGAATTATAAGGTCGGCACGCATAACCAGATTGTTAATTTTACCAACATAACATTAATTGTACAAAATCAAAATTGTATCATTAGAAAGTAGAACATCTAAACTTTCTAATAATACATATATATACCTTGTATTACGTTAATTAAATTTCCAACCTAGGAATACACTGTGATATCCTGGCCCAGGGCTTAATAGGATTGATAGGATACTCATACCAACAAGTTGCAACTTCTTTTCCGGAAGCTCATCAGCAAAGAACTCCGAGGTTAAGCGTGCTTGGCTCGGAGTAATTTGAGGATGGGTGACCAACCGGGAAGTAGTTCCCGGGTACTCACGAGTGAGGACAAAGTGCGCAGGAAAGGCATGTGTTGGTCTATGGGGCTAGTCTAGAGATCCTAGAGAGCTGCCAGGGGTAACAGGCCCGGCCAGGGCGTGTGCGGGTCAAGGGTTCGGGCATGTGGCTCATGGCTGGTGTGGCCCATCGTGGCACACGGCATGGCACATGTGCCGGCACTGGACGCACAGACGTGTGCCAATAGGGGACGTTCCTGGCTTGGGGCTGATCGACGAGGGCGTCGATCTTCTAAGGGGGATGAGTGCGATATCCTGGCCCAGGGCTTAATAGGATTGATAGGATACTCATACCAAAAAGTTACAACTTCTTTTCCGGAAGCTCATCAGCAAAGAACTTCGAGGTTAAGCGTGCTTGGCCCGGAGTAATTTGAGGATGGGTGACGACCGGGAACACTAGTGGGGCAATAGGCCCGGTCCATTTGGGCCTTTAGACCCGGTTCCCGAACCGGGACCAACTAGCGGGACTTTAGTCCCGGTTCAAAGATAAACCGGGCCTAAAGGCCTCGACACGTGGTGCGGCCGGGAGCTCGCGGTAGAAGGGCTTTGGTCCCGGTTCGTGGTACGAACCGGGCCTATGTTTCTCCGCGGCAGAGAATTGCTATTTCTGCCGCGCACGATTTGGGCTGTACCAGCGTTTCTGCCGCGGCGGCAGGCGTTTCTCTGCGCGGCAGAGTTTCAGCAATGCATATATATATCATTCAAGAAACCACAAAAAATCGTCATGAATATATATAGACATCGTCAACAGTACACGACATAGTCAAACAGTACACGTAATGCATGCATATTTACAATACAACATGTCCTGAACGAATATCCTCCGCCGTCACGATCTTCCGATAGTGCTCTCCACCTGGGGTAAGGACCTCGGTAATAAAGAATCCCGCGATTTCCTCTTGAATTGCTTTTATTTGATCCGCTGTTATGAGAGTGTCCCGCAGGCGTGTCATCTATATTTAAAAAAGGAGATCAATATATGAATGGAACTCAATACAATAGATGGTACTAATTAAGATTAATTGTGAAAATTTGTTATCGTACACGAGTGTGGTGTATTTGGGCATCCCCACCCTTGGGACAGGACATGTCACGCATGAAGGTGCAGACGTAGTATCCACATAAGTTATTCCCTTGTTCCTGCCTCATACACTTTACGAAAAATAGTTCGATCAAACTAATAATCAAGCATCGTATTGAAAGTAAATATCATATATAAAGTTTCACGGACATAGCTATATATATAGTACTACTTACAGGGTAATCTCTAAATGTAAGCTCCGGTTTCCATTCACCGGAACAGTATTGATGAACCGTTTCCAAGCCCTCGGCAAAAAATAATGAGTAAATGAGTAATTGATTAGTTGATGATATCTTCGAATTAGAGCAGATGAAGATGCCAATACGAAATTGATTGAAACTACCTCTGGAGGATGGCAGCCATGTCCGCCCATTCCGCATATTCTTTACGTTTCGAGTCCATGACGTTTACGACTCCAAGGTGAAGATCAATGATTAGGAGAATAAAGTGGAAACTGCACAAGCATAGCTCAATGATTACGAGAATAAAGTGGAAGGTGCACAAGCATAATGTATGTTATATATAACACTCACTTGAAGTTGTAGGGAAAGAATATATCCTCTTTGTCTGCTTGCTTCTCTAAAAACATTACGATGTTGTCCTCTGTGTCCTTGGGGTACCGTCGAACCGTAACTTCATGAACTGTGTTTGGGTCTATGAACCCCAGCGGTAGGAGCTTGCCTCTTTTGTATTCCAGCTTCTTCATTCTGCATAATTAAATGTATAGCGTACACAAAGAATATAATGAGGATAATTGTTAGTGCAAATGAATGAGCTACAAACTTAATTACACAAATAAATCACTTACGGGCAGTAGCAACTGATGACAGCTTTGTCGAGGGCGTCTTGATTGAATAATTGAAACAGTTCTTCTAACTCAAGGTTTATCTCGTCTTCCCCCGGAAGTAATGCTCATCTCTAAGATACACCGTGATGTAGCTTTCACATCTTCGACAGGCTTTCAGGTACCAGTCATGCAACCTTCGCATCTGAGTCCCTACGCGAGCTCGCCAGGTTTGACGAGATCAGATCCGTATCTATACTTGTTTACCACTTGAGCCGTTGGATAGTAATCTTCGTACTCAACTGATGCTCCCTGAGCTCTAGCCGCCCGTTCAATCATCGATGCCGTCTCTGGATCATGATATGGCTCCACGATGAAGTGGGGTGCGGCCTGAATGCCCTGCTGTCCAAGCGGCGACTTTTTGCTTCTTTGCTCGCTCTAGAGGACTGTCCAAGAGAGCGGTCATAATCAGCTCTCAGCTCAGGTCTCTTCATTCTCGTCTCGGCAAAGTGCTTCACTGTCTGCGGTGGAATAAACATCTTCTTCGGCGCAAGAAACGCCTTTTGCTCTTCAGTCTGCTCATGTGGCAACAACTCTGGAGTCTGTGCCCTCATTGGAGTTGATGATCTCTTCGGAGCTGTAGGAGGTGCCGCGGACCGCTTCCTCTTTTGCTTAGGTGGAGCGGCGAGTCTCTGACGAGGAGGAGGAGGCGGCGGAGTATTTTCACGCGGAGGAGACTGGTCATGGATAGGGGAATCATCATCGCGCAGAGGAGAATCATCACGCGGAGGAGGCACAGGTGGCGGAGGAGGCGGAGGTGGCTGCTTGTTGGCTTCTCACCTGGAAACACAATGTTCTCCTTCCGCCATTGCACGGTGGTTCTACGGGCTTCTCCCGTTCTTTGATTTCCCCATCTTCACCTGCAGGGTGCTCAAGCACCAACCCCTCATACTCTCTCAACACTTCATCCACCATCACAACAGCAAAGTCGTCTTGGACCGGACGGCAATGGTAAGACCTTGTAGGTAAGAGGATGCCGACCGCCGCCTTGAAGGATAGGTTGAAAACTTTAACATGCAGCTCACAAGGACGGCTCTCGGTGAGATCATCCACGGGGGTAGCGAGGAGGCTCGACCACCTGGTCATCATCATCATCATTATCCACCTCGAGAGGAAGCCACGCTGCTTCGGTGTGGTTGAGATTGGGCGATGGCATTGAGCAAGGATCTACAGCCTGCCCCTGAGCCATCTGAGATGTAAGTACTTGGGTTACCATGGTTAATTGGGCTTGCATGGTGCTCATACCCTCCTCTAAGTTAGCCAGCGGTCTGTTTCCCTTGCCTTCCTCCTCTCATGGCTTTTATCAGGAAATCTCTTCCTTTCCGCAGGAAAGCCATACTTCCACGGAACGAGCCTGCTGTGCCTCGTGTTCGTCCGCCGTGTTCTTTGTTCCCAAGGGCGCGTGTCAGCTCATCGTTCTCTTTTTCGGGCTGGAACAACCCCGCCTCCACGTCCCTATGTGCTTTTTCCAGGGCATCAATGGGAACCTTCAGATGAGCTTTCTTATAGATGCACTTCCTGTTTCTGGATCCAACGTTCCCCAATCCCGTAGAACCACTCCTTGCAGTTCGATCCAACCGTGTGTCCCTAATCGATCCCTTTCTTGGGTTCCGCCTCCTGCCACTTAGGACGGTTAGCCCTGTATCCACCAGAATTTGGTGATATAGCTTCAACGCAGCATTTGCCTTATTTATTTCCGACCTTCTCTTAAATTCTTCGACTCCGTGTTGTACTTCACGAATTCGTCCCAGTGATTTTTTACCTTCTCACTGTCCGGAGTCTTCTTTAACTTGATAAGGCGGCGCAATCTTTTCTTGTGGCTCTTGAATAGTTCGGCCATCTTCTTCTTGCCAAACTCGCGGAGGGCCTGCTCCATCTTGGCCTTCTCAGCGTCACCCCCCTCTTTGGGTACTATGTTGAAATGTGACATGAGCTTGTTCATAATGCTGTTTTTGGCTACATCATCGATATAAAGACCTTGAGCTTCTTCCTCTGCAGACAACACTAGTCCCTTCGGCTTGTGCCATTCTCGAACGGTGATCGGGACGTGGTCCCTAACAAGCACTCCGCATTGAGCTATAAATGACTTTGCACCTTTCTCTGGAGCAATCGGTTTACCATCCTTCTCGATGTGGGTGATGTCGTGCCTAACACCGTCATCCAACTTTTTGGCCGGGCCTCGCTTCCTCGACTTTACAGAAGAAGTGCTCGATCCGGAGGGCTAAAAAAGAAATAGTTCATAGTCAGTACAATTTAATTAGTTAATGCATCTAGTCGATCAACAGCGGCTTAATTAATTTATATACCTCGGTGATAACTACAGTTCGGGAGCCATTATGATGATCTTGTTCCTCACCGGCGCCACTAGGATCTTCTTCCTCAATATCCTCCGCTCCCTCACCGGATTCATTCAAATAAGTTGCGGTGACATCGTCACCGCCATCATCTGGAATAACGTCATCGTCGCGATCATCCAGAGTACCGTTTGCTATGAGTTCCTCCATGAAATTTTCTTGAATTTCATCTCTCTCCATGCTTTCTACAACGACCTGCAAGCTATACATAGGAACCATCATATGATCAAATTAAGGATAATGCAGAAAACTGAAAATGGAGTTACATATGCGTAGTTCTTAACTAAGGATCGATAATATAGTGCTGATAGTGCAGTTACATGCATACATAGATCGGGTTCATGTTTATTTAACCCTAATACATATCAATCACTACTACAACCACTCAACCGCCGACCGGGTCCTAGAGCGCGCCGACCGGGTCCTGAGCCGCGCTGGGTGTGCCCCCAAAGCCACGGAACAACAACGGGAGCATAGCTAACATGAGATCCCCGCATAACGCTCCATCCGGTCCTATACATGTTGTCTAACGCGTACATGTAACGGCGAACGTGCTGGTCCTCCGCTTCAATGCGCTGAGCTACCTCCTCCGGCGGGGCCGGCTCCCTCTGAAACGACCGTGGCCCATAAGACCTCCACCAAAGAATATCCGGGTCGACAACGGGACCGGATTCACCAAGGTGCGCGACCGGAAGCTAAGACCTCCCGGTGCCACCCCGGGAGCCAGTCCGGACCTCCCATCTGCTCCATCTCCTCTAGAAGAGTCGGACCACGGCGCGGCGGCTGTCGCGGCATCGTAGCTACGAAAACAAATCATATATATATGTACCAACGTTAACATAAATTAAAAAATAACTTCACTATATGTTAGTCGGCGCCGGCACTACCATTTGGGGCGCCGGCACTACATACTCTATTGGGGGCGCCGGCAGGCGCGGCACTACCGCGTAAGGGGGCACCGGCACAACATCTTCTATTTGGGGGCGCCGGCAAGAGCGTCAGCACACCATGTAAGGGGCGCCGGCACAACATCCTCTATTTGGGGGCGCGGCACTACCGCGTAAGGGGGCGCCGGCGTACATCCTCTATTTGGGGGGCGCCGGCACTACCGCGTAAGGGGGCGCCGGCGTACATCTCTATTTGGGGGGCGCCGGCACTACCGCGTAAGGGGGCACCGCGCGGCGTACATCTCTATTTGGGGGGCGCCGGCGTAGATCTCTATTTGGGGGGGCGCCGGCGTTTTTGCGCGCTAACTATTTTTAACACACTAACTATTGTTTTAACTAAAGTTCTAACTATTTTTCACTAACACACTAACTAAATATTTTACTAACTAATTTTACTAATTAATTTTCTAACTATATTGTTTTAACTAATTTTTCTAACTTAACAAACTAATCTAATTTTTCTAACTAATTAACAAACTAAACTAATTTTTCTAACTTAACAAACTAAACTAATTTTTCTAACTTAACAAACTAATCTAATTTTTCTAACTAATTAACAAACTAAACTAATTTTTCTAACTTAACAAACTAATCTAATTTTTCTAACTAATTAACAAAACTAATCTAAAAAAAAAGACTAAAAAAGAAAGAAAAAAAAAGGCCGGGTGGCCGGCGGCCGGGGCTCTCACCTTGATTGCTTGCCGGCGGAGAGGAGGCGCGCGGCGGTGGAGGAGAGAGGAGGCGGCGGCGGGCGTGGAGGAAGCGGCGCCGGCGGTGGAGGAGTGGCGGCGGAGAGCGGAGTGGCGGCCGGCGGCGGTCGAGGGCCCGCGGCCGCACGCGGGAAGAAGAGGCGCGGGCGGCGTGTGACGTGGGGCGGTGGCGGAGCGGGCGGCGGCGGCAGGCAGCCGCGGTGGGCAGCGGCGGCTACGGCGCGGCGATTGGGCGGCCTGGCGGCGTGCGCTCGTTCGTCTCCGCGGGATTGATCTCCGCGGAGACGAAGGAGTTGCAGTTATAGTGCCCCCCCCTTTGGTCCCGGTTCGTCTTACAAACCGGGTCCAAAGACCCCCCTTTGGACCCGGTTTGTAATACAAACCGGGACTAAAGGCCATTTTCTGCGTTTTCGCTGCGCGCGCAAAAGGCCTTTAGTCCCGGTTTGTAATACAAACCGGGTCCAAAGGCCACTTTTAAAAAATTTCATTCCCGCCTTATTTCAAATGAAAAAACCGCACTGCCACACGTGTCCACGCCGCCACCGCCGTGTGGTGCCACCATGCCACCCACCCCACCACCGTCACCGCCATGTACGGGCCACCGCGTGTCTTCCACCACCGCCATGTCGGCCATGTGGTGACCAGCGTACCATGCATGGTGTAGTACACAAGTCGTTGATATAACACAAGTGAAACACCGTTCCACCCATATTACATCTCTCAGAGTGGTACAAGAAACATATGCGAGTCCAAGGTATGTCTATAGAAGTACACACGAGCTGTTTACATAAGATCAACACAACCTCCTACTTTACAGTGAGGTAAAACTTCAAATAAAACTCCAGAAGAACGACTCGTAATCTATCTTATTGCTAACTCAAGTTCAAGAGCTACTTGGCTTGCTATAGAAATCTAGCTACTTAGGTGCTAGGATTAGGGAAAGATTCCCATCTATTACTAGTCTAGGTTTCCATTATAGCTGATGCAGGAGTTGACTCCATTGACTTCTTTGATTGGATTCTTCATCTCGTTGCAGTTGACTTCTTTGTCTTTGAGTTCCACGGTAGTTTCTCCTTCGGTGCCTTGCTCTAAGAAGGGGTTCAAACGAGATAGAATGAGTACGAGCGTACTGCAAGTTCATATTAGGAAATATGTGTATCATGCACTAGCTACAGCCATAGACCAGAAAGTCATAGACCAATGCAAGTTTTTGTAAACATTTCTTCAAAAGGTTTATTTTATTCTGAAAACTATGCCGTCGGTCTTCACAGGTTGACGAACTTCGTGAGTTCCTTTCCCGCGTTCGCAGTTCCCTTCCGAGGAGTGACAGTCCACAATTCAATATCCTCTGAGAGGTGCGTTACTTTTCCCATAAGAGAACTTATCCTTGATACCAACCGGGTGTACTTTCCGTCCACACTTCCTTGGTGTGGGGCCGGTGTAAGATCCAAGCCAATGCCTTCTCCGCGACCTGCAAACCCACCCTTTTGTCCGACCGTACACCTCCAGTAGACTTGATAATACGGCTTTACTCATGGTATACTCCGGACAATCCCTCATAGATCGAAGAGATTAACATCACTAATGGATGGGGATTTAAAAGGATTTCCCAACCTATTGCGGCAGTGCCTCCAGCACCCCACCGTCTCTCGATCCGTTGGCGTGCAGAGGGAAAAGATACACTGACTTCCCAGAGCCATTATAGATCTTATGGTCAACGCGATATGTACGGCGCTAGAATCACTGGACGGCATTGGTAATTAATCCTAGGGTGATATAACCCATTGCAATGGAACCTCCACCATATCAACACATACCATGGTTCCATTGCCCACCACATAGTCATATTCATAATTGGAAAATAATATTTTGCTTTTCGATGCATGAGTGATAAGTATAGTACTTTGCATATAGTTTGATAAAAATAATCAAATGACATGAGCAAGCGATGAACTTGCCTTTCTTAACTGCAAGATTATGCAGGCAAAAGCTTCGATACGTGATAACTCCAAATGCTGAAATACCATCATCGTCCGTAAGGACAATGTTTAAAGAACGGCAAAGATGCTATAATGCATAATATGAGATGCAATCGTCCGAGCGTAACCTAACCTCGATGATTTAGGATGGATGGGTTGTAAAGATTTCTTTCGGGTGTGTTGCACTTTTAGGATGGTTCTCAAACAAGGTTCTTATTAGGGTTTGGTTATATTAGCATCATAACCAAGTGATATAAGGCATCATAACAATCATATACATAAAGAATAGTGGTGGAATAATATATAAAGAACAGTTGTCAATTTTAAGTTCTACAGAACATGGTTGATGATTACTTATACTATACTTCAAAAGAATAACTTTTGAAGAACATGTTGTTTAAGAAATATTTAGTATTTCAAAGAAGGATTAGGGCTTCTATGGTTTGATTGACATTTGTACTTCAAAAGAATAACTTTTGAAGAACAGGTTAAATAAGAATATGAACTACTATAGTACATAGGAGCTATGTAACTCTAGGGTTTACTATTGGGTTCATTTAGTTCTCTAACAAGAACTAGTTAGGTTCTTTAAGTATAATGGTTTTATATATGTAGCAAGTATTGGTAGGGTTATCACCATAGTTTCCCATATACATCATATCAAAGGATGGTTATTAAGATGGTTCCATAGGTTTGCTATTAGGTTTACTATGACCTCACATTTGCTTTATCAAATAATCTCTAATAGTTTCTAAGCTAAGTGGTTTATCATTTCCTAAGTAGGGTTTTGTGTAATAGGAACATGTGATGTGAATTGATACACAAGGTTGGTACTAAGGTTTATCATTATGGTTCTACCAGGGTTTGATGGTTGAGGTTAATTTTAATGGTATGGTATATAGGAGTGGTGATCAATGGTACTAATTCAATTAACAAGTTAGGGTTTATACCTAGGTGACATTAGTGGATCATATAGGTTTTAATTAAGAATAGGAACATGAAATGATAATCTCATGTGACTTGGTTTTATGCTAGTGGATCCTAAGCATGTATTCAATTGTTGCTAATTAGGGTTCTATATGTCAAGTAAATCTCCCATGATCATATGTGACACATATATAGGGTTTTAGAGTTGGTTCTAAGGTGGAATGATCACATGAAATAATGGGATCCAGGTCTTACTCAATTTGAAACTAGGATTTCTAAACTATGATATAACTCCTAAAATGATAATTGGTAATAGAGTTGTGGTTACTAATTACTTTGAATCAAAATTAGTAATGGTTTAGCATTTTATTAATTCTTACAAGATTTAATAATTAGAGTAATTCTTATTTAGGTTTAATTAAGAATCAGGGTTTAATCATTGTTATTAGGTTTAAAGTATTTAATTTGGTAACTTAAGAATGTTTAAGTAAATAAGTTTTGATTTACCAAAATAATATTGGCTTATAATATTTTCTTGAGTTATTACTATTTAAAGAAAATGGTAAATGGTAATTTGTTAATTAGGGTTTATGGATTACCACCAATAATTAAGTTAATGCAAATATGATAAATAAAATTGATCTTAACATTTTACTTAGTTACTGAATAGTTAAAATTTAAATTTGAAACTTCACTAATTATTGAATTCAATTTGCATTTTAAACAATTAGAAAGACATAATTAATAAAGATAAAAATAAGTGAATTTTTATTTTGACACACATTTTTGTTTTATATTTTATTTGAATAGAGTGTATTTTTGTGAGCATTTTGATATATTATTTGCATTTTTCTGAGTTGAAATGAATTTTCTAGAATTTTGCAAAGTCTCAGCAATTTACTGGAATTTGAAATAAACAGAAAACACTAGATGTACCGGTTCACTTCTAGTCCCAGACACTGACGAGTGGGACCAAGTTACACGTCAGGTGCCACGTCGGCAAGGTCTGGTCAAAATTGACCGTGGCCTTTGACCTCACCGGCGTTTAAACGCCGGCGGCCAGAGCACGGTGGCGCCGCTGATTTAGGGCTCCCCTGGATAGGCGACTAGGTGCATCAGAACAAGCACAACAAGGCGAAGCGAATGGTGGTGGTGGTTTCCGCGGGGACTCATCGGAGCATCGCCGGCAAAGAGGTGCTGCGGCGGTTTACTCCGGCGAGAATCGAATCGGAGGCTACGGGATGCAAAACTAGGAACTAATAGGTGCAGGAGATGCGCAAACTCACCCTGAAGCTCGAGGTGTGGTCAGCTCCGGCGATTGTTGACGGAGACGATGACGATTGAGCTTTTCTTGGTGAACCCGAGTGAAAGGGAACGCCGAAATTTCTCCTCCTCCTGGCTCCCCTTGATGCTCTACTCCTCCAGAATGAACTACGAGGTCAGGCGCGTCGAATGAGCTGCGCCATGGCCTCCAAGATGACCTCCATCGACGGCGTCGTGCTTGACACCGGCGACCAGTCGAGGAAGAATGTGGAAGCTAGAGAGGTTCTGGGAAGAAATGGATGGGCGGCAAGGTGCTAGGGTTTCCTGGCGGTGCTGTACGCATATTTATAGGGCAAGAGAGGGTCTGGTTCGTCGGCTCGCCGGCGGTACTGGCCGAGATGCGATGGCGACGGTGAGCTGCATTCGGGCGTGAATCTTGATGTCTTCGGATAGACTCGGACGCGAGAGAGATAGTGGAGGGTTCTGGAAGCTTCGTTGGCGTCCGGGGCATCCTTATCGGCTTCGAGGACGTGGCCGCCGTTCCTCGCTGCGCTGTCGACGCCGTGGAGGAAGACGACGCCCTCGTCTTGTTTTGTGCCAGCGACAAAACGGTAAGTGGCCGTGGGCTGGACTGGGCCGTGGTGGTGGGTTGGTGTTGGGCTGCTGCGGTGCTGAGGTCCACCAGGGTAAGTCCTCCTCTCTTCTATTTCCTTTTCATTTTCTGTTTTTATTTTCTGTTTTGAATTTTGTTATTTGAATTCAAATCTGATTTCTATTTTGTTTTGCAGGTTCTAAACTATTTGAATATCAATATCATTTTATGATAATACTCACTGCATAGTTCTTTTGTTCAAACAACTATTTAATAGATGATTAACTTGGTGTTATTATGAAGTGCATTTTAAATTGAAAATGGATATGGTTTAAATGTTTATTCCTTTTTACTTAGGAACAAAATCTGTGTAATTGATGTGAATTATGAACATATTCTATTTTGCAAGTGCTTAACCATATTGATTATTCACATATAAATTAATTATGGCTTGGGTTATTATTTGTGATACATGATACACAAGTTAGGAAACAATATTTTATGTGGGATGGATTCTATTTGGAAAGGTTAGAGCTTTAGTGGTGCTTTACTAATTGAAGTATAAAATAGGCATGAGGTATGGCAGGGTTCTAATTATAATCCAAGTTAATCCATGGGTTGGAATTCAAATGTAGTTTAGGGTTTAAGTAGTGATCACCAATGTGATACACAACTAGGATTAGAATATGAGCATAAGCTTTGGTTATGTTTCACTAATGGAACATGGCTCTTATCTACAAGATTAAAGGTTGGTTTAAACAAGTAAGATGTAATACTACTCTAAAATTCTCTAGGATAGACATGGCTATGGTTAGCATCTATAATCTCTCTTACTTCTAATTATCTTGTAATAGCCTAAGGTCCTACTCAAGATATGATGATATGATCCTCTAAAGATATGGTTTGCCTAGGGATTCTATTCTGTAGCTTGTTCTTCAGGAAATCTGATAAACCTGCATCTTGTGGTATGCCTCCACCTCCTAGCTTCTTCATCTTGATCCTAGCTAATGCATGGAGTGGCTCTATGTGTGTGCTTCCTTGTTTCATGCTACAAGATGATGAAATGGATGAAGGGTGTGGCTCTATTTATAGGCTTGGGCAAGCTCTAGTATCATGACACATAGGTGGTGACTCTTGTGTTGGTTTGATGAGTAAGGTGCTTGGTTGTCATGCCCTCATCCATAGCAATCCTTTGAGCATGAGGTGGCATAGCTTGGAAAGCAAGTCATGTAGATATTTTCATCCCACATGGCATAGAGATTATCCTCTCATATGATTTATTTTTGGATAGCCAAGTGGCATTTGCTACTAAATATCTTGTGGATGGTTTTATTATTGTTGATGAGTCACTATATTATATTTGATTGGATTTATATTATAATATTGGTGAAAAGGTGGAAGTTGAAGGTTATTCCTCAAATTTGGATAGTTTTTGTTTGATTTCACCAAGGCATGATCATATGAGTTCCAAAATACTCATAGTTAGTTTTATTCAAATAGTTTGGACTATAATTTGTAATGTAAATGGATTTAGTTTTATGATATTCCATATATTTAATAAGTTATGATTTAAATAAGAATGTGTGGCTTTTATGCACTTTAGACCCTGTGGTTTACCTTATTTATAAGTGAATTTGAATTACACACAAAGGTAGTTGCTAACTTTTAAGTGTTAATAAGTTAGAGTTTGATTCTTAAAGAATGTGTTGTTGTAAATCTAATTCCATTTGATCTAATCCATAGATCAAATCATTTCTACCCAAAATAAGGTTTTAGCAAAGATCACAGTGAAGTTTATAGCGCTTGACTTGATGATCTACTTCAATTCAGCAAGTCAAGTTCAGTTACTGTGGTAAGTTTTATTTGAAAGCGCGAAAATCCCCGGATTTTCTATGCATGAATGCAATGCACACTTTGGTGTTCTCTCATTTTGTTGCCTCTAAACCTGGGATATTACAGCCTCTCCCCCTTAACCGTCCCGAAGTTCGAACGCTCTCATCATGGAACGTGGAACTGACTTGAACAGATCACCATCCTTCAAACTCCCTAGTGATCTCATTAGATATAATTGAATATATACCTTGTCCAGATCCTTCCTGACGTCTTCTGATGTCTGGCACTGATACTTTCTTTAATTCTATGATTTCTTCCAATACTCTAAGCTTATAGGCTTACTCTCCAAAGATTCTTGGATTAGGACATCTTCTTATTTGGGTACTCAAAGCTTGGTTCTACCAGCTGTGGTAATCCAGCTGCGGTGTGATATGGCACTACGATTTACCAGCTGCGATACCCAAACCTTAATTTTAAAAGATTTATTTAAGGTAGGGTATTGTTTTCCCTTATTACCATAACGAAAGTAATGGTACTTGGTAAGGTATTACGATAGGCATGGTCCTGGTTGTTTAGTCCTACGAATGGATTAGACTCATTTAGTCCATCCAATCATGGCTTCTAGTTTTAAGCTAGTTATCTTCCTTTTGGTTCTTTAGGTTCCATGAAAGGAATCTTTCTAATAATCATTAGTTTTGGTATAGTCAAACTCCTTCAATCTTTTGTCTTCTTAGGCTTCGATTGTCCTCCGACATCTACTTCCTCCAACTTCATTTTCTAATACTTACTTAAGTTCTCTTGGTTTTGAGTAATTACAATTACCCACTTAAGTTAAGGTCTAACCCTTACTTCTTCGAGATATAAACCTCGGCTTCTGGTCTGACAATCTCCTGAGAGTACTTTTATATGGAAACTTCCCAATAACCTTATAAAAATAAGATCGGACTTCCTCTCAGTTCAGACCTTTTTCTCCGTCTATCATACTCCAAATCATATTTTAATACTTCTCCTTCAACCTTCCTCTCCCCCTTGGAGTTTACTAATGATCTTCAAACTTCCTTTCTTCTAATCCTTAAACTCCAAGGTTAGAAATTTAGTCTTGGTCCAACTTGTAGTTTGTACTTTTCTAGAGTCTCACGAAGAATTCTTTGTGGTGTAACCACTTAGTTGTGGGTATCCATTAGGAATCCTCCAATTATAAAAATTTAACAGCTACGAGATACCAGCTGTGAAATACTAGCTGCGGAATCCCCCTTTCTTTTAGGTAAAGAAATGTTCAGGTTGTGGGCTATCTGGTACCACCTGCAGACTACCTAGTACCAGATGTGACTTATTGGATACCAGCTGTGACTATGTTATGGTTTTAGGTAATATCTACCTACCTGCTGTGGCTACTTCTATAGTTTTAGTCAAGATACACCTCACTTCACATACTTTCTCTGCATGATTATCCTATATCAGCTGCGGTCTTATTATACCAACTACGACTCCACTTGTCTATTTTCCTTCTTCTAGGATTTGTTTTGCAAGATAACCACTTGTTGATACTATGAAAATAGTATTGTAAGTGACTTCACTTGCATTCCCTCCTTCCATAATGAATACGACTCCACTTCTACTACTCCATATTCACTATTTTTCTCACTTTCATGATACTTCCATGTTGAAGTACTCCTTAATTAAGGATAAAAATGAGTTTTAATTGGTCCTTCCTTCAGATTGTTGTGGTTGCTTCCCACAATTTTTACTTCCTTCTTCAAGTGAACCTTCATCTTGTCTTCAAATCTTTAGAATTCGTCACTTCCTTACACGAATACCTTTACCCTCTAGACCTATAACATCAAGTAAGAGCTTGATATTGCAACATGCATTTGCATCTCAAGGTCAAACTTCATGTATGGATCTAGTCAATCAATGAAAATCCAATAAAATCCAAGAAAATCCAGCTTTGTGCTTATAATACACATCCTTCTATGCCTGAATATAAGAGTTGGGTAAGACATCCCTAAACATCAGGTTCAGATGTGTAGTATATAACACCACATAAGATAGGTTTAGGTCGTGATACTTAGCACAAATACGTGACTTTCTACTATTTGTCTCAACATTTGTCTTAATTGCACATTTGCAATGAGACAATCTTGAAACAAAATGGCTTGGGATAGTTGAAGTTAACCTAGTTTTCTTTGGAAGTACTAACAAAATAGTATACCATATATATGTGCTATTGAGGACTACTTCCTATAATACAATTAGTTCTAACATGTCTACTCTAAACACATGATTGTTTAGAATATACCACCTATAACTCTATGATTTCTCTATGTGACATGCTCTCAATAAGCCTTCTTTAAACTAAGAACTATGATTCCAGCATACTTGGTGCAGTTATTAGGATTTTAAGGCCTAAGCTTTCGAACTATTCCTTAAATCCTACTCCTTATCATCCTTTTGTTATCGTACTTATGATGTTCTACTCCATCATACCATGATTCTCAAGTGAATCATATATGAATACCTAGTTTATTATTGAAAGTAGACTCATTTAACTCCTATCACTCTTCCTTACCTCCTATGATTGACTCATCATAGACATATACTACCCTTATATATCTTATATTTCTCACTTAACATCATTCATCTTAGTGTTTTTTTTTAATGACTCGTACTTAACCATAACTTGTGTTGGTATACTTCTTCCAATAGGATATCTTCCTTATGGTTGTATCCTCTCTTTGGACTACCATGTATTGTATACCAACTGTGGTCTACTACCACCAATTATCTTAAGCTCCAATGGTGTTCTAGTTATTTGGAATGAAGCAAGATAACAAACTAACTTCACTTAAGAAAGATAGATAAGAAAGATTGACTCAAGTGTGTCAGGATTATTCTCAAGTGAATACCCATCTCAAGTCAAAAGAATAGTTGGTTTAGCATAGTTGGCTTAGTTAAAACACTTCCTATAGACACTACCAAACCTATAGGTCTCCTTTAAAGGGTTTTAATCCTAGGGTCAAAGCATTTGCTCTGATACCAGCGGTGACCCAGCATACCACTGCATGGTGTAGTACACAAGTCGTTGATATAACACAAGTGAAACACCGTTCCACCCATATTACATCTCTCAGAGTGGTACAACAGAAACATATGCGAGTCCAAGGTATGTCTATAGAAGTACACACGAGCTGTTTACATAAGATCAACACAACCTCCTACTTTACAGTGAGGTAAAACTTCAAATAAAACTCCAGAAGAACGACTCGTAATCTATCTTATTGCTAACTCAAGTTCAAGAGCTACTTGGCTTGCTATAGAAATCTAGCTACTTAGGTGCTAGGATTAGGGAAAGATTCCCATCTATTACTAGTCTAGGTTTCCATTATAGCTGATGCAGGAGTTGACTCCATTGACTTCTTTGATTGGATTCTTCATCTCGTTGCAGTTGACTTCTTTGTCTTTGAGTTCCACGGTAGTTTCTCCTTCGGTGCCTTGCTCTAAGAAGGGGGTTCAAACGAGATAGAATGAGTACGTACTGCAAGTTCATATTAGGAAATATGTGTATCATGCACTAGCTACAGCCATAGACCAGAAAGTCATAGACCAATGCAAGTTTTTGTAAACATTTCTTCAAAAGGTTTATTTTATTCTGAAAACTATGCCCGTCGTCTTCACAGTTGACGAACCGTGGAGTTCCTTTCCTGCGCGTTCGCGAGTTCCTTCCCGAACAGGGGTGGCAGTCACAATTCAATATCCTCTGCAGAGGTGCGTTACTTTTCCCATAAGAGAACTTATCCTTGATACCAACCGGGTGTACTTTCCCGTCCACACTTCCTTGGTGTGGGGCAGGTGTAAGATCCAAGCCAATCACTGCCTTCTCCGCGACCCGCAAACCCACCCTTTTGTCGACCGTACACCTCCAGTAGACTTCCCCAGATAATACGGCTTTACTCATGGTATACTCCGGACAATCCCTCATAGATCGAAGAGATTAACATCACTAATGGATGGGGATTTAAAAGGATTTCCCAACCTATTGCGGCAGTGCCTCCAGCACCCCACTCTCCGATCCGTTGGCGTGCGAAGGAAAAGATACTGACTTCCCAGCCATTATAGATCTTATGGTCAACGCGATATGTACGGCGCTAGAATCACTGGACGGCATTGGTAATTAATCCTAGGGTGATATAACCCATTGCAATGGAACCTCCACCATATCAACACATACCATGGTTCCATTGCCCACCACATAGTCATATTCATAATTGGAAAATAATATTTTGCTTTTCGATGCTTGAGTGATAAGTATAGTACTTTGCATATAGTTTGATAAAAATAATCAAATGACATGAGCAAGCGATGAACTTGCCTTTCTTGACTGCAAGATTATGCAGGCAAAAGCTTCGATACGTGATAACTCCAAATGCTGAAATACCATCATCGTCGGTAAGGACAATGTTTAAAGAACTGGCAAAGATGCTATAATGCATAATATGAGATGCAATCGTCCCGAGCGTAACCTAACCTCAATGATTTAGGATGGATGGGTTGTAAAGATTTCTTTCGGGTGTGTTGCACTTTTAGGATGGTTCTCAAACAAGGTTCTTATTAGGGTTTGGTTATATTAGCATCATAACCAAGTGATATAAGGCATCATAACAATCATATACATAAAGAATAGTGGTGGAATAATATATAAAGAACAGTTGTCAATTTTAAGTTCTACAGAACATGGTTGATGATTACTTATACTATACTTCAAAAGAATAACTTTTGAAGAACATGTTGTTTAAGAAATATTTAGTATTTCAAAGAAGGATTAGGGCTTCTATGGTTTGATTGACATTTGTACTTCAAAAGAATAACTTTTGAAGAACAGGTTAAATAAGAATATGAACTACTATAGTACATAGGAGCTATGTAACTCTAGGGTTTACTATTGGGTTCATTTAGTTCTCTAACAAGAACTAGTTAGGTTCTTTAAGTATAATGGTTTTATATATGTAGCAAGTATTGGTAGGGTTATCACCATAGTTTCCCATATACATCATATCAAAGGATGGTTATTAAGATGGTTCCATAGGTTTGCTATTAGGTTTACTATGACCTCACATTTGCTTTATCAAATAATCTCTAATAGTTTCTAAGCTAAGTGGTTTATCATTTCCTAAGTAGGGTTTTGTGTAATAGGAACATGTGATGTGAATTGATACACAAGGTTGGTACTAAGGTTTATCATTATGGTTCTACCAGGGTTTGATGGTTTAGGTTAATTTTAATGGTATGGTATATAGGAGTGGTGATCAATGGTACTAATTCAATTAACAAGTTAGGGTTTATACCTAGGTGACATTAGTGGATCATATAGGTTTTAATTAAGAATAGGAACATGAAATGATAATCTCATGTGACTTGGTTTTATGCTAGTGGATCCTAAGCATGTATTCAATTGTTGCTAATTAGGGTTCTATATGTCAAGTAAATCTCCCATGATCATATGTGACACATATATAGGGTTTTAGAGTTGGTTCTAAGGTGGAATGATCACATGAAATAATGGGATCCAGGTCTTACTCAATTTGAAACTAGGATTTCTAAACTATGATATAACTCCTAAAATGATAATTGGTAATAGAGTTGTGGTTACTAATTACTTTGAATCAAAATTAGTAATGGTTTAGCATTTTATTAATTCTTACAAGATTTAATAATTAGACTAATTCTTATTTAGGTTTAATTAAGAATCAGGGTTTAATCATTGTTATTAGGTTTAAAGTATTTAATTTGTTAACTTAAGAATGTTTAAGTAAATAAGTTTTGATTTACCAAAATAATATTGGCTTATAATATTTTCTTGAGTTATTACTATTTAAAGAAAATGGTAAATGGTAAGTTGTTAATTAGGGTTTATGGATTACCACCAATAATTAAGTTAATGCAAATACGATAAATAAAATTGATCTTAACATTTTACTTAGTTACTGAATAGTTAAAATTTAAATTTGAAACTTCACTAATTATTGAATTCAATTTGCATTTTAAACAATTAGAAAGACATAATTAATAAAGATAAAAATAAGTGAATTTTTATTTTGACACACATTTTTGTTTTATATTTTATTTGAATAGAGTGTATTTTTGTGAGCATTTTGATATATTATTTGCATTTTTCTGAGTTGAAATGAATTTTCTAGAATTTTGCAAAGTCTCAGCAATTTACTGGAATTTGAAATAAACAGAAAACACTAGATGTACCGGTTCACTTCTAGTCCCAGACACTGACGAGTGGGACCAAGTTACACGTCAGGTGCCACGTCGGCAAGGTCTGGTCAAAATTGACCGTGGCCTTTGACCTCACCGGCGTTTAAACGCCGGCGGCCAGAGCACGGTGGAGCCGCTGATTTAGGGCTCCCCTGGATAGGCGACTAGGTGCATCAGAACAAGCACAACAAGGCGAAGCGAATGGTGGTGGTGGTTTCCGCGGGGACTCATCGGAGCATCGCCGGCAAAGAGGTGCTGCGGCGGTTTACTCCGGCGAGAATCGAATCGGAGGCTATGGGATGCAAAACTAGGAACTAATAGGTGCAGGAGATGCGCAAACTCACCCTGAAGCTCGAGGTGTGGTCAGCTCCGGCGATTGTTGACGGAGACGATGACGATTGAGCTTTTCTTGGTGAACCCGAGTGAAAGGGAACGCCGAAATTTCTCCTCCTCCTGGCTCCCCTTGATGCTCTACTCCTCCAGAATGAACTACGAGGTCAGGCGCGTCGAATGAGCTGCGCCATGGCCTCCAAGATGACCTCCATCGACGGCGTCGTGCTTGACACCGGCGACCAGTCGAGGAAGAATGTGGAAGCTAGAGAGGTTCTGGGAAGAAATGGATGGGCGGCAAGGTGCTAGGGTTTCCTGGCGGTGCTGTACGCATATTTATAGGGCAAGAGAGGGTCTGGTTCGTCGGCTCGCCGGCGGTACTGGCCGAGATGCGATGGCGATGGTGAGCTGCATTCGGGCGTGAATCTTGATGTCTTCGGATAGACTCGGACGCGAGAGAGATAGTGGAGGGTTCTGGAAGCTTCGTTGGCGTCCGGGGCATCCTTATCGGCTTCGAGGACGTGGCCGCCGTTCCTCGCTGCGCTGTCGACGCCGTGGAGGAAGACGACGCCCTCGTCTTGTTTTGTGCCAGCGACAAAACGGTAAGTGGCCGTGGGCTGGACTGGGCCGTGGTGGTGGGTTGGTGTTGGGCTGCTGCGGTGCTGAGGTCCACCAGGGTAAGTCCTCCTCTCTTCTATTTCCTTTTCATTTTCTGTTTTTTTTATTTTCTGTTTTGAATTTTGTTATTTGAATTCAAATCTGATTTCTATTTTGTTTTGCAGGTTCTAAACTATTTGAATATCAATATCATTTTATGATAATACTCACTGCATAGTTCTTTTGTTCAAACAACTATTTAATAGATGATTAACTTGGTGTTATTATGAAGTGCATTTTAAATTGAAAATGGATATGGTTTAAATGTTTATTCCTTTTTACTTAGGAACAAAATCTGTGTAATTGATGTGAATTATGAACATATTCTATTTTGCAAGTGCTTAACCATATTGATTATTCACATATAAATTAATTATGGCTTGGGTTATTATTTGTGATACATGATACACAAGTTAGGAAACAATATTTTATGTGGGATGGATTCTATTTGGAAAGGTTAGAGCTTTAGTGGTGCTTTACTAATTGAAGTATAAAATAGGCATGAGGTATGGCAGGGTTCTAATTATAATCCAAGTTAATCCATGGGTTGGAATTCAAATGTAGTTTAGGGTTTAAGTAGTGATCACCAATGTGATACACAACTAGGATTAGAATATGAGCATAAGCTTTGGTTATGTTTCACTAATGGAACATGGCTCTTATATACAAGATTAAAGGTTGGTTTAAACAAGTAAGATGTAATACTACTCTAAAATTCTCTAGGATAGACATGGCTATGGTTAGCATCTATAATCTCTCTTACTTCTAATTATCTTGTAATAGCCTAAGGTCCTACTCAAGATATGATGATATGATCCTCTAAAGATATGGTTTGCCTAGGGATTCTACCTTGCAATATTCTGTAGCTTGTTCTTCAGGAAATCTGATAAACCTGCATCTTGTGGTATGCCTCCACCTCCTAGCTTCTTCATCTTGATCCTAGCTAATGCATGGAGTGGCTCTATGTGTGTGCTTCCTTGTTTCATGCTACAAGATGATGAAATGGATGAAGGGTGTGGCTCTATTTATAGGCTTGGGCAAGCTCTAGTATCATGACACATAGGTGGTGACTCTTGTGTTGGTTTGATGAGTAAGGTGCTTGGTTGTCATGCCCTCATCCATAGCAATCCTTTGAGCATGAGGTGGCATAGCTTGGAAAGCAAGTCATGTAGATATTTTCATCCCACATGGCATAGAGATTATCCTCTCATATGATTTATTTTTGGATAGCCAAGTGGCATTTGCTACTAAATATCTTGTGGATGGTTTTATTATTGTTGATGAGTCACTATATTATATTTGATTGGATTTATATTATAATATTGGTGAAAAGGTGGAAGTTGAAGGTTATTCCTCAAATTTGGATAGTTTTTGTTTGATTTCACCAAGGCATGATCATATGAGTTCCAAAATACTCATAGTTAGTTTTATTCAAATAGTTTGGACTATAATTTGTAATGTAAATGGATTTAGTTTTATGATATTCCATATATTTAATAAGTTATGATTTAAATAAGAATGTGTGGCTTTTATGCACTTTAGACCCTGTGGTTTACCTTATTTATAAGTGAATTTGAATTACACACAAAGGTAGTTGCTAACTTTTAAGTGTTAATAAGTTAGAGTTTGATTCTTAAAGAATGTGTTGTTGTAAATCTAATTCCATTTGATCTAATCCATAGATCAAATCATTTCTACCCAAAATAAGGTTTTAGCAAAGATCACAGTGAAGTTTATAGCGCTTGACTTGATGATCTACTTCAATTCCAGCAAGTCAAGTGAAACTTCAGTTACTGTGGTAAGTTTTATTTGAAAGCGCGAAAATCCCCGGATTTTCTATGCATGAATGCAATGCACACTTTGGTGTTCTCTCATTTTGTTGCCTCTAAACCTGGGATATTACAGCCTCTCCTTTGAACTTCGTCCCGAAGTTCGAACGCTCTCATGTTTCGGAACGTGGAACTGACTTGAACAGATCACCATCCTTCAAACTCCCTAGTGATCTCATTAGATATAATTGAATATATACCTTGTCCAGATCCTTCCTGACGTCTTCTGATGTCTGGCACTGATACTTTCTTTAATTCTATGATTTCTTCCAATACTCTAAGCTTATAGGCTTACTCTCCAAAGATTCTTGGATTAGGACATCTTCTTATTTGGGTACTCAAAGCTTGGTTCTACCAGCTGTGGTAATCCAGCTGCGGTGTGATATGGCACTACGATTTACCAGCTGCGATACCCAAACCTTAATTTTAAAAGATTTATTTAAGGTAGGGTATTGTTTTCCCTTATTACCATAACGAAAGTAATGGTACTTGGTAAGGTATTACGATAGGCATGGTCCTGGTTGTTTAGTCCTACGAATGGATTAGACTCATTTAGTCCATCCAATCATGGCTTCTAGTTTTAAGCTAGTTATCTTCCTTTTGGTTCTTTAGGTTCCATGAAAGGAATCTTTCTAATAATCATTAGTTTTGGTATAGTCAAACTCCTTCAATCTTTTGTCTTCTTAGGCTTCGATTGTCCTCCGACATCTACTTCCTCCAACTTCATTTTCTAATACTTACTTAAGTTCTCTTGGTTTTGAGTAATTACAATTACCCACTTAAGTTAAGGTCTAACCCTTACTTCTTCGAGATATAAACCTCGGCTTCTGGTCTGACAATCTCCTGAGAGTACTTTTATATGGAAACTTCCCAATAACCTTATAAAAATAAGATCGGACTTCCTCTCAGTTCAGACCTTTTTCTCCGTCTATCATACTCCAAATCATATTTTAATACTTCTCCTTCAACCTTCCTCTCCCCCTTGGAGTTTACTAATGATCTTCAAACTTCCTTTCTTCTAATCCTTAAACTCCAAGGTTAGAAATTTAGTCTTGGTCCAACTTGTAGTTTGTACTTTTCTAGAGTCTCACGAAGAATTCTTTGTGGTGTAACCACTTAGTTGTGGGTATCCATTAGGAATCCTCCAATTATAAAAATTTAACAGCTACGAGATACCAGCTGTGAAATACTAGCTGCGGAATCCCCCTTTCTTTTAGGTAAAGAAATGTTCAGGCTGTGGGCTATCTGGTACCAGCTGCAGACTACCTAGTACCAGATGTGACTTATTGGATACCAGCTGTGACTATGTTATGGTTTTAGGTAATATCTACCTACCTGCTGTGGCTACTTCTATAGTTTTAGTCAAGATACACCTCACTTCACATACTTTCTCTGCATGATTATCCTATATCAGCTGCGGTCTTATTATACCAACTACGACTCCACTTGTCTATTTTCCTTCTTCTAGGATTTGTTTTGCAAGATAACCACTTGTTGATACTATGAAAATAGTATTGTAAGTGACTTCACTTGCATTCCCTCCTTCCATAATGAATACGACTCCACTTCTACTACTCCATATTCACTATTTTTCTCACTTTCATGATACTTCCATGTTGAAGTACTCCTTAATTAAGGATAAAAATGAGTTTTAATTGGTCCTTCCTTCAGATTGTTGTGGTTGCTTCCCACAATTTTTACTTCCTTCTTCAAGTGAACCTTCATCTTGTCTTCAAATCTTTAGAATTCGTCACTTCCTTACACGAATACCTTTACCCTCTAGACCTATAACATCAAGTAAGAGCTTGATATTGCAACATGCATTTGCATCTCAAGGTCAAACTTCATGTATGGATCTAGTCAATCAATGAAAATCCAATAAAATCCAAGAAAATCCAGCTTTGTGCTTATAATACACATCCTTCTATGCCTGAATATAAGAGTTGGGTAAGACATCCCTAAACATCAGGTTCAGATGTGTAGTATATAACACCACATAAGATAGGTTTAGGTCGTGATACTTAGCACAAATACGTGACTTTCTACTATTTGTCTCAACATTTGTCTTAATTGCACATTTGCAATGAGACAATCTTGAAACAAAATGGCTTGGGATAGTTGAAGTTAACCTAGTTTTCTTTGGAAGTACTAACAAAATAGTATACCATATATATGTGCTATTGAGGACTACTTCCTATAATACAATTAGTTCTAACATGTCTACTCTAAACACATGATTGTTTAGAATATACCACCTATAACTCTATGATTTCTCTATGTGACATGCTCTCAATAAGCCTTCTTTAAACTAAGAACTATGATTCCAGCATACTTGGTGCAGTTATTAGGATTTTAAGGCCTAAGCTTTCGAACTATTCCTTAAATCCTACTCCTTATCATCCTTTTGTTATCGTACTTATGATGTTCTACTCCATCATACCATGATTCTCAAGTGAATCATATATGAATACCTAGTTTATTATTGAAAGTAGACTCATTTAACTCCTATCACTCTTCCTTACCTCCTATGATTGACTCATCATAGACATATACTACCCTTATATATCTTATATTTCTCACTTAACATCATTCATCTTAGTGTTTTTTTTTAATGACTCGTACTTAACCATAACTTGTGTTGGTATACTTCTTCCAATAGGATATCTTCCTTATGGTTGTATCCTCTCTTTGGACTACCATGTATTGTATACCAACTGTGGTCTACTACCACCAATTATCTTAAGCTCCAATGGTGTTCTAGTTATTTGGAATGAAGCAAGATAACAAACTAACTTCACTTAAGAAAGATAGATAAGAAAGATTGACTCAAGTGTGTCCGGATTATTCTCAAGTGAATACCCATCTCAAGTCAAAAGAATAGTTGGTTTAGCATAGTTGGCTTAGTTAAAACACTTCCTATAGACACTACCAAACCTATAGGTCTCCTTTAAAGGGTTTTAATCCTAGGGTCAAAGCATTTGCTCTGATACCAGCTGCGGTGACCCAGCGTACCACTGCATGGTGTAGTACACAAGTCGTTGATATAACACAAGTGAAACACCGTTCCACCCATATTACATCTCTCAGAGTGGTACAACAGAAACATATGCGAGTCCAAGGTATGTCTATAGAAGTACACACGAGCTGTTTACATAAGATCAACACAACCTCCTACTTTACAGTGAGGTAAAACTTCAAATAAAACTCCAGAAGAACGACTCGTAATCTATCTTATTGCTAACTCAAGTTCAAGAGCTACTTGGCTTGCTATAGAAATCTAGCTACTTAGGTGCTAGGATTAGGGAAAGATTCCCATCTATTACTAGTCTAGGTTTCCATTATAGCTGATGCAGGAGTTGACTCCATTGACTTCTTTGATTGGATTCTTCATCTCGTTGCAGTTGACTTCTTTGTCTTTGAGTTCCACGGTAGTTTCTCCTTCGGTGCCTTGCTCTAAGAAGGGGGTTCAAATGAGATAGAATGAGTACGAGCGTACTCACAAGTTCATATTAGGAAATATGTGTATCATGCACTAGCTACAGCCATAGACCAGAAAGTCATAGACCAATGCAAGTTTTTGTAAACATTTCTTCAAAAGGTTTATTTTATTCTGAAAACTATGCCCGTCAGTCTTCAGGTTGACCAGAACTTCGTGGAGTTCCTTTCTGCGCGTTCATCCCTTCCCGAACAGGAGTGACAGTCACAATTCAATATCCTCTGCAGAGGTGCGTTACTTTTCCCATAAGAGAACTTATCCTTGATACCAACCGGTGTACTTTCCCGTCCACACTTCCTTGGTGTGGGGCCAGGTGTAAGATCCAAGCCAATCACCGCCTTCTCCACGACTGCAAACCCACCCTTTTGTCCGACCGTACACCTCCAGTAGACTTCCCCCGATAATACGGCTTTACTCATGGTATACTCCGGACAATCCCTCATAGATCGAAGAGATTAACATCACTAATGGATGGGGATTTAAAAGGATTTCCCAACCTATTGCGGCAGTGCCTCCAGCACCCCACCGTCTCTCCGATCCGTTGGCGTGCAGAAGGGAAAAGATACAGCTGACTTCCCAGAGCCATTATAGATCTTATGGTCAACGCGATATGTACGGCGCTAGAATCACTGGACGGCATTGGTAATTAATCCTAGGGTGATATAACCCATTGCAATGGAACCTCCACCATATCAACACATACCATGGTTCCATTGCCCACCACATAGTCATATTCATAATTGGAAAATAATATTTTGCTTTTCGATGCATGAGTGATAAGTATAGTACTTTGCATATAGTTTGATAAAAATAATCAAATGACATGAGCAAGCGATGAACTTGCCTTTCTTGACTGCAAGATTATGCAAAAGCTTCGATACGTGATAACTCCAAATGCTGAAATACCATCATCGTCCGGTAAGGACAATGTTTAAAGAACGGCAAAGATGCTATAATGCATAATATGAGATGCAATCGTCCCGAGCGTAACCTAACCTCGATGATTTAGGATGGATGGGTTGTAAAGATTTCTTTCGGGTGTGTTGCACTTTTAGGATGGTTCTCAAACAAGGTTCTTATTAGGGTTTGGTTATATTAGCATCATAACCAAGTGATATAAGGCATCATAACAATCATATACATAAAGAATAGTGGTGGAATAATATATAAAGAACAGTTGTCAATTTTAAGTTCTACAGAACATGGTTGATGATTACTTATACTATACTTCAAAAGAATAACTTTTGAAGAACATGTTGTTTAAGAAATATTTAGTATTTCAAAGAAGGATTAGGGCTTCTATGGTTTGATTGACATTTGTACTTCAAAAGAATAACTTTTGAAGAACAGGTTAAATAAGAATATGAACTACTATAGTACATAGGAGCTATGTAACTCTAGGGTTTACTATTGGGTTCATTTAGTTCTCTAACAAGAACTAGTTAGGTTCTTTAAGTATAATGGTTTTATATATGTAGCAAGTATTGGTAGGGTTATCACCATAGTTTCCCATATACATCATATCAAAGGATGGTTATTAAGATGGTTCCATAGGTTTGCTATTAGGTTTACTATGACCTCACATTTGCTTTATCAAATAATCTCTAATAGTTTCTAAGCTAAGTGGTTTATCATTTCCTAAGTAGGGTTTTGTGTAATAGGAACATGTGATGTGAATTGATACACAAGGTTGGTACTAAGGTTTATCATTATGGTTCTACCAGGGTTTGATGGTTTAGGTTAATTTTAATGGTATGGTATATAGGAGTGGTGATCAATGGTACTAATTCAATTAACAAGTTAGGGTTTATACCTAGGTGACATTAGTGGATCATATAGGTTTTAATTAAGAATAGGAACATGAAATGATAATCTCATGTGACTTGGTTTTATGCTAGTGGATCCTAAGCATGTATTCAATTGTTGCTAATTAGGGTTCTATATGTCAAGTAAATCTCCCATGATCATATGTGACACATATATAGGGTTTTAGAGTTGGTTCTAAGGTGGAATGATCACATGAAATAATGGGATCCAGGTCTTACTCAATTTGAAACTAGGATTTCTAAACTATGATATAACTCCTAAAATGATAATTGGTAATAGAGTTGTGGTTACTAATTACTTTGAATCAAAATTAGTAATGGTTTAGCATTTTATTAATTCTTACAAGATTTAATAATTAGACTAATTCTTATTTAGGTTTAATTAAGAATTAGGGTTTAATCATTGTTATTAGGTTTAAAGTATTTAATTTGTTAACTTAAGAATGTTTAAGTAAATAAGTTTTGATTTACCAAAATAATATTGGCTTATAATATTTTCTTGAGTTATTACTATTTAAAGAAAATGGTAAATGGTAATTTGTTAATTAGGGTTTATGGATTACCACCAATAATTAAGTTAATGCAAATATGATAAATAAAATTGATCTTAACATTTTACTTAGTTACTGAATAGTTAAAATTTAAATTTGAAACTTCACTAATTATTGAATTCAATTTGCATTTTAAACAATTAGAAAGACATAATTAATAAAGATAAAAATAAGTGAATTTTTATTTTGACACACATTTTTGTTTTATATTTTATTTGAATAGAGTGTATTTTTGTGAGCATTTTGATATATTATTTGCATTTTTCTGAGTTGAAATGAATTTTCTAGAATTTTGCAAAGTCTCAGCAATTTACTGGAATTTGAAATAAACAGAAAACACTAGATGTACCGGTTCACTTCTAGTCCCAGACACTGACGAGTGGGACCAAGTTACACGTCAGGTGCCACGTCGGCAAGGTCTGGTCAAAATTGACCGTGGCCTTTGACCTCACCGGCGTTTAAACGCCGGCGGCCAGAGCACGGTGGAGCCGCTGATTTAGGGCTCCCCTGGATAGGCGACTAGGTGCATCAGAACAAGCACAACAAGGCGAAGCGAATGGTGGTGGTGGTTTCCGCGGGGACTCATCGGAGCATCGCCGGCAAAGAGGTGCTGCGGCGGTTTACTCCGGCGAGAATCGAATCGGAGGCTATGGGATGCAAAACTAGGAACTAATAGGTGCAGGAGATGCGCAAACTCACCCTGAAGCTCGAGGTGTGGTCAGCTCCGGCGATTGTTGACGGAGACGATGACGATTGAGCTTTTCTTGGTGAACCCGAGTGAAAGGGAACGCCGAAATTTCTCCTCCTCCTGGCTCCCCTTGATGCTCTACTCCTCCAGAATGAACTACGAGGTCAGGCGCGTCGAATGAGCTGCGCCATGGCCTCCAAGATGACCTCCATCGACGGCGTCGTGCTTGACACCGGCGACCAGTCGAGGAAGAATGTGGAAGCTAGAGAGGTTCTGGGAAGAAATGGATGGGCGGCAAGGTGCTAGGGTTTCCTGGCGGTGCTGTACGCATATTTATAGGGCAAGAGAGGGTCTGGTTCGTCGGCTCGCCGGCGGTACTGGCCGAGATGCGATGGCGATGGTGAGCTGCATTTGGGCGTGAATCTTGATGTCTTCGGATAGACTCGGACGCGAGAGAGATAGTGGAGGGTTCTGGAAGCTTCGTTGGCGTCCGGGGCATCCTTATCGGCTTCGAGGACGTGGCCGCCGTTCCTCGCTGCGCTGTCGACGCCGTGGAGGAAGACGACGCCCTCGTCTTGTTTTGTGCCAGCGACAAAACGGTAAGTGGCCGTGGGCTGGACTGGGCCGTGGTGGTGGGTTGGTGTTGGGCTGCTGCGGTGCTGAGGTCCACCAGGGTAAGTCCTCCTCTCTTCTATTTCCTTTTCATTTTCTGTTTTTTTTATTTTCTGTTTTGAATTTTGTTATTTGAATTCAAATCTGATTTCTATTTTGTTTTGCAGGTTCTAAACTATTTGAATATCAATATCATTTTATGATAATACTCACTGCATAGTTCTTTTGTTCAAACAACTATTTAATAGATGATTAACTTGGTGTTATTATGAAGTGCATTTTAAATTGAAAATGGATATGGTTTAAATGTTTATTCCTTTTTACTTAGGAACAAAATCTGTGTAATTGATGTGAATTATGAACATATTCTATTTTGCAAGTGCTTAACCATATTGATTATTCACATATAAATTAATTATGGCTTGGGTTATTATTTGTGATACATGATACACAAGTTAGGAAACAATATTTTATGTGGGATGGATTCTATTTGGAAAGGTTAGAGCTTTGGTGGTGCTTTACTAATTGAAGTATAAAATAGGCATGAGGTATGGCAGGGTTCTAATTATAATCCAAGTTAATCCATGGGTTGGAATTCAAATGTAGTTTAGGGTTTAAGTAGTGATCACCAATGTGATACACAACTAGGATTAGAATATGAGCATAAGCTTTGGTTATGTTTCACTAATGGAACATGGCTCTTATATACAAGATTAAAGGTTGGTTTAAACAAGTAAGATGTAATACTACTCTAAAATTCTCTAGGATAGACATGGCTATGGTTAGCATCTATAATCTCTCTTACTTCTAATTATCTTGTAATAGCCTAAGGTCCTACTCAAGATATGATGATATGATCCTCTAAAGATATGGTTTGCCTAGGGATTCTACCTTGCAATATTCTGTAGCTTGTTCTTCAGGAAATCTGATAAACCTGCATCTTGTGGTATGCCTCCACCTCCTAGCTTCTTCATCTTGATCCTAGCTAATGCATGGAGTGGCTCTATGTGTGTGCTTCCTTGTTTCATGCTACAAGATGATGAAATGGATGAAGGGTGTGGCTCTATTTATAGGCTTGGGCAAGCTCTAGTATCATGACACATAGGTGGTGACTCTTGTGTTGGTTTGATGAGTAAGGTGCTTGGTTGTCATGCCCTCATCCATAGCAATCCTTTGAGCATGAGGTGGCATAGCTTGGAAAGCAAGTCATGTAGATATTTTCATCCCACATGGCATAGAGATTATCCTCTCATATGATTTATTTTTGGATAGCCAAGTGGCATTTGCTACTAAATATCTTGTGGATGGTTTTATTATTGTTGATGAGTCACTATATTATATTTGATTGGATTTATATTATAATATTGGTGAAAAGGTGGAAGTTGAAGGTTATTCCTCAAATTTGGATAGTTTTTGTTTGATTTCACCAAGGCATGATCATATGAGTTCCAAAATACTCATAGTTAGTTTTATTCAAATAGTTTGGACTATAATTTGTAATGTAAATGGATTTAGTTTTATGATATTCCATATATTTAATAAGTTATGATTTAAATAAGAATGTGTGGCTTTTATGCACTTTAGACCCTGTGGTTTACCTTATTTATAAGTGAATTTGAATTACACACAAAGGTAGTTGCTAACTTTTAAGTGTTAATAAGTTAGAGTTTGATTCTTAAAGAATGTGTTGTTGTAAATCTAATTCCATTTGATCTAATCCATAGATCAAATCATTTCTACCCAAAATAAGGTTTTAGCAAAGATCACAGTGAAGTTTATAGCGCTTGACTTGATGATCTACTTCAATTCCAGCAAGTCAAGTGAAACTTCAGTTATGTGGTAAGTTTTATTTGAAAGCGCGAAAATCCCCCGGATTTTCTATGCATGAATGCAATGCACACTTTGGTGTTCTCTCATTTTGTTGCCTCTAAACCTGGGATATTACAGGCCACCACCGCCACCGCCACACGTGTCCCTTCCCCGTGCCACCACCGCCACCGCCACACGTGTCCCTTCCCCGTGCCACGTGTCGCCGCCGCTTCCACGTGCCTCGCCCCGCCGTCACCGCCATGTACGGCCACCGCCGTGTATGCCCACCACCGCCACCGCCATGTACCACCACCGCCACCGCCACACGTGTCCCTTCCCGTGCCACGTGTCGCCGCCGCTTCCACGTGCTCGCCCGCCGTCACCGCCATGTACGGGCCACCGCCGTGTACTGCCCACCACCGCCACCGCCATGTATGGCCACCACCGCCACCGCCACACGTGTCCCTTCCCCGTGCCACGTGTCGCCGCCGCTTCCACGTGCCTCGCCCGCCGTCACCGCCATGTACGGGCCACCGCCGTGTCGCCCACCACCGCCACCGCCGTACCGCCACCTCGGCACCGCGTGTACCGCCACCACCGCCACCGCCACCGCCACCACCACCGTGCACCGCCCTGCCGCCCACCACCGCCACCGCCACACGTGTCCCTTCCCGTGCCACGTGTCGCCGCCGCCCACGTGCCTCGCCCGCCGCCACGCGCTGTAGATCCCGCTTCCACGTGCCACGCCCGCCGCTTCCCCGCGCCACCGTCGCGCCGCTTCCACGTGCCACGCCCCGCCGCTTCGCGCCACCTGTCGCCAAACTTGCCGCGTCGCTGTGCTATAAAGCGCCGCGTGCGCGCGGAACCACACGTCGCGTCCTCCGTTCATTCGTCGCCGGGATGCCGCCGCGCCGTCGCGGCTCGTCCGGTTTCCGTGGCGTCCGAGCGCGCCGGGTAGGTTCTACGCCGAGATGCGTGCCGGTGGCTTCCGCTCACCTCGGCACGTACAACACCCCGGAGCTGGCGGCGCGCGCTTACGACGCGGCCGCATGGCGATTTCGGCGGCCACGGTGCGACATGAACTTCCCAGACGTCGAATCGCTAGAGGAGGCGGAGTTCGCGCCGACGCCGTGCCTCGTCGACGACGAGGACCGTCGCCGCCACCGCCGGTGCAGCGCCGGATCGCAATCGCCGAGCACGACGAGGAGTTGATGCGCCAGTGGAGGGCGCAGTTCCCCAACGACGTCGACAACACCGCCGCGTTCTTCGCTGACCTCCGGGCACAACGCAGGTCCAACAGGCGCCATCGTCGGGCCGTCGCCGTGTTCGAGCTCGATAACCCGAATACAACTTGGGCCGACAACGACCCTCGGTGGGACGACATTTGGACCGAGACAACCTCCGACGACGAGTAGATCGACTAGACTAGTTGTTTATCTATTTTATTGTATTTTCAATAAAGTCGTTGTGGCAGACGCTGATGATGAGAAAAGTTTCCCGCCAGATTACATGTGGAATTAAAGTACAGAACTCAACTGAAAATTAATTAAGATACATGGCCAGATAGTACTCGTGCCTAGCCCTATAGTACTCGTGCCTAGCTCAACTGAAAATTAATTAAGATACATGGCCAGATTCGACTGTCGAGTCATTCAGTCATACTCGTGCCTAGCCCTATAGTACTCGCCACTGTAGTCGTCGTAGTCGCCGTCATCATCGTCGGCATCGGGGTCGCGGTAGTCAAACCTCGGCGGGAGAGCACGTGGGCTGGGACTGAGGGTAGCGCAGCGGGGCCACGGTGGGCCATGACGCCCTGGAGAGTTCGGTCGCGCCACCACAACCGACGGCCGGCCTCGTTGAAGTTCGAAGGAGGCGGGCCGCCGTCCTCGTGCCTGGCGAGCGCCCTCTCACGCCGATTGATGAAGAAGCTCTCCCAAGTCGGGCTGTAGTCGGGATGCCATGGGGATTCCTCCGCTGCTCCGGCGTGAGCTCGAAGTAGTAGTGGTTCGTGATGGCCATCTCGCGCGCCACACCTAGAGGGACAGGAGGGACCGGTACCCCTCCGACGCAGCAACCAGCCGGTAGGGACGCGGTAGCCCGGCGGGCAGGGGTAGTTCGACGCGCAAAGCGCCTCCGCCTCCCGGAGGGTTAGAGATACGATGGAAGCCATGTGACCTGGTGATGAGGTTTGCAGATATGAGTCTAGATGTGATATGTAAATGGAGGCCAAGCCAACATATATATAGTGAAAAAATGGCGGGAGGACGGAGGCGGGAAGCAGTGGAAAGCGCGGGAAGAAAAATAGGCGGGAACGCAGTGGCGCCAAAAACTGTCGGTGGGATAAGGACGTGTGGGTAACCTTTAGTCCCGGCTGGTGGGTACAACCGGGACTAAAGATCCTTTTTGTGTCATCTAACAAAACTGTCGGTGGGATAAGGACGTGTGGGTAACCTTTAGTCCCGGCTGGTGGGTACAACCGGGACTAAAGATGTCGGCAGGATAAGAACGCATGGGTGCTCGATGAGATAAAGCATGTAGCGCACGACGCCCGTCGAAGGAACAAGACAAAGTAGAAGAGGTGCCGTGCCTATAAAAGGAGCATCGATACGCCTTGCCAAGCCCCTGAACGACTACATCTCATCTAACAGTGTTGGGGAAAGGGTTGGGAAATCTCCCGTGGCGCATCTCCACTTTTAATATCTTACATACAGTTACATGATTACACAAAAATAAATGGGAAATTGATTGCCATGTTGAGATACTCATTTGTGCCATGAACATTCTTCAATTAACTTGATGATGGAGCATCTTCATCATTTAATTAATCTTCTTCGGCCGTAACCATGGAGCATCTTCATCATTTAACTTGATGCTTGGATCAATGTTCACTCTGAAGGGTGGAATTTCATCAAACTGATTATAATCTTCTGACATGTCTGTCTTGTCCTCCACTCCCACGATGTTTCTTTTTCCAGAAAGAACTATGTGGCGCTTTGGCTCATCGTTTGATGTATTTGTTTCCTTATGTTTCCTTTTTCTTGGTTTGGTAGACATATCCTTCACATAGAAAACCTGGGCCACATCCTTGGCTAGGACGAATGGTTCGTCTCTATACCCAAGATTGTTGAGATCCACTGTTGTCATTCCATACAACTTGTCTACCTGAACCCCGCCTCCTGTTTTCTTGACCCATTTGCACCTAAACAAAGGGACCTTAAAAGAAGGTCCATAGTCAAGTTCCCATATATCCTCTATGTAACCATAATATGTGTCATTTGGGCCTTCATTCATTATTGCATCAAACCGGACACCACTGTTTTGGTTGCTCTTTTTATCTTGGGCGATCGTGTAAAATGTATTCCCATTTATCTCGTACCCTTGGAAAGTCACTACAGTCGAAGATGGTGTCTGGGCCAGCAAGTACAACTGATCTTCAATATGTTTGTTATTCAGGAGATGTTTTTGCAACCAACCGCCGAAAGTCGACATGTGTTCACGTCTAATCCAATCGTTCGACTGCCCGGAGCGTAGAAAGTTCTTGTGGTCACCGATATACGGAGCCACCAAGGTGGAACTTTGTAGAACTGTGTAGTGTGCTTGAGTCAAAGAAATCCCGTCCCTACATATCATTGATTTCCTTCCTAGCGTGCCTTTTCCACTTAGTCTCCCTTCATGCCGCGATTCAGGAACACCAATCGGCTTAAGGTCAGGAATAAAGTCAACACAGAATTCAATGACCTCCTCTGTTCCATAGCCCTTGGAGATGCTTCCTTCTGGCCTAGCACGGTTATGAACATATTTCTTCAAGACTCCCATGAACCTCTCGAAGGGGAACATATTGTGTAGAAACACAGGACCGAGAATGGAAATCTCATCGACAAGGTGAACGAGGAGATGTGTCATAATATTGAAGAAGGATGGTGGGAACACCAGCTCAAAACTAACGAGACATTGGACCACATCATTCTGCAACCTCGGTAGAATTTCTGGATTTATTACCTTCCGAGAAATTGCATTGAGGAATGCACATAGCTTCACAATGGGCAGTCGAACATTTTCCGGTAGAAGCCCCCTCAATGCAATCGGAAGCAACTGTGTCATTATCACGTGACAGTCATGAGACTTCAAGTTCTGGAATGTTTTCTTCTCCATATTTATTATTCCCTTTATATTGGAGGAGAAGCAGACGGGACCTTGATACTGCTAAGACATTCAAAAAATATTTCCTTCTCTGCTTTTGTAAGAGCGTAGCTGGATAAATGACGTCCTTTAACTCTCTCATGCAGCTTTTTGGGGTCTTTCCAACGTTGCTGGTCCTCCCGTGCTTCGGTGTATCTTTTGTCTTCCCGTACACACCCAGAAAGCCTAGCAGGTTCACGCAAAGATTCTTCGTCACGTGCATCACATCGATTGAAGAGCGGACCTCTAAGACTTCCCAATAGGGTAGATCCCAAAATATAGATTTCTTCTTCCACATGGGCGCGTGTCCGGCATCGTCATTCGGAACAGACCGTCCGCCAGGACCCTTTCCAAATATTACATCTAGATCCTTGACCATACCAAATATATCAACACCATCACGATGGGGAGGCTTCCTCCGGTGATCAGCCTCACCGTTGTAATGCTTGCCTTTCTTTCTTACGGGATGGGTAAGCCTAAGAAATCGACGATGCCCCAGGTACACGACCTTCTGACCTTTTTCCAAATAATCACCTTCGAGCTCATGTAAACAGTGTGTGCATGCATTGTATCCCTTGTTTGACTGTCCTGAAATGTTACCAAGAGCAGGCCAGTCATTGATGGTTACGAAAAGCATCGCTCTTAGGTCAAATTCCTCCTGCTTGTGCTCGTCCCACACACATACACCTGCTAGGGACCACACTGTAGAAGTTCTTCGACTAATGGCTTCGGTACACATCAATGTCGTTCCCGGGTTGCTTCGGGCCTTGTATGAGCACCGGCATCATAATGAACTTCCGCTTCATGCACAACCAAGGAGGAAGGTTATATATACAAAGAGTCACAGGCCAGGTGCTATGGCTGCAGCTCTGCTCTCCAAAAGGATTCATGCCATCTGTACTTAGACCAAACCGTAAGTTCCTTGCATCCTGTGCAAAGTTTGGGAACTCTCTATCGATTTTTCTCCATTGGGAGCCATCAGCAGGGTGCCTCAACATCACGTCTTTCTTACGGTCTTCTTTGTGCCATCGCAACAACCTAGCATGCTCTTTATTTCTGAACAAGCGTTTCAACCGTGGTATTATAGGAGCATACCACATAACCTTGGCAGGAACCCTCTTCCTGGGGCGCTCGCCCTCAACATCACCAGGGTCATCTCGTCTGATCTTATACCGCAATGCAGTGCACACCGGACATGCATCCAAATTCTCGTACTCATCGCGGTAGAGGATGCAGTCATTAATGCATGCATGTATCTTTTGCACATCTAATCCTAGAGGGCAGACAATCTTCTTCGCTTCGTACGTACGGGCAATTCGTTACCCCTTGGAAGCTTCCTCTTAATTATTGTCAGCAACTTTCCAAATCCTGAGTCAGTGACACCGTTCTCTGCCTTCCATTGCAACAATTCCAGTGTGCTGCCTAGCTTTTTATGGCCATCTTCGCAAGTTGGGTATAACAATTTGTTGTGATCTTCTATCATCTTGTCGAAGGCCAACCTTTCCTTTTCAGTTTCACATTCTCTCCTTGCATCAGCAATGGCCCGGCCAAGATCATCATCAGCAGGCTCATGGTGCCTCTTGATCTTCTACTTCATTGTCTTCATTGCCTTCTGCAGTATCATCGTATTCGGGAAATTGGGATAACCGTCATCATCCTCTTCCTCTTCGTCATTGTCTTCCATCATAACCCCTCTTTCTCCGTGCTTGGTCCAACAATAGTAACTGGGCATGAAACCGGATCGCAGAAGGTGGCTGTGAATGAGACTCGAGTGAGCGTAATTTACGGTATTCTTGCAGTCCACACATGGACAATACATGAAGCCACCATGTTTGTTTGCCTCCGCCACGGCCATAAAATTATCCAGGCCAGCAGTGAACTCGTCAAACCGTCGGTCAATGTACATCCATTGCCGATTCATCTGCATGATATAATTAAGCTGATCAAAACCATTACAGAACATCACGATGTATATATACACATGCATTTTATCAATTGCAGATGAAAAGGATAAAGTCGTTAACCTCGATGAAGAAGAAAAAAGCAAGTTAAGTGTGGCTTGATTTGTGTAAACTCAAGTGGCAAATCCTCTTAAGCATTTCATCGAACACCTCTTGTGCATGTGAAGAAGAGAGGAAAGCAATACACCCTCTTGTGAAGATAGTGAAAAAATGGCTAAGTGTGGCTCACACTTGGGCAAAGGTTATATAGCCAGAGGGGGGCCTTTGGACCCGGTTTGTCATACAAACCGGGACTAAAGGGTTCCCAGGCGACACGGCCTGCCGCGCCTCGGTGGACCTTTGGACCCGGTTTGTATGACAAACCGGGTCCAAAGGCCGCACAGACAGGCGCCAGTGGTGGGGTCGTCCTGGCAGAAACGAACCGGGTCCAATGGGGGCATTGGACCCGGTTTGGTTCAGCAGTGGGACATTTGCTTGGGACCAAAGGCCTCTTCTCCACTAGTGGAAGTAGTTTCCGGGTACACACGAGTGAGGACAAAGTGCGCAAGAAAGGCATGTGTTGATCTGTGGGGCTAGTCTAGAGATCCTAGAGAGCTGCCAGGGGTAACAGGCCCGGCCAGGGGTGGTCGGGGTGTTACATACACGCCAAACCTATAATCTCGAATGGAGGAAGTACCAAGATACTGGATGACATTAAATAATTTGGTTAATCACACAAAAATAGAAAATATATACCGAGATCTACCTCCCCCATTTTAGGAAAATACTACTCCTACTTATCAATAAACTAAGGATTATCACAGTGTACACAATACGAGTTTAGGAATAGAAACCTTACGAACGGACACATCCTTAGTCACTGAGATTCACTCCTGAGACAGAAAAATGCATTCTTCTTAGGGTTGAATTAGGCCATCAGACGACACATTGGAGCAAGAGGGAATAGCCACTCCACCAAATCAAGCTCCGATTTTCCACCCGCATGTCATAGTTACCTCAGTGGTCCATAAAACAGACCATTCCCAAGCACTGACGCCTTGCGAAATCAAGAAGCAAAGTTTTTCCCCAAAAACTCTCACGTAACAAGGCGGGCCTCCCTCACTGGACAATAAGTGGCGGACCTAGGACTTTGGCAAAGGGCATGCCTCACCAAACTTTTGGCGTGCCTATTGTTAACCTTTTAGTCATATAAAAAAAGTAGAAATGATGATTATGAAATATGAAAAATAAATATATAAAAGGGATTTTGCATTATAATAAAAAAATTTGTTGGACACCTGCATAGTCAACCAGGCGTTCTAGTATTGAACTAAATTATCACGTTGCATTCGACCCAAAATTTCTGAAGTATACAAACCGCGGGATAATCATTTAGGCAACACTACAATATAAACTTAGATCGTAGTAGTACAGAAATAATCAAAAGAATATGTAAACAAAATGTTACAGAGAAGACTACAATGAAACAAAAAATTCATATACTCTCTCCGTTCTCATGGAAAGGGTGTAAATAACTTGCAAAAATATTTACGCCATTTGCATGGATACGTAGGGAGTGCTTGACTACAAAAGACTAACTATTAGTTGACTTACTTATCAGCTGATGTTACACAGCTAGTACATACTCCGTACTACTAAACGCAGTGCAGAGTCGCTCCAAAAAGCAATCAGAATAGCTAAATATTTCCTTGACTAATCAACCGTAGCTAATCATCCATTACCAACTATAGCTACGTTCATGCATGGTCCATGGAGCAAGTTTTGGCTACGTTCACCTGCAGGTTAGTGCAATAATTAACCGGATGGTGAAGTTTGGTGCTGTGACGATGCATGGTCGCCCTCGCCAAAAAGCTAGCTAGCTCTCGGTTTATCAAATCGGCCAGCTTTATTATGGGGAGCTTGATTACGAGGAGCTTGCACGGCATACCACAAGGCAAGGGGCGCCTGGGCGGGATTGCTTGTGACCTCTCTCACCCGTTGGTTTTGTGACGAGTCATGGCGGCCAAGCCGAGAATGGTTGGTGTTAATAAAGATGGGAAGAGGTGGACGGCGAGGAAGAAAGAAAATTAATGATCAAATGAGAGGCGTCCATAGGAAAGCAAGTGAGAGGAGATGCGGTTTCTTGTCAAAATAATGTCTTTGCATATACCACGGCTTTGTTATGCTTTGCATCAGACTTTTGGCTCACTATTAGTCCAACCTTGAAACATGCATTCAACTAATTGTGAGCTAGCCAGCTAATTATTATCCAACTAAGTGTATAATATATATTTATATTATATATGTTTATAGATGTTCATACATCTTTCAACATAGTTGGTCAAACTTTACGAATCATGACTTCAGAAAAAACTAATATGCACTATATTTTGGTGAGGAGGGTATCATACAAGCCCCACTGTCCCTCAGCTGTTGGTTGTTTGGTGGATGTTCTTGTCTTCCTACGCGCTCTCTCTCGCTTCACCTCCTCCACACACTTGTTATTCCTCCTCGCTGTCAGAACTTTATTCACATCGTGTATAAATACATGTGAAACAACCCATAATTTCTCAGAGCGATCTAAGAAACCCATAAATTGTCAAAGCAAAGAAACAAAATGGCGTCAGGAGTGTTTGGTATCCCCATTTCAGTGGAGACGTTGAGAGCCACAGGAGAGTATAACGAACCCATTAGCCAAAACGATGTTGCAGACTATGCCATGAAGATGATCAACGCCGGTGGTAAGGATATTGACGCACAAAATTTCGTCGACAAACTGAAGGAAAGGTTTGTTTTATATCATTTATGTAGTGGTGTTACCTAATTATTTCTGGTTCTACTGCAATTAAAAAACAGACTAGTTTGATCTTTGATAGGTGGGTACATATGCACCAAAAAATAATTTTTGTTTCATATAAGGCTGGCCATAGTGCAAAGTATCATATAGTAGTATCCTTCATACTAGTATGATACAAGTCTATGATACTACCTCTATAATGGTTAGTATCATCTGGTAGTATCATAATCTCATGATATTTAATTATTTGTAGAATCTCAATGCAATAGTGTGTATAGGATGTATTTGACATTAAAAAATTTAGTTTCAGGTGCTATGATACGGTATCATATTATGATACCACTAGCATATCTCTCCTCATTAATTATAGCGCCACATCAAATTTTTGCTAAGATCGCATGCATGATACTCCTTATGATACTAGCACTATGGCTAGTCTAAGGACTTTTTATTTCGGAATTAACGATACTTAAGTTATTGCCAACTGAATTCGAGAAAGGGCAAATACTAACATTTTTGGCTACACACAACTAGGTACGGCGATGGAATATCTGCAAAATGCCTCATCTACAATGCCACCGGTACCACTTTGAGCTTCGTTACCTATAAGGATTGGCATGGCCATATCTATGATACACCCTACCCATCACAGATTCAGAATGGGCAATGGGGGGCATTTCTCCACGTCCACCCAACTTTCACGTCTGGTTCATCTGCTGCCGTTGTGTATCGTAGCAAGGTTCCCTCCGGTGGCAGCTCGTGTGATTGGTTGTTCTCTTGGGGCATCCCGTACGTTGGTGACAACGGGGTAAATACTTTCAAAATGTTACTTATTTCTCTTCGTTCAGGATCCTATTAATTATTACTATGAGATCCTATTAATCATATATAAATGTATTTTTATAATAAAAAAGTGAAAGGTGAACTTTACAGTGTGAATCTTATGTAGGGACAAGGGTATATATATGTTCGTATTGGCATCTCAATTCATTTGACATAAACTCATACAATAAAGCCAATTGAATTTACTTTGTATATTTTTCAACTAAAAAACATGGCCTCTATTTTAAACTCTATTAGTTCTTATTCTTATATTTTCTGTCTGTAGGTGTACACTGAAATTCGTGAGGAAGGGCACTTCCCTAAGCACTGGGATTATATCTACAATAAGAAGGTGGAAAATGCAAGTCGCAGCTCCTCTGATGGCCGTTATGGATATGTTTCCAGGACTGAGATCGGTGAAGGCACTACAGTAAACGTTCGTGGTGTCTTTCAGCTTCCCTACTATTAATAAGGCACTCTTTTGAGTGTCTTTCCTACAAAATCTGAAACTAAAATAAAGATATATATGCTAGAATAAAACATCGTTGGGAAATCAAAATCACAATTAGATGCGGAATCAACCTTCGGTAATGGAGTACCATACAAAAGGGTGATGGATTCGCCCCACAAGTTTGTACCAATTTGAAGTTCTTCAATGCCTGTATCTAAATCTATGCAATCTTAATGTGAAGGCTTTGACCTTCTTACTATGAATAAAGTTATTATTAGAAAATATATGGTACATTAATTTTCGACAGAAAAAGAAGTTTCAATAATATAATTGTCGAATGGTTTGTAGATTATGGATACTAGATGGCTAGGCGCGCTTGGCCGCGTCGCTATTATGTGATGAAAAGATGAACGGTTTCAGATTTCATACGGAACAGGGCAGCATGCATGTTTTTTTATTTCCTACGAACATGGCAGCGTGTGTGTTATTGCTGCTGTCGTTGTGGTGTATTAGGCTCCATTGATGAATGCAAGGTTGGGTTACACTGTTTCAGATCTGACCAATGAGAAGCTGAGAATACATTAACACACAAAGTATCTAGAATTTGTATGACCTGCTAATCAGTACAGTGTAGTATCACTAGGGGTGGAAACGGATCGGATAGTGCCCTTCCCATATCCGTTTCCATATTTTCAAAACGAATAAAGATACGGATACGGATGTTACGGAATACGAATTTGGAGTGGATGTTACTCGAATACGAATACGGCTCGGATATTTTCTCAATTCGGAGCGGATACGAATATAAGGAAATAATAGATTCATGTCTTATAATGAGCCAACTATAGAATGGTATAGAGATAAATATAATGACATAACATAGTATTTTTAAGTTGAATCACATAAAAGAACAATTTACCGATTTGTTAGCTTTTATAGGTTAGGTAACTAGCATATTGGGGTTGAATTACTAAAATTGGCTAACATAATTTTATTCGGATCGGATATATCCATTTCCATATCCACATTTTCTTAAAAATTCAAAACCACATTTGTATTTTTTTTTAGGATATTTACCATATCCATTTTCACAGACGTCCGGATTCGGACATTAGCACTTCCACTTTCAATTTTTCGAATACGAATGTCGGACTTTTCTATTGATAGAGTTAAGGGCTCGGCTCCCCCGACTCTAAAAGGTTAGGCTACTACCAGCTTGCCTCTACGGAAGAGGTGTACTTTGTACTGTCTGGGGGTCATATAGATCTGAACCCGGAGCGAGTTGAACGAAAGCCTTACCCACAGCTACAACTACTGGCGCTTCAAAGGGCTTAATATGGACTATCCACTACCAGTTTCCACCCTTAAGTATCACTAACATCCTAAGATTACTGACATTCTAGTTCTCGCAAAATAATTGTGACTAAAATTCAGTTAGAGCCTATACTAACAACATTAGAAACTCACATGAAAACAAATACAAAATATCAGATCACCACTCAATTGTATTGGGAAAAAAATAGAATTGCTTAATTTGTGTAATGGCAGCGTAAGGAAAGTGATAGGGAACCTCCAACTTCACAATAATCAGAAGTCATCAGAGCTGTGAATATTTGAAGGAATCATGGGCTTAACAATTGACTGTTTCACCACGTCACGGGTTCTTCTAAACGGTGACACCGGCCACCCATTCTGCCACGCGTGGGGCCTCCGCCAAGGTGATCCTTTGTCGCCTATGCTATTCATCCTCGCCATCGACCCCCTGCAGCGCATCCTATCCAAAATTACCCTTCATGGCATTCTGAGCCCCATCCGCTCGCGGATTACCCGATGCCGTATCTCGCTCTACGCTAACGACGAGGGCATCTTTGTGAACCCGCTCAAGGACGAACTTCATGCCATTTCCTCCATCCTCGACTGCTTCGGCAAAGCGAGCGGTCTCATCACCAACATGAACAAGACGGAGGTTTTTCCGGTATGCTGTGACGAGGTTGACCTTGCCGATATCCTCGCCGATTTCCCGCAAAAATCGCAACCTTCCCTGGGACGTATCTCGGCCTCCCCCTACATGTCTGTCGCCTCCGCAAAGTGGACCGTCAACCGCTCATCAACAAGATATCAGGAAACTGCTGGGTTGGATGGGGAAAATCTTGCGCGCCCAGGACGGGTAACTCTTGCCAAGTCGGTCCTCTTGGCGACTAGGATATATCATGCCACAACCATTCCTTTTCCTAAATGGGCAAGAGACAAGATCAATAGGATTGCTAGGACCTTCATTTGGGCTGGCGACGAGGGCGAACACGCGTCACAAGGGAAAGCACTTGTCAACTGGAAGACTGTTTGCAGGCCTAAGAGGTTGGGCGTCCTTGGGATGCGTGATCTTGAGAGAACGGGGCGTGCCCTGTGCCTCTAGTGGTCGTGGCTTAACTGGACTGATCCGGATCGCACCTCGGCCGGCTCCAAGCTTCCGTGCGACGACAAGGACATGACCTTGTTCAGGGCCTGTACAAAGATTGCCATTGGTGACGGAGAAACTGCCTCTTTCTGGCACGATAACTGGTGTAGCCACGGACCCCTTGCCACTTTGGCTCCTGATCTTTTCTCCATTGCCTCCAGGAAAAACCGTTCTGTCGCAAAAGAGATACAAGACAACAATTGGATATGTTCTGTTGCCAGGATCAACTCCCCTATCCAGCTGACGCAATATTTAGAGATATGGGATATCGTTCAGACAACCATCCTCAACCCACTACATCCGGACTCCATATCTTGGCTTCTGTCCACGGGTGGGAATTATAGCGCCAGCTCGGCCTACAAGGCCCAATTCCTCGGTATCCACTCCAGCTTCGTGGCAAAAAAATATCTGGTTGGCTCATGCGGAGCCTAAGTACAAATTGTTCGCCTGGCTTGCGCTTCATGGAAAGCTCCTCACTGCTGACATGCTTGCTATTCGGGGTTGGACCCATGACCCGACATGCCCTCTATGTCGATGTGCGCCTGAGACGGCCGTGCATCTTTGCAAAGATTGTCCTTTCACTGCGGCCATCTGGAACATGGCGAAATCTTGGGACAACGACGACTCCGCCGACTCCAGAACCTCCTTCACCTCCATTTTGGAATGGTGGGACGACATGATCGCTGGCAAGCCTCGCGATGAGCAACGACGTATCAGTGGATGTTTCCTCTATGTTCTCTGGAACGCGTGGAAGGAAAGGAATCGTCGAATCTTCACCGGTCTTCGACTCACCTACCCTGAGGTTGCAGATATTGCCAGGGAAGACATTCAATAGCGGGAGCGTGCTTTTGCCAGCTTTGGACCGGCCATACCGGCCGAGCCAGATTAGTTTCCCTTTGGTTTTTTTCCTTTGGTGGGTTTTGCCATGTTACCACTTTAATCTAAACATGCACCTTCTTGTACAGTTTGGTTGCCGAAATAACTAAACCATGCCAGTGAATGAGCAATCAACAATCTAAGAAATCACTTAAGAAAAAGGTAACCTTATCACTAAACAACCATAGTGTAACATATAATGGCACCAGGCCATCCAACAAAGAACGCCAAAAAATCCGACAACAGCTCACACACGACGACAAGCATATAAAAGAAGAATACGCAGCCAAAAGGGAAAGGCAACAGGATGAGCCAATGACGAATAAGGAAGAAAATACAGACCAATTAACTAACTAGAAAATACTGGTTAATTGAACCAAACAAATCGATCTCTCTCGAAACTCCTCTCGTCTTCCACCACCGCACCCGTTGAGAGTCGTGGGTGAGCGCCCGGCTCGCTCCTCTTCTCTTCCCGGCCGCGATGCCGTCCGGTGGGATGAAGGGAGTGTAGCGCGGGAATCCTTTGTAGTGTATAGATTTAGGTCGAGTCCAGGTTTTGCCACTTTGGCTAGGTTCGGCTATATGCCGGTGTTCTGGGTGTTCCTGGCGCTCTCGAGTAGCGGCCAGGGAGCGCTGGTTCTTATTCTGTTCGTGGAGCTCCGGAGGTGGGAGCCAAAAGCAGCGGTCGGGTACGGCGTTACTTCCCAGCTAAATAAGCTCGTTCCAGCTCTGGATTTGGTTGATCCCGCCCCCATCTCTCTGCTCTCTTCAAATATCCATGGTGGAAGAAGGGGAGCTGGTAGGGAGACGATTGGTGCTCTGATCTAGAGTGGTGTATCCGGTCCTGCTGGTCTGGATGCTAGGCCTCTGTTTTCTGCTTCTTTCCGCCGTTGTCGTGGTGATGGGGGTGGAGGAAAAGAATATCGAAGGAGGTCCCAATCCCTTCGATTGGGTCGGGCTTCATCCACAGCAGCTTCTGCAAGCAATGGTACGGCCCTTCTCCTCCGTCATCGACGCCCAGGCGAGGGCACCTGCATTCCGGCTTCTCCGCTGTTGGATATTCTGGTCAAAGGGTGGCCAAAAAATCAATTCCTCCCAGCCCAAAGATGGCATCAAGGGAGGCAGGGCTGTTTCATCATGGCGTCCATGCCATCTCTGTCATCAAGGTGTGGAAGGAGAAGGTGTGGCAGCGTCTCTACCCCAAGTGGATACGTCCCCGGTGTTGGCGACGGTGGTTCCGTGATGCATCAGCAAGTAGGATCTGATCGCGTTTTACATTTTTCCTATAGGGTCCTCCATGTAAAATCCAGGGACTGGATTGTAGTTTCTTTTTATTTGTGTCCTTTGGTGGGCTGTAAAATGTACCGTGAAGTTATCTAATGGAGCCTGGGTCCTTCGAGACCCTAAGTTTGTTCAAAAAAAAAAACTAACTAGAAAATGAAGACAATGAGGAAGTGAAACCAGGACGAACAAACCTTCAGCTCCGAAGCTGCTACGCAGCTCCAAAACATGACCACGGCACCAAGCAGCGAACCGGCCCCAGCAAGCCACCACAGCTAGTAGGAAACAACAGACCCGACAAAAATGGTAGGAGCCACCAAGATGTAAAACACCACCCTCAACGAATGACTCCAGAACATCACCAATGAGACAAGATCTAAATCAAGACCCAGACGGAGACATTAGGTTCTGATTACCCAAAGGTTATTAAATTGCTTCCACTAGTTGAATTAAGAAAAAAATATTTGACGTGCAAAAGGAAATAATGTACTCATGATAGGTTGCCTAATTTCATGTTCTCGTATCTTTCATATATTTCATCAATATATACATGAAACGCTCCAAAATATTATTTATGCAGGAAAGTAAATTTGTGTTTTTATTTTAATTCCCGCAAAGAAGAAAAATAGAGCATATATGCTTATAGCAAATCTATCAAGATAATGTAGTGTTGAGTGCCAAGAAACAATGGAGAAAACGTACTATGCGAAATTTCCTGAAGCATATTAGGCCTAGAAAAACAGAAGTATTGAAAAGGAAACTCTCTCTTGCAAGTTCAACAGGGTGCTTCTACTCTTAGGCACTCTCCATAGTTGTGTATATTGAAGTTTTTGGTTGAATGATAGCCCAGGGCATCGGTCACGCGTTATTTTGAGATGAGAAGAACCCTCATCATGGTGTACATGAAAGGAGTTTGGTCGGTATACTATACCGTACCAAAAAACCAAAAGTATGTACATGGTATAAGACTATAACTAACATCCTCCCTTAATCTAAACCTGAAGAAAGGTTGAGATTACGATTGAACTCATTCATATTCTTTACAGGCAAACCTTTTGTGAAACCATCAGTTACTTGATCTTTGTTGGAGATGAACCTGACATTCAATAGTTTTTCTGCAACTCTTTCTCGAACAAAATGATAATCAATATCAATATGATTTGTACATGCGTGAAACACATGTTTTGCTAGTAAAAAGGTAGCACCAAGATTATCGCACAAAAGATATGGTCTTTCTTTGAGAGAAACTCCTAGTTCTCTAAGCTTCAACCCAAATCAACTCAGAGTGCTAGAACAAGATATTGTAGCATGTTTTCTGGCACTCCAAAAAATAAGATTAGGAACAAAAAAAAGTAGCAAAACCTCATGTGGAATGTCTATCATCAAGATAACCTACCCACTCTGCATCTGAGAATGCACTTAGAAGAGTAGAATTAGACCTTTGTAATGTAAGACCAACTTTTAATGTACCTTTTACATAACACAATATTCTCTTGGCTATTGTTCAATGGGTAGTGGTTGGTGCGTGAAGATATTGATAGATCTTGTTTACTGAATAAGACAAGTCCGGTTGCATCGGAGTAAGTATTGCAAGGAACCAACTATGCTCCTATATTCCGTTTTATCTTCATGTCCAAGTGGAGATCTATCAGTCAAAGACAACCTATCAATGGTAGATAATGGTGAAGGGCAGGATGTGCATTTGCTCATACCAACTCTAGCAAGCGAGTCGGCATCATATTTTTCTTGAGTCAAAATTAATCTTTGCGAACTCTCTTCTACTTCAATACCCAAGAAGAAATCTACATTACCTAAATCCTTGAGAGGAAAATTCTCACTCAAGTTCTTGAGTAGCATTGTAACAGCATGATCTGAAGATTTGGTCGCAATAATATCATAAACATATATGAGAACAAACATGGTAACTGCTGATTTGTAAAAGAGAAACAATGAAGTGTATGCCTTGGAAGGTACAAATCCAAGGTCACTTAATTTGGAGATGAGGCGAGAATACCAAGCTTGACGGGCTTGCTTCAAGTCATAGAGAGGTTTATCAAGTTCGCATATATGATGCGGAGTATGAGGATTTTTAAACCCAGGTGATTGTTTCATGTAAACCTATTCTTCCAGAACGCCATGCAAAAATACGTTCTTGACATCTAATTGTCATAGACTCCATGATGTGGGCATTACCCTTTGGGTACCCAACATTAGCCTACCTCATATGGCCCAACAGGGGGCCCACAAAGATCACCGCAGCCTAAGATGGACCAATACGTCGGTTGCAACGGTGGAAAGATGGAAGGAGACGGATTCTTGACGGACAAGGCAAGAAGACGTTGATTAAGGAAGAGATAGATTAGATATTGTTGTAATCTAGTCAAATCCGTGTGCATGACTCTCGGGACCTAGCTTACTATATAAAGGTCAGCAGAGGGCCTGCCGGATCGTACCTCACAATCGCATACAACTCCGCATACACCAAACAATAGAAACTTTACCTCTCGACGAGGTCGTCACCACGCAGTCTATCGGCTGCCCCGTTGTAACATTTTTTCACCAATAATCAAGATCAGACAAGCAGTGGTAGGATTTTACCTCATCGAGGGCACCGAACCTGGGTAAATCTCGTCTTTTGCTTGTTTGGTATCCGATATTTCGTGCTAACATACGGGATACCGTCAATCCTAAGCCCCTCATGGTGGGCATTGCGGAGGAGCCCCCTCGTCACTCCATCCCCTTGACATTGAAATTTCTAGTACAAATCTAATAGTAGCAGCTTTAGCAACATGGCTACATGTATCTTCATAATCAATACCCTATTTTTGCTTGAAGCCTTTTGCAACTACTCGTGTCGTATATCTGTCAATAGTGTTATCTGCATGTTTCTTTATACGATATATCCACTTATAATCAATTAAATTTTTGTTTGAGTTTGGAGAAACGAGATGCCATGTTTTTTTTCTTGCATAAGCGCACCGTATTCCTCCTCCGTTGCCCGTCCCGTCTTCAATAGTCATCACTGAGCCTCATCAAGATTGTTTGGTTCGCCTGTAGAAGTGAGAAGACCATATCGAATTGCTCTGCCTACACAAAACTCACGCCCACACACACACAACCAAGCCTAACAAAGATCCAAACAACACGGCTACACCCACACTAGTTAATATAGAGGACTACAAAAGCTTTTGCCTCCGTTTAGCAACATGGCTACATGTATCAACATAGGTTGTTGGTTTTTGCCCGGTTTTTTCCTAAAAGTTGGGCACCCTCTTCTTAATTAATGGATGGGGCAAAGCTTTTGCCTCCGTTTCAAAAAAAAAATTGAATTGCTCTGTTAGTATAAATTTTTGGAGTTTTTATACCTTTTTGTGACCGTGTTCTGGGTGCAGAGGCACGAGGAGGGGCAGTGTGCTCGGGCACAGAAGATCCTACACCAGGACTGGTGTTGCTGCCATTACCATCTCCTGCAGTCTCATCGCTGGACAAAACGTCATGCCCAGGCGTTGTGCCAGATTCCTGGCGGAAATCAAGTTCAGGCGTTGTGCCAGCGCCATAGCTGTCGGGTGAGGCACTGCTGGCTCGCGTGCGTAGACCGACGCCGAATATCTTCGACGGGCGAAGAAAGAGAAGATAGTTGAGGTGAGAGAGAGGGATGGTAGAAAGAGAACACTTCTTTACATTATTTGTGTCAGTACCGGTACCCAGTGTACAAATATTTAGAACTAGACAACATTGTGGAGTCATGGCTAGATTTCACATCGATGCTAAATAGTACACTATGGCAGATTTGGCCATTGCAAGGTTGTGGATGCCCTAAGGGATTAGATCATCTCCGCTGATGCCCCAAATAGGTGCCGATAGGGGCGTCGGCACAGCCGTATATGGGGCACCAGCACAACATCCTCTATTTTGGGATGTTGTCCCACATCAGTGTCCCCCATATGGTGGCCCAAAAAAAACTTTAAACAAGCAACCAACAAAATTTCATTAAAATTTACATAAAACCTAAACTTCAAATTAGATTGAACCCTAATCTAATAGCTGTCAATTGGGGCGCGTGACGGGCCTGCATCGTTGTCGTTCTTCCCCTTTTGCCTCCTGCAGGCGTACTCACTTCTCTGCCTTTGCTTCGCGCATCTGGCGGCGGAGCTTGCCGGCGGAGCTTGCCGGCGGCGCTGCCCCCTCAACGCTGCCAGCCGTCGGCGAAACTACTCATTCTGGTCGAGCCTCACTTGCTCGTGGGCGGCCGCCTTGGCCTAGCGCTAAGCATCAAGCTCAAGCAGTTTCTGCCGCTTGGCTACCATGAGGAGATGACCCGCGTCCTCCGTGGCTGCTGCTTGCGCGAGATCTCGACGGCGTGTTCGTAGTTGGCGTTGTTGATGTACTCGAGTTGTTCGTCGTCGAGCCTCCGGAAGCGTTGCGTGTTGTAGGAGGCCAAGATTGCCGCCTGCTCCGGGTCACTGTGGACCTACTGCTCCTCGCCCCACTGCGCCATCTCATCCGCCACCTCGGCTTCTTCCTCTGCTTCGAACACCTCGTTCCACTCGTCAAACCGGGAGTCGAAGTCCGACTCGGCGTCTGGCTGCGGCAGGGCCACAGGATGTGGCTCCGGCGGTTGTGGCTGCGGCGTCCGGCTGTTTCGGCCTAGCATCGAGTACTTGGTCGCCAACTTCCGCGACATTCTTCTGGAGCTTTGTGGATGCCGTGTGGCCGGCCATTCCGGTCGCCACCTCGGTTTCCGTGCGGGAGACCATTGACGCCAACTACCAACCATCCCGCGTTGTTTTCAATGCGACCTGCCGCCTCCTCTCGCTGTCAGGCGGAGCCCACGCACTGTTTCTGAGGTGCCGTGAGGCGCTGGCGCGCCCGATTCGCGCCCTTTGCGAAGGGGCCGACACGGGGTTGCCGACGCCTCTATTTGGCTCCAAAATGCGCTGGCGCTTTTTGGGGCGCGCTGGTATGAGCCCATTTTGGCCGTCGGTCCCCCAAAAGTTATCGGGGCCGCTATGGGGCGCCCCGGTGGAGATGCTCTTAGTAATGGGAACAACATGCATATGATCATAATTATCAGGCACACCCCCATGATCTAAGGTAGTGGAGGATAATTGTGAAGGTAGGAGTAAAATGTCTTCACAGAGGTGAGAGCCACCGTTAGGATGAAGGGGATGAAAAGGAAAAAATGTTCTCATCAAACATAAAGTCATGAGAGACATAACCAGGCCTGTAGAAATATCAAGACATTGGACCCTGTAGAAATATCAGGACATCCAGTGGAGATGCTTTTAGTAATGGGAACAACATGCATATGATCATGATTATCAGGCACACTCCCGTGATCTAAGGTAGTGGAGGACAATTGTGAAGGTAACCCCCTTATGAAGTGGGCTATATCCTTCAGTAGTTAGATAAGAAGTTAGTTTCTTATGTGTACATGTTTCTTGAGGAGAAACATAAGAAACCCCTGCTTCCGTGCTCCTACTGAAGTTATTTTAACAAGGTTGCTGCCCAACAAATTTATATTACCTTTTGCTACTCCGTTAGTAATTTTGTGTGCTTTAACCCAATTTCATTCCACTAACTACATTTTGTTAAAACCTTAAAGAATATATTATCTTTTTTACATCCATTTTCAATCGTTGTTACATAAAATGTAAATCTGCACGATTTTTACGGGACGTGCGCCAATGCGCCCATCTAAATCTAGTTGATTTAAGGCAAGGAAGACTCGGCCAAGAGGTGGTGATTCAGACTAGTCAATGAGACATGTCTAAGCAGATATCAAGATGTGGTTAACTGTTCCCTTGCATGGGACCCACAATTCCCGGCACCCTCACTATCCACGGGCGTACAAGTATGTGCCTCCTTTAAATGGTGCCAGGCTTGCCGTCCACTAACCACGTCGTAAATATCGACTGATATACCATCAACCACGGAGAATATTAGTGCGCCAGCTTTGCTGGGTGCCCAGAATGCACATCCGCTGCCAAAATATTTTTCCATCTGCCTGCGGCTTGTGCCGTCTAAAACAAAATCACCGGGTACAAGGTATTGTAGTGGAACTAATGGAATTAACCCTCGTGTCTCTGTATGCTTGTCTTAAGGTTACTTCTATCTTTTACCATTATTTACTACTTGTATCTCCTATCTTGTTTGCTTTTATCTTGCCGTGTAGGATTGTCCATATAGTTGCATATCTAGACAATATATATTCTTGTAAATCCAAAAGCTGAAAATTAACTAAAACTTTCTTATAGCCTATTCACTCCGCCCCCTCTAGTTGCACATACAATCCTTCCAACTGATCATACACTCTAGAATGATTTATTTATTTACACCTAGAATTGCTACATACAATCTAAAACACTCAAGAAAGGTCCGTAGATATCTAAGATATCATTTATAGGGATACATATAAAATCACTATGATACAGTAACAAGCTTGGATTCCTTTTTTAAGTATTGTGATAAATATGTTATAATATTGCGCTGAATTCCATTGTAATTAAACATACCAAAGTACAAATAAATAAGTCAGCGTAAAAGATGTAGTAGAAGTATATGATAAATATGTGTCTTACTATATATAAGGGCGTGATTTCATTGTTAAATATGCTATTTATACCTTAAAATAAGTAATACATAACATATATAAATATGTTTTTGTAATAACTACATATATTTAGTAACTTGGCGAGTTATGATGACATAAAAATATGAAACTCTCACATTAGATTAGTCATCATTTAATGACTTCTATGGTATGAAAACAAAATGAAAAGCCTAATACCCACTGCCATTAATAAGATCTTACACACTTATCATTAGTATATAACAATTTTTTATGACATGGAATTAGTTAGTGATCCACTATGCGATAGGAGAGTCAGCAAGCTTTACCGCTGAACTAAAACTTGCAATCAAGAAGGGTTATGCTCTAGCTCTCAACTTATTTGTGTTTTTCATCCATCTCACACTAGGTAGTTTTTATTTTTTATTTGGCAATGGTAAATATCCTACTTCGTGCTTGACCTTAGAACATAGAAGACACCTATGTAGGACCTAGCTGGTCTAATGTGTGGATAAATAAGATGATTAGATACACACATACAGTTTCCATGCAAATATCGTCTATTTCTCCACTCATTTTTTACAAACATTTTTCATATTGTTCTAAATATGCTAAAATTTTGATCAAAACAAAAAAACAGCTCTGGGCCACACAATGAGCCATGCGCAAATGATAGGGAGTGCCTAAGTTATTCACCATTAATATGAAAAGATTGCATATGAGTGACACTCTAACCTTCATTCGTATTTAGATATTTCTTTCGTTTCCTCCGATACATGGTGTCTTATCTTTGCCTCTGAGCAAGCAATGGACTATTTATATCGTTTATCCACAATTTGCATTTCAATGCATAACCTTTTTAGTAGTTTCGTAGGACAAATGTAGATTCCATTCCAAATAAACATAGGAGGAAATTATTGGAACAAATAACGATAATATGTCAACATCACATAAAAAATGAGGTGTGCAAATAAAACTACAACCATAAAAGATGGTGCACCATTATAGCAACGAGTTTTGAGATATACGATTTAAAATGAATAATCTACATTCATTTTGTAAGTCAACCGACTACATTAGCTTTTAAAGGTATGGGTAAGTTTTATTCTCCACATTTCCACAGTTGACTTGCATCAAAAATTCTCTAAAAAAAATTCTCTCTCAAAAAAAAAATCATAATCTCTTTAGAGGAGTACCGACTGAGAGATATTCAGATAAATAATACTCTACCTATCGCATATGTACCAGCCTAATCACAAGACCTACAACTGTAATCTATTTTTAGATTTTTGCACGAGGCTAATCACCTAAACCTACAAGGTCAGATGCGATGCAACGCGGAGGGAACAATGTTATGCTTTGTGCGTTGTTGCCCCACACATGGATTCTATATGCGTAAATGTAGTTTCATGCTATAGTGCGAGCTTATCATCAGACTGTATAAGTTGAGCCAGGGCGCCTCCTTGGAGATGGCAAAGGGCAGATTAATCTTGTCCTTCGGCCAAAGCAATTAACAACCAAATTACTTGAGTGTTGTTAATGGTAATGGGGAAGAATCGACGACCCAGTTGACAGTGACAATTGATGAGTAGGAAACACTCTGCACTGTCTACACTAGCGTGGTAGTACATGGCTACATGCTAACGGACGGCCGGTCTCCATCAGGAACACATGCTAAGAGGGCCCATTTGTCAAGGAGTTCGTATCCACCAGCTATGGTCAGGGCCGGCGTATCGTTTTGCTTGCTTCGCTCCACGACGAACAGTAGCCAAACGTGCTTGCACAGCCACCTCAACGGACACAACTCCCAAACAAGGATGCACACATCTAGTCCTTTGTGGGTAATATCATAGTATATGAATTTGGTCTTATTAAAATATAAATCTGCATTACTAAATTTGTCAGTATACGAATTTGGTCTTAAAGATGTTATCATTCTTATATATATTTAGTCAAACTTACTTAACCGAGAATACAGGGTAAATAAAAAATGGAGAGAGTAATTTCGTGAGTTCCCATGTCGAAAATCTTTTGACATGCTTCAATGTGGAGGGCTGCTATTACCGTGCATCCCGTCGTCGTGACAGAGGATCTGGTTTGTGTCCTGACCCTTCCTATCTTTTTTTTCAGGAGTATAAGCTTTCATCCCGGTGGAAAACAATTACATGAAGGACTACAAGAAGAAAGAAAATTACAAACTAGTCTAAAAAATTTACACTAAGGACCCTAAAAGATAATATGCAGATGCAATCGGGTCCAGTAGAACCACCGTATCTTGGCATGGTAACACGGTCGAGCAGCTCGCCCTAGGGGACAATACTAATTGGGGTGAGGCGCCGGGAGCCTACTGAGCTGACGGAGAGAGGCCTCCGCCTTGGCATACTAGCCTGGAGTTAGTTGTTGACCTGCAGTCGCCGACCTGGAAGATCCGTCGCCAACGAAGAGAGAAGGAGCGGTCGCCCCTCGACGTTGTTGAACGGCGACCAAAGTCGGGTCGCCATGGATGAGCTCCCGGTAGCAGCTCCATCACTCCCCCTGCTGGCCACTCTCTAGCCATATGAAGGGGCTCCTCTTCTACATCATCGACATAAGGGCATCTCCGCCGGTCTGGCCCATCCGGTTCTGGCGTGTCTGTTTCGGTTCGCGTGGACGGACGGACAGCCCCCGCGCATGCTCCAGCGGAGCGACGCAAATAGATCGACTCAGGCGGACCGAGCCATCCGTGCCCCAAATTTTGGCCACTAGCGAGAGGGTCCTCCCTTATCCTCCCTTTGGCCTACCCGGTCCCTATTGCCAGTGGGATGAAGCCAACTTCTCCTCTTCCCAAACCCTTGCCCGCCTTCTTCGCCACCACCCAAAGGCAGCACCGTCGTCTACGCTCTCGGTTACCGTTGGCGCCAGCAGTTCCCAGCGGGCGTGGTGGTTGTCGGTTGCCCGTGGCAGCTGGCGGTTGTCGGGCTGCCTACATCGTCGACGCATCTTGTCTGGCCGCTAGCGGCCTCTCCCGGCGTCATTGACTACTCCCCATCGCAGCACGCGTAGTTCGAGTTTTCGATCTACGCACTATCCTCCACCCCACCGGCGGAGCAGCAACTTTTCTACGGGAGCAAAGTTCGCCGGCTCGCTTGCCGGTGCGCCCACACCCTTCTCTTCCGGTCACCACAGCGAGTTCAAGGTATGCATCGCGTCCAAAGTTTATTCTCGTCTGTTGCACCGGAGTGGGCATAAACGTTGAAGTGATCAAATATCATTATCTTGTGTAGATGAATAGCAAGTCAATAAAACAAAACAAATATAAGAATGTCATCGAATCATCGTCGGACGAGGAGTCCGACGGTGAGATCGAGCTCTTGCTCACCGCTGCAAGCATGGCACACGACTAATTTCTGTTGTTGAAGCGTAGAGGTGGGTCGTCGGTGAAGCGCAAGGCCAACAAAAACCGAGATCGAGTCGGTGGACACGCCGGCCTTATGCGAGACTATTTCCATCGTACCAAATCCAATTTACAACGCGAGGACATTCCGTCGCCAGTATCGGATGTCCAGGAAGTGGTTTCTGGATATTGTTCATGGCGTGATGACATATGATGACTACTTCAGTGCCAAGGTCGATTGCACCAGTAAGGTTGGCTTCTCCTCGTTCCAAAAATGTTCAGCTGCCATTCGCCAGCTTGCATATAGAGTACCTTGTGATCTTGTTGAGGATTACTTGCGCATGAGTGAGTCACATGCATTGAGGCCACGTACAGGTTCTACAGCGCGATTATTGTGGTGCTTGGCAAAGTTTCTCTGAGAAAGCAGACCACCGAAGACACTGCCCGCCTCTTGTCTATCAACGAAACGAGGGGGTTTCCTAGTATGTTGGGAAGCATAGATTGCATGCATTTGAAATGGAAGAACTGTCATTTTAGTTGGCAAGGAATGTTCAAAGGACATAAAGAGCGGTACACGGTAATATTGGAGGCAGTTGCATCGCAAGATCTTTGGATTTGGCACTCCTTCTTTGGCATGGAAGGTTCCAAGAATGATATCAACGTCCTATAGCGCTCCCCGGTGTTTGCTAGGCTTGTAGAAGGAAATGCTCCTCAAATTTCCTATGAGATCAACTGTCATTCTTATGACAAGGGTTATCACCTAGATGATGGCATTTACCCTTCATGGGCAACCTTGGTGTGAAGACAATCCATAACCCTGAAGACGAAAAATGTAAGAGGTTTGCAAAGTAGCAAGAGGCGGCCCGTAGGGATGTAGAGCGGGCATTTGGCGTGCTACAATCACGTTGGGGAATTGTTCGGCACCCTGCCAGAACATGGAGCTCCGAGATGACGTGGGAGGTCATGATATCATGTGCACAACATGATCGTTGAGGATGAGCGGGATGACATCATCTATGATGGTGACTGGAAATTCCATAGATGGTGACTGGAAATTCCAGGTTGAGTTGGTTGAGCCACAAGCATGGGTATCTTCTTGGGATTACTTCTTGCATATGCATGATTTATTCTGGGATCGAACCGCCCATGATCGCCTTCAAGTTAATTTTGGTTGAGCATATGTAGACCCATATGGGAAACCAATTTGGATAGTTTGTTTATATATTCAATTTGGTTATCTTATTTGTAAAACTATGTGTTGTGATTGTGAAATATTCTTGTTCAAACAATATTTACTTTTCTACAATTTGAATTGCCTTGTTATTTGGAAGGCAATGGCCATCTAGCCAGGCCAGAGCCAGCGCGGACCGAATGGGTCGTGCCGCTAGGCGCGGTGTCCGGGTCGGCCGGACCGCGCGACGCATCCTGTCCACGGGCCGACCCAAATGACTAAAAATAGACAGTTTAGGTCGCCGATTTGGGTTGCCCCGCTGGAGATGCCCTGACTAGTGGAGAATAAAAGCCTCCAACTCCCACCTTGGGCATCAGGAGCCTTTGATAAATGCTCTTTAGAGCATCTCCACTGGCGCACCCCAAATAGTCGCCGGCAGGGGCGTCTGACACATCATCCTTCATTTGGGGTTGATGTTCCCACACCGGAACCCCCCATACGGTAGCCACAATAGAAATTCAAATGTAAATGACATTTAAAAACGAAGTTCATACGCAATTTATACAAAAGTTACTCGAATTTAAATTTAAATAAAACTTAAAGTAAGAACCCTAATCTACTGGCTGTCGGTTGGGGCGCACGACGGGTCTACCTCGTCGTAGTTTTTCCCCTTTGTCGTCTACGTCTGTGCCCACCTCTCTGCCCTTGCTTCGCACATCTGGCGGTGGAGCATGGCCGCCGGCGACGCAGGAGCTTGCCGGCGGCGCTGTCCCTCAGCGATGCCAGCCATCGGCGAGACTCCTCGTTCTGGGCAAGTCTCGCTTGCTCGCGGGCGAACGGCTCGGCCTGGCGCTGAGCGTTCAGCTCAAGGAGATTTTGTCACTCCGCCGTCATGAGGAGGCATCCCGCCTCCTCCGTGGCCGCCCGCTGGCGCGAGATCTCAGCGGCGTGCTCGAAGTTCGCGCCGTTGATGAACTCGCGTTGTTCCTCCTTCAGCCTCTAGAAGCACTACGCGTTCAAGGACGCCAGGATTGCCGCCTGCTCCGGGTCAGCGGGGAACTGCGGCTGCTCGCCCCACTGCGACGCCTCCTCCACCGCCTCAGCTTCTACGTCTTCTACGTACACCTCGTCCCACTCCTCGAACCACGGGTCGATAGAGTCGTCGGAGTTGTAGTCGACGTCAGCGTCGGGCTGCGGCTATGGCTGCGGCGGTGGTTGAGGCGCCGCAGGAGGATTACAGATGTTGCGGCCAAGCATCGAGTAGGTCGTATGGAGCCGCCGCGGCATTGTTGTGGTGGAGAGGAGAGGATAGCGCGACGGTGGCGGTGGATATGAGAGAGGAAAGCGTGGCGGCGGTGGAGATGAGAGGATAGCGCCGCGGCGGTGGAGGGCTAAATAGGGGTGCCAACTACCCGCACAACAACCGATGCGTCATATTTATGATGCACCATCATTTCCAACGCGAAACGTCACCTCCTCTTGCTGCCAAGGCGGCCCCACCCTCGAAAATCGACCTGCCGCGAGGCGCTGGAGCGCCCGATTCGCGCCCTTTGCGAAGGGGCCGACATGGGGTTGACGGCGCTTCTATTGGGCTCAAAACCGCGCCGGCGCTTTTTGGGGCGCGCCGGTGTGAGTCCAGAAACCACGTGAGCCCCCAAAATGCTATCGGGGCCGCCGGCGGAGATGCTCTTAGGGTTGCCGGCACTGCTGTATGGGGGGCGCCGGCAGTGCATCCTCCATTTGGGGACGATGTTCCCACACCGGCGCCTCCCATACGGCTGCCCCCAAAACTTGTTTTTCTTTTTTACAATATTTTGAAACAACATATCAATCACATTTTATTCATACTATATTCAATTATTCATACAATCACACAAATAGTACTTAAATTATTTGTACAATCAAACAAATAGTACTTAAATTATTCATACAATTAAACAAATGGAAATTAAATTATTTATACAATCAAACAAATAGAAATAAAATCATGCATTGTTGGTGGATCCTCTCCTCGCCCATAAATACGCAGCTAGATCCGCCTGAAGTTGAGCATGGACACCTGCATCTCGAATTTCATTGTGCATGTGAAAAAAAGCGGCAAATTATTAGAGTACATGCTCTACCTCAGCAATAGGCCCTTGATAATCTAATTGTTGATCATCATGCACAGGTTCGTCGCGCTCGCTCTCAATGATCATGTTGTGCATGATCACACATGTGTTCATCACCTCCCACATGAGACTCAGACCAAGTGAGAGCAGGGTACCTAACAACAGCGAAACGCTGCTGAAGCACCCCAAAAGCACGCTCAACATCCTTGCGCTGCTTCCTGGCATGTTGCACAATAAGCGTCCATCTCCGAAGATGGAGCCTGGATTGTATTCACAAATGTAGCATACGACGGGTAGATACCATCAGCTAGATAGTACCCCTTGTTGTATGCGTTGTGTTACCTCAAAGTTCACGGCAGGAGCTTGTCCCGCTAGCCTGGAAAACACCGGAGCGCTGCAACATGTTGATATCATTGTTGGTTTCTGTCATGCCAAAAAATGCATGCAAATCCAAAGGTCATGGTCTGCCACCGCCTAAAAAATGACACTGCACTCATCAGTATGCCCCTTGTAGATCCCCTGCCAAGCAAAAGGGCAATTCTTCCAGCCCCAATGCATACAGTTAATGCTTCTGAGCATCCCAGGAAACCCTCTTGGTACATTTTTTTTTTGCAGTATCCGAGCTGTATCATCTGCCCTTGGTGCTCTCAAATAGTCTTTAGCAAACACCGCTATGACGGCTCGACAAAACTTGTAGAGAGTCTCTGTACAAGTCGACTCCGCCATCCGTAGGTAGTCATTGGTTGTATCTGGAGGAGCTCCGTATGCAAGACATCACATTGCAGCTATGCACTTCTGAATTAAGGTGAAGCCCCACAAACCTCTGCAATCTTGCTTGGCCATGAAGTAGTGGTCGTACTCCCTGACGCTGTAGACAATCTTCAAGAATAGCCCCTTGTTCATCCTAAACCGGTGCCGAAATTCTTTCGGTGAATGAGTCGCATCGTCATTGAAGTAGTAGGCGTCAAGCAACATTGCGCCGGCTTGACGATGCCGGTTATGTTCCTCCTCTTGCCTGGCTTTGAGCCGCCGCGCCAAGGTACGGCGAAGAAAGGCTGGCGAACGCGTAACATACTCGTCAGAATCAGCTGCTGCTGTTGCCGCCGAACAGCCTTAGCGTCCTGCTCCTCCGTGAACAGCTGCACCATCATGTCGTCGTCGCTGTCCATCGCGGCAATCTGACAAACACCTTGCGGGCGGGAGGTTGTGCCGCGGTGGCGGCGAGCTTTGTTCCGGGCGAAACAGCGGCCGCTGGTCGAGGGGGTGGTGGCCGTGTCGATGGACGGCGGTTCCTGGACAGGCGGCGGTGTCTATTGCAAGCATGGGGCGCAGCGGCGATCTAGAGGGGTGGTAGTCGGCTCGGGCGTGGGTAGCAGGTGGGAAAAGCGGTGCGTCCAGCTGCCAGGCGGAGCCCACGCTCGTTTTCTGACGTGCCGCGAGGCACCGGCGCGCCCGATCCGCATCCTCTACGAAGAGGCCGATACGGGGTTACCGGCGATTCTATTGAACTCGAAAACTAGCAGGCGCCTTTTATGGCGCGCCGGTGTGAGCCCATAAACTAGCCGGCACCTTTTGTGGCGCAGCAATGCAAGCTCAAAATACACGCCGGTCTCTAAAACGTTATCGGGGCCACTTCGGTGGAGATGCTCTTATCTGTGGAGGGTCTAGTCACCCTCCTCCTCCTCCACGCCTCCGGCTCCGACCAATGAAGTGCCAATCACATGGTTGTAGGGCGAACCGCTTCAAGTATCCGCATGCTTCTTGGCACATCGACCACTCGGCCTCGTGTAAACAATGCTGCGCCTAGCAGCGCACATGCTGCAGGACGGACGGACGTGGCTAACCTAAACCTGCACGCCCAGTTTATTCGTTTGATGCGTGGGTAGATGCCCGGTCGATTAAGTTGCATTGTCAATTCAGTATGTGGCATGCGATTGAGCTTACCATCAACCAACTTGATGTAATAAACCTGTCCAAACAAATGGAGTAGCAGTACAAAAATAAACGAAGCGCGCGCCTCCTTGGCGATCGCAAGGGCCAGGCAGATCTTCTTGGCTAATAATGCTCGCACGGCCGGCAGCCGAGCGTGATTAACAAACAAACAACCAGATTTGTTTACTGTTTGCTGATGGTGGAGAATCGACTCGGTCGACAGTGACAACCAGTAGATCTACTCCACGAGTAGATCTAGAATAGTACGTCCACGCTTCGAACTGTGCTATCACGAGCACAGTAGGCATCGGGGAAAAGCAACCGCTACCGACGGCAGCGTCTCGATCATGAGCAGATGCTAAGAGTGGGCCCACCTGTCATCGATCGGTCCGTCCGGACGGCAACAGTTCCGTGCTCAGCTGCCACTGCACACTCGACTGACGCGTGGGCCCGCGGCGTCAGTGCACGTAGTGCCAACCGCTCTGCTATATAGAGATCGGCTCAGCTCGTCTTCCTCCTCCCGGCGAATCTTGCCAACTTCCGGCGACCTTCCGGCCAGCCTGCTCTCCCCAGTGCAACCGACCGACCATGGAGACCTCCATCGCCTCCTCCTCCTCCTCCTCTCCCCTGCGCTTCTCCCACAACCCGACCAACTCGAGGCCAACCCTCAACCCCACCCCACGCCTCTCCCCGTCCGGCCGCCAGTCCGCCGTCGCCACACGCCTCCGCGCCATCTCGCCCTCGCCCACCCCGCCCCCGCCGGCCCCGACGGAGGCCTTCGGCTTCGACGCCCTCAAGGACACCTTCTCCGTGGACGTGGCGGCCGCCGAGGCGCGCCCGCTCGACGTGCCCCTCGCCGCGCCCTTCACCATCGCCTCCTCGCGCCTGGAGGCTGTATCCAACGTCGCCGTGCGCGTCGAGCTCTCCAGCGGCGCCGTGGGGTGGGGCGAGGCCCCCGTCCTGCCCTCCGTCACCGCCGAGGACCAGCCCGCCGCGCTCGCAGCCGTCGGCCGGGTCTGCGCGCTGCTCGCGGCAGCCCCATCCGCGCCCCTCGGTGCCGTGCTGAGGGACGTCGCCGACGCCCTGCCCGGACACGCCTTCGCGTCGGTGAGACACTGTCACACCATACTCTCAGCAACTTTTTACCATCCTTCATAATTTGATAGTAAATATCTGAACACGAGCTTGCAGCACCAAAAACAGAGAAGCTGGATTTCAGTTCATAAAACTTGATTCTTGTGGTCCAAAAAACGCAGCTGCTTTAATTGTTTCTCTTGGCAATTACCCAAATGCTGATCCGATGTGTTCATTTTACAAAACTGCTTGGACACAGTCAAAATCTGAACACGAGCCAGCAGCACCAAAAACAGAGAAGTTGGTTTTCAGTTCATACAAATTTATTCTTGTACTAGTCCGAAAAACACAGCTGCTTTAATTGCTTCTCTTGGCAATTACTCAAATGCTGATCCGATGTGTTCATTTTACAAAACTGTTTGGACACAGTCAAATTCTGAAAAAAGCCCGCAGCACCAAGAACAGAGAAGCTGGCTTTCAGTTCACAAAAATTGATTCTTGCACTTCACGCACAGCTGCTTTAATCGTTCCTCTTGGCACTTACTCAAATGTGGATCCGATATATTTATTTTACACAAGTGCGACACCAAAAATCATCCTCTGATTCTGATGTTTATTTTTACCTCTACTTTTCTCCATCGAAGGCCAGAGCAGGAGTGGAGATGGCAGTCATTGACGCAGTTGCCAACAGCATCCGCATACCTCTCTGGAGATTATTCGGTGGAGCATCAAACAGCGTCACCACGGACATCACGGTATGCTTAATTACATCAAACTGTTCTCCGCAGTGAGTCAAGCATCCTGTCCGTTCTCCGTTGCATTATCAGAGTCGCTGAACTTCATCTACTATCTCTGAATTTAGATTCCGCAATGAGCAACGCCGGCTTTATCAGAATTGCTAAATCCATTAATTTCTGAATTTAGATTCCAATCGTGACCCCAAACGAAGCCGCTCAACTGGCTGCGAAATACCGGGGGCAAGGGTTTCAGACTTTGAAGCTCAAAGTGGGGAAAAACCTGAACTCGGACATGGAGGTTCTCAAGGCTATACGGCTCGTCCATCCAGACTGCTCATTTATCTTGGATGCAAACGAAGGGTACACATCAAAACAAGCGATCGAAGTTCTCGACAGGCTAAACGGTAAATACTCGTGCAAATTTGACGCTACTATAAAACTTGCAGCTTTAATATCTCAGTCATTTTGATGTTATATCTGGTTCTTCTACTAAGTTATTTCATTACCACTGTTTCAGAAATGGGTGTGACTCCTGTACTCTTTGAGCAACCAGTTCATAGAGATGATTGGCAAGGCCTCCGTGACGTTAGCGTCGCTGCAATGGAGAGATACAGAGTTGCTGTTGCTGCCGATGAGAGCTGTCGGAGTTTGCTTGATGCTCAGAAAATAATACATGGCAATCTTGCTCATGTTATCAACATCAAACTGGCAAAGATGGGGGTTCTTGGAGCCCTTGAAGTAATTGATGCTGCAAGAAAAGCTGGTATTGCGCTTATGATTGGCGGTATGGTCGAGACGAGGATTGCCATGGGCTTTGCTGGTCATCTAGCTGCTGGGCTTGGTTGTTTCAGGTTGGTTCATTGTGAAACTTTCTCTGCAAAAAGAGGTTACTGGTGAAAATTATGAATTCTTCAAAAAGAGGCTACTCGTGAAAACTATGAATTCATTTTTTGTTTTTGTAACTAAAGGGTATGCCAATAGGAAGTTCAAAATGGAAATGATGATACTATGTTTTAGAGCTCGTATCTTTCAAATCAGGTGCTAAAATGGTTCTTCGCCTGTTTCGGTTGCAGTTTTATTGACCTGGACACACCTCTTTTATTGTCTGAAGATCCAGTCTACGGTGGCTATGAAGGTAGGCTTGGGCAAAATCCTGTACAGCTGCAATTTCCTTTTGTAAAGATGTTACTTCATTCACAGATGCAGTTATTCTTTCCGTTTTGTTTTTATTAAACGCGACAGATGTTTCTGCCCAGAATTATGTTTTAGAAAACCTGCATATTGTAAAAAAATATGTTGTTGTTTGCCTGTATATCTTTGCTATGAAGAATTATTACATGTCTTTTCCGATGCTTATGCTCAGATGTTTTGAATCAGAATACTGCTCAATCCTTATGTTTTGTTTCAAAATCTATGATTCTCCTCATTCCAAGCTGTGGATCTTCAAAGTAAATCAGATTACTATCTCTAGTATCGATCTTCTACTTCTTGACTTATATATATTTCTTTCATCAGCTTCTGGACCTCTCTACAAATTTACCAATGCTCGTGGCCATGGTGGCTTTCTTCACTTGGACAACAATAATGGATGGGTATGTCACAGCTCATTCATGTTTGCTCAAATCAATCGGACATCTCCAGTAAATGATTTATACTTATTTGAGCAATCAATAGTTCTATTTAATAATGGGATTGTAAATACTTTAGCCAACCTAAATATGATCTGACAACAGCGACTTTGTATGACCAAATAGGTGTGAGTGTTGCGAATTTAGAGCAACATGTTCATGTATGATTGCTTGCCTTTTGTCTAAGCATATATATGTGTAACTTATTGAAGTATATGATTTTTTTTTCAGAAATGAAGATGGTCAAGGCATGCCTTGGTTCTCCCAGAACTTCGTAAAGTTATGTTATCACACTGGACGACTAAGTCTGGAGCTGAAACCACACACTTGTTGTAACATCTACTGCTATGCTGTAGTGTTACATAGGTGCACGTTGTGCGTTCGGCCCATGGGCCTTGTAAGTGTGGGCCTCACCGTGGCGTGTGTGTGGAGTATGGTGCTATATAATCACCGGCATGCTTCTGTATGAATGAGGGATGAAATAGAATCCGAACTCTGCTATCTCTCCTTGTGCTTCTGTTGTCTCGTCTCCCTTGCTTCTAATCCCTCACCCCCTTCAATCTCTATGTGATCTTCTTCCATCCAGCTGAGGTCATCACAAACTGGTATCCAGAGCCAGAAAATTCCGGGGAAATTTTTGCTCGCTCGCACTCGTAAGCTCTCGGCGTTCATATTGTTGTATCTGGATATGAGTGGACTAAATTTGATGGGACTTATCCCTAGCTGGGCAGTGGAGATCGTGTGGCAGCAATGGTGCCCTTATGTGCCATCCCGGACTTCCACCACGCTTTGAACTCAAATTTGCTATAGAGTATATACTCTGGTTGTGGTTGACTATCAAAGTTCCTCACAGATTTGTAAAAATGAATTTTGCTGAAGGAATATAATTAATTGGTACTACATAATTTATTTCAGACTTCTGCAATAGTATTTAAAAAACTATGCTAGCTTCACTATAATTGGAGAAGTATACACTTTTATTTGAATAGTAATTAATTTGATTTGGTGCTAGTCCCATTGCTAAGGCTTTTTTTCGAGGAAATAATTAAGCCATAGATGAGGCCAGGGATTTCTCCGCACTTGACATTTGCATTACTGTTGGGTGTTGGCCTCAGATAATCATTTTATTTTTTTGATCTCATCATGAAATAGTCGGGCAAGTTTTAAACATCATTAATGATGGAAGAACAATAAAACTGAACTATGTTGGCAAGTTTTAAACATCATTTTTTTTGGCAGACTACATGTTTGCATAAATATCATTTACACATGACTGTACGAGGTCATATAGAATCTCTGAAATTTTTCTTTTCAGTTTTTGTACTATATAGTTTTGGGGGCAAACCTTCGTGTTTTTTTCTCGAGAATTCGTCCTGGAAGACATATCAATCACATAGAAGAAGAGACCGATGGCCGATACAACGCCAAAAGGCTACAACTCCACATACACCTAAGACGATACAAAGCAAAGTGGCTTACGCACATCCTCTACAAACGACCCGATGAAAATGACTCGCCCTGCCCCAACATCCTACCAGAAGAGGTGAGGAGATGGAGCACAGTGCCTCTGAACCGCGTCACGAACCAAGCGTGACACCACCGTAGCACGCCCGTGACTCCAAAGCAGCCCGGACTAACGTACATTCCCTCATGTGCCTTCATCGCGATAGTTGAGAGTCAACAGCAAAAAACATGAGATTTCATCACCTAGCTTAGCATGTGCACCTGGACGAGGTTTCTCTCTGTATGTTAGCCCTGTATGGTAGCATATCTATCTTACATGTAGTTTGAGGGTTTTTTTTGTATCAAGCATGTAGTTTGAATGTACAGATGGTGACGAGGCGGTTCCTCGGCAATGCCCACCATGAGGGGTTTGGGTTTCAGAGAAAGGCGACGACGGAAGTTCCGGGAGCGAGGCGGTACATGACGTACCCAGTTTCACGTCCCACGGTGGAGGATCGCTACGTCCTGCTAGCAATCCACTATATGAATATATGTGTACAGGGGGCCGCCATAGGCGGTGTTGTTGGATCTAGTCTAGTTCTAATCTGCGGGTTGTGATGTCTAGGCGTGTCACCCTATGTTTTATGTTTCTGAATATGCGCGTCCCTAAGGGGTGCCCCTGCCTGGCTTTATATATCAGCCAAGTTAGGGTTTACAAGAGTCCTAGTAGGATTCGTATTGGAGTCTTCTTTTCTTGTAGTCCAAGTTGAGGTGCGTGCAGGTCTAGCTTGTTGAGTCCTTGTGCTGGTCCAGCTTCATAGTTTGCACCGGGTATGGCAATGTCGAGTACCCGAAGGGTTATGCCCACGTCAGTAGCCCCCGAGTGTCTAGCCGAAGTGAAGCTTCGGGCAAGGACTAAAGTTGTCTTCGCCGAATGTCTTGATCATCTGTTGAATCTTGTGCTTGATGTAGAGTCGAAGTTACTTTCTGTCGGGTGCGCGAAGCGCTCCCGATGGGAGCCCCGAGTCTATGGGCGGGTGCTTGCAGCCACGCATAGACTCAAGTTGTACTACTCGAAGATCTTGATTGTTGATGCCGATGTCTTCAACTTTTTCTGCTTTGTTGGCGAGGTTGCCATATTTTTCTCGGGTGCGCGACCAGTGCTCCCGATGGGAGTAGCCCCCGAGCCTGGAGAACTTTCTGTCACTGTCCCAGATTCAATGGAGGCATGAACCCACTATCGAGCATAAATACTCCCTCTTGGAGTTACAAGTATCAACTTGACCAGAGCCTCTACTAGCAACGGAGAGCATGCAAGAACATAAACAACATATATGATAGATTGATAATCAACTTGACATAGTATTCAATATTCATCGGATCCCAACAAACACAACATGTAGCATTGCAAATAGAAGGCAGCTCACAAGATCTAACATGATAGCACAATGAGGAGAAGACAACCATCTAGCTACTGCTATGGACCCATAGTCCAGGGGTGGACTACTCACACATCGATCCGGAGGCAATCATGGCGATGAAGAGACCGGAGATGATTCCCCTCTCCGGCAGGGTGCCGGACGATCTCTGAATCCCCCGAGAGATGGGATTGGCGGCGTCTCGAAGGTTTTCCGTATCGTGGCTCTCTGGGGGTTTCGCGACGAAGGCTTTAAGTAGGCGGAAGGGTAGGTTTAGGGGCATCACGAGGGCCCACACGCTAGGGCCGCGCGGCCAAGGGCCGCGCCGCCCTAGTGTGTCGCCACCTCGTGGCCCCACTTCGTATCTCCCTCGGTCTTCTGGAAGCTTCGTGGAAAAATAAGACCCTGGGCGTTGATTTCGTCCAATTCCGAGAATATTTCCTTTGTAGGATTTCTGAAACCAAAAACAGCAGAAAACATCAACTGGCTCTTCGGCATCTCGTCAATAGGTTAGTGCCGGAAAATGCATAATAATGACATATAATGTGTATAAAACATGTGAGTATCATCATAAAAGTAGCATGGAACATAAGAAATTATAGATACGTTTGAGACGTATCAGGCCTCTAGGGAATCTACTGGAAATTAAGGTACTCCTTTTAATAGAGCACCGGAGCAAAGCATTAACACTCCGTGAAAACATGTGATCCTCATATCTAAGCCTTCCTCCTCCATCCCCCCATGTCACTATGGGGCCTCGGGTTCCGGACATAGACATGTGCAAACAACTTGTAGATACAATCTAAGCAATAAGTATAGAGGTTAAATCTAAGATCATGCCACTCGGGCCCTAGTGACAAGCATTAAACACAACAAGATTGCAGCAACAATAACTTCATAAACTTTATAGTAACAATCCATCGGATCCCAACAAACACAACACCGATTACATCAGATGTATCTCAATCATGTAAGGCAGCTCATGAGATCATTGTATTGAAGTACATCGGGGAGAGAATACCAACTAGCTTCAGCTAGAACCCGTAGTCCATGGGGGAACTACTCACGGAGCATGATGGAGGCGGTGGCGTCGATGGAGATGGCTTCGGGGCACCCCGTCCGGCGGCGTGCCAGAACATAGATTTTGTCCCCCGAATTGGAGTTTCGCGATGGCGGCGGCGCCCCTGGAGTCTTTTCGGAGTTTCGTCAATTGGTATCGAGGTTTTAGGTCGCGAGGGGTCTTATAGGCGAAGAGGCGGCGCAAGGGGGGGTCCCACCCCATAGGGCGGCGCGCCCCTCCGCCGCGCCGGCCTATGGTGCGGGGCCCAGGCCTCCCCTCCGACTCTCCTTCGGTGTCCTGGTCCGTCTCGGTGATTTATGATGTTGGGTCTTCGTTTCGTCGAATTCCGAGAATATTGCCCGAACAGCCTTTTCGGAACCAAAAAAAACAGGAACTGGCACTTCGGCATCTTGTTAATAGGTTAGTTCCGGAAAATGCATGAAATCATTATAAAGTGCGAGCAAAACATGTAGGTATTGTCATAAAACTAGCATGGAGCATCAGAAATTATAGATACGTTGGAGACGTATCAAGCATCCCCAAGCTTAGTTCCTACTCGCCCTCGAGTAGGTAAACGATAAAAAGAATAATTTCTGAAGTGACATGCTACTTACATAATCTTGATCATACTATTGTAAAGCATATGAGATGAATGCAGTGACTCAAGGCAATGATCTATAGTTTGCTAACAAATAGATAACATATAGCAAAACTTTTCATGAATAGTACTTTCAAGACAAGCATCAAAAGGTCTTGCATAAGAGTTAACCCATAAAGCAATAAATTCAAAGTAAAAGGCATTGAAGCAACACAAAGGAAGATTTAAGTTTCAGCAATTGCTTTCAACTTTCAACATGCATATCTCATGGATAATTGTCAACACAAAGTAATATGATGAATGCAAATAAGCAAGTATGTAAGAATCAATGCACGGTTGACACAAGTGTTTGCTTCTAAGATGGAAGGAAGTAGGTAAACTGACTCAACATAAAGTAAAAGAAAGGCCCTTCGCAGAGGGAAGCAGGGATTAAATCATGTGCTAGAGCTTTTAAGTTTTGAAATCATATAGAGAGCATACAAATAAAGTTTTGAGAGGTGTTTGTTGTTGTCAACGAATGGTAGTGGGCACTCTAACCACCTCATCAACCAGACTTTCAAGAGCGGCTCCCATGAAGGACGTTATCTCTACCAGCAAGTAGATCATCCCTCTTCTCTTTTGTTTACACATGTATTTTAGTTTTATTTATGGTTGACACTCCTCCCAACCTTTTGCTTTCACAAGCCATGGCTAACCGAATCCTCGGGTGCCTTCCAACATTCACATACCATGAAGGAGTGTCTATTTGCAAAATTAAGTTGCTTACTGATGAATCAGGGCAAAACATGTGAAGAGAATTATTAATGAAGGTTAATTAATTGGGGCTGGGAACCCCATTGCTAGCTCTTTTTGCAAAATTATTGGATAAGCGGAGGTGCCACTAGTCCATTGGTGAAAGTCTGTCAGAAGTAAATGACAAGATCGAAAGATAAAACACCACATACTTCCTCATGAGCTATAAAACATTGACACAAATAAGAGATAATAACTTTTGAATTGTTTAAAGGTAGCACATGAAGTATTTACTTGGAATGGCAGAAAAATACCACATAGTAGGTAGGTATGGTGGACACAAATGGCATAGCTTTTGGCTCAAGGTTTGGGATGCACGAGAAGCATTCCCTCTCAGTACAAGGCTTTGTCTAGCAAGGTTGTTTGAAGCAAACACAAGTATGAACCGGTACAACAAAACTTACATAAGAACATATTGCAAGCATTATAAAACTCACTCTCTTCCTTGTTGCTCAAACACTTTTACCAGAAAATATCTAGACCTTAGAGAGATCAATCATGCAAACCAATTTCAACAAGCTCTACGGTAGTTCTCCACTAATAGGTTTAAACTACATGATGCAAGAGAAACATGATCTACTTGAGAGCTCAAAACAATTGCCAATTATCAAGTTATTCAAGACAATATGAAGCATTTTCTGTTTCCAACCAAATAACAATAAGTGCAATAGCTTCCAACTTATGTCATGAACCTTAAAAGTAAAACGAAGAACACCAGTGTTCATATGAAAAAGCGGAGCGTGTCTCTCTCCCACACAAGGATTGCTAGGATCCGATTTTATTCAAACAAAAACAAAAATAAAAACACACAGATGCTCCAAGTAAAGCACATAAGATGTGATCGAATAAAAATATAGTTTCACTAGAGGTGACCTGATAAGTTGTTGATGAAGAAGGGGATGCCTTGGGCATCCCCAAGCTTAGACGCTTGAGTCTTGCTTGAAATATGCAGGGATGAACCACGGGGGCATCCCCAAGCTTAGGCTTTTCACTCTTCTTGATCATATATCATCCTCCTCTCTTGACCCTTGAAAACTTCCTTCACACCAAACTTCTCATAAACTTCATTAGAGGGGTTAGTACTCAAAAAACTTTAATCCACTTTAGTACTGTAGTGACATATTGCAAGAACTCAATAAAACATTAGCTACAGCTCTCCACGTCTAGAAAGCCTTACTTAAAGTCCACAAGAGACAATGCAAAAAACAGAGACATAATCTGTCAAAACAGAACAGCCAGTAAAGACGAATTTTTAAGAGGTACTTCCGTTGCTCAAATCATAAAACTCAAAACTAATGAAAGTTTCGTACATATCTGAGGAACACGCATGAAAATTGGCAGATTTTTTGGAGTTTCCTACAGAGAGACCTACTCAAATTCGTGACAGATAGAAATCTGTTTCTGCGCAGAAATCCAAATCTAGCATCAACCTTCTATTAGAGACTTTACTTGGCACAACATTGCAATAAAATAAAGATAAGGAGAGGTTGCTATAGTAGTAACAACTTCCAAGACACAACAAAACAGTAGCAAAATAAAAACATGGGTTATCTCCCAAGAAGTGCTTTCTTTATAGCCATTAAGATGGGCTCAACAATTTTAATGATGCACTCGCAAGAAATAAGAGTTGAAGCAAAGGAGAGCATCAAAAAGCAAGTTCAAAACACATTTAAGTCTAACCCACTTCCTATGCATAGGAATCTTGTACACAAATAAATTCATGAAGAACAAAGTGACAAGCATTGGAAGATAAAACAAGAGTAACTTCAAAATTTTATGCATATAGAGAGGTGTTTTAGTACCATGAAAATTTCTACAACCATATTTTCCTCTCTCATAATAATTTTCAGTAGCTTCATGAACAAACTCAACAATATAACTATCACATAAAGCATGCTTTTCATGATCTACAAACACATAATTTTTATCAAGCTCAAAAATAGTGGGATTAAAACTTTCTAAGCCACTTTTATCAATAATATAACAAGATGATTGATCAATCTCAAAAGATATGGGACTCCTACATAAAGTCAAGAACTCTCTAATCCCATTTTCATTAGTAGTACAATTAATATTATCAAGTAACATAGGACCATCATCTAGAGATTTATCAAAAACATTTGCCAAGCAAAACTCTTTAGTACCATGCATTTCGATATCAGGCACAAACAAAGAATTATCATAAGATTTATCAAAATAGCATGGATTATCATAGATAACAGGACAATAATTATTCTCACAATTTTTACTCATAGGAAATATTTCAAGAGAATCCACAGGAACATAACATTCATCCTCCTTTGGTAAGCATGGAGGACAATCAAATAGTGTAAGAGATAAAGAGTTACTCTCATTAGAAGGTTGGCATGGGTAGATAATCCATTCTTCCTCCTTTTGTTCATCACTCTCCTCCTCTTTTTCATCCAATGAGCTTTCAGGTTCATCAATTTCCTCCTCTTTTTCATCCAATGAGCTTTCAGGTTCATCAATTTCTTCTTCCACTGGTTCCTGCAAATTGTGAGTGCATTCTTGTGCATTAATGAGTCTCTCTTTATAATCAATGATATAAGGATTATCACTGTAACTTTCTATGCAAAAATGAAGGATAGAAGAGACATAATCTTTAAGGTCCTTACAAACAACACAAGTTTCATAATTTTTAGACATGAAGGATTCTATCTCAGAAGCTCCCATAAATAAGACAAATTGTTCTACTTCTTCGAACCCAAAATGAATATAGTTATTCCAATTATAGTTCTTAATTAAAACTTCTTCACTAAAGCCACATTGAAATTTAAGATGTTTAGTATCCTGTTTAGAGCAACAGTTTATATCATGGCGTTTAAGCAAGATTTTAGCAATTGTATTCAATTTTTCTATCACAGCACTCATAACTTTACCCGTTCTTGATTCTCTATAATTATTATATAATTCTATAAGCTCCAAATAGGTTGTGGGTTTTCCCATAACAACAGTTTTCAATTTTTCGGTTTTTAAAATTTTATGGATTTTCGGGTATATAGGAAAAATAAAACAAGACAAAAACGAACTAGACAAAAGTAAACTAAGCAAAACAAAATAAAATAAACAAAAACAGAGAGAGGGGTAGAGTGTACTCCCCAGGTGAAATTATGAGTAGAGCTATGCCTCCCGGCAACGGCGCCAGAAAATAGTCTTGATGACCCACAAGTATTGGGGATCGCAACAGTCTTCGAGGGAAGTAAAACCCAAATTTATTGATTCGACACAAGGGGAGGTAAAGAATACTTATAAGCCTTAACAACTGAGTTGTCAATTCAGCTGCACCTGGAAAGCACTAGTAACAGGGGTGATGTGAAAGCAGCAGTTATATGAGAGCAGTAGTAACAGTAACACAGCAGCAGTAGCAGTAATATGAGAGCAATGGCACCAGAAAATAGTTGATACTACTTCCAATGACATGTAGGAACAAGTATATGATGATGAAAGATGGACCGTGGTTCCCAACTATCTACACTAGTGGTAACTCTCCAATAACAAGTGTTGGGTGAACAAATTACAGTTGGGCAATTGACAGGACTGAAATAGCATTAAGAGAGAACATCAAGATTATTAATTATGTAGGCATGTTTTCCATATATAGTCATACGTGCTCGCAATGAGAAACTTGCATAAAATCTTTTGTCCTACCAGCCGGTGGCAGCTGGGCCTTGCTGACGTGCAGTTGACACACGTCCGTTGGGAACCCCAAGAGGAAGGTGTTGATGTGTACAGCAGCGAGTTTTCCCTCGGTATGAAACCAAGGTTATCGAACCAGTAGGAGTCAAGGAACACGTGAAGGTTGTTGATGACGGAGTGTAGTGCGGCGCAACACCAGGGATTCCGGCACCAACGTGGAACCTGCACAACACAATCAAAGTACTTTGCCCCAACGTAACAGTGAGGTTGTCAATCTCACCGGCTTGCTGTAAACAAAGGATTAGATGTATAGTGTAGAAGATGATGTTTGTTTGCGAAGAACAGTAAAGAACAATTGCAGATTGTATTGTATGTAAAGAATGGACCGGGATCCACAGTTCACTAGCGGTGTCTCTCCCATAAGATAAATAGCATGTTGGGTGAACAAATTACGGTTGGGCAATTGACAAATAAAGAAGGCATAACAATGCACATACATATATCATGATGAGTACTATGAGATTTAATCAGGGCATTACGACAAAGTACATAGACCGCTATCCAATGCATCTATGCCTAAAAAGTCCACCTTCAGGTTATCATCCGTTGCAAACAACAGACAATTGCATTAAGTATGGTGCGTAATGTAATCAACACAAATATCCTTAGACAAAGCATCGATGTTTTATCCCTAGTGGCAACAGCACATCCACAACCTTAGAACTTTCTCACTGTCCCGATTCAATGGAGGCATGAACCCACTATCGAGTATAAATACTCCCTCTTGGTGTTACAAGTATCAACTTGGCCGAGCCTCTACTAGCAACGGAGAGCATGCAAGAACATAAACAACATATATGATAGATTGATAATCAACTTGACATAGTATTCAATATTCATCGGATCCCAACAAACACAACATGTAGCATTACAAATAGATGATCTTGATCATGATAGGCAGCTCACAAGATCTAACATGATAGCACAATGAGGAGAAGACATCCATCTAGCTACTACTATGGACCCATAGTCCAGGGGTTGACTACTCACACATCGATCCGGAGGCGATCATGGCGATGAAGAGACCTCCGGGAGATGATTCCCCTCTCCGGCAGGGTGCCGGAGGCGATCTCCTGAATCCCCCGAGATGGGATTGGCGGCGGCGTCTCAGTAAGGTTTTCCGTATCGTGGCTCTCGGTACTGGGGGTTTCGCGACGAAGGCTTTAAGTAGGCGGAAGGGTAGGTTTAGGGGCATCACGAGGGGCCCACACGCTAGGGCCGCGCGGCCAGGGCCTGGGTCACGCCGCCCTAGTGTGTCGCCACCTCGTGGCCCCACTTCGTATCTCCCTCGGTCTTCTGGAAGCTTCGTGGAAAAATAAGACCCTGAGCGTTGATTTCATCCAATTCCGAGAATATTTCCTTTGTAGGATTTCCGAAACCAAAAACAGCAGAAAACAACAACTGGCTCTTCGGCATCTCGTCAATAGGTTCGTGCCGGAAAATTCATAATAATGACATATAATGTGTATAAAACATGTGAGTATCATCATAAAAGTAGCATGGAACATAAGAAATTATAGATACAATTGAGACGTTAGTTCCTACCTCTAGTAGGTAAACGATAACAAAGATAATTTCTGAAGTGACATGCTATCATAATCTTGATCAATACTATTGTAAAGCATATGAGATGAATGCAGCGATTCGAAGCAATGATGAAGATATTGAGTAAACAAATGAATCATATAGCAGAGACTTTTCATGAATAATACTTTCAAGACAAGCATCAATAAGACTTGCATAAGAGTTACTCATAAAGCAATAAATTCTTAGTAGAAAGCTTTGAAACAACACAAAGGAAGATATAAGTTTCAGCAGTTGCTTTCAACTTCAACATATTTATCTCATGGATAATTATCAACACAAAGTAATATGACAAGTGCAATAGGTAAACATGTCAGCCGGCGGGATAATTACCGCGGCAAGCGGCACAGCGACCAGCCGGATCGCCGGTACGGTTCCGCCCATGTGGCAGCCGTGTCGGACCACGCATCGCCAGGCGGCAGCCGACGCCAGAAACAAGACCGGCAGTGGAAGCCGAAGTATACCTTCGAGCAGATGCTCGACTCGCCGTGCAAATACCACAGCGGCAAGAACCCCTCCAACCACACCACCCGCGACTGCCACTTCATGAAGCGGCTGACAAGCGGCGAACCCCTCCCGCCCCACCCCCGCCTCCTCCAGCCGGCGGGTGGCCAAGGCGGCGCAGGGAACGCCAACCTCGAGCACCACGAGGCTAACCAAGTGCAACATGGCCGCTACCTGGCCGAGGATGCCGCCTACATCATCTTCACCTCCGAACCCGAGGACAGGACGAGCCAGCAGAGCCGTTCCCTCGAGGTCAACGCGGTCATCCCACCGGCCCCCAGTACCTGGTCGAGCAGGCCATCACCTTCGATCGCCGCGACACACCGGCTGTCCTGCCAAGCCGGGCAGCTACGCCATGGTCCTCGACCCCACCATCGGCACGACCGGCGCAGCGTGCGCTTCTCGCGCGTCCTCATCGACGGGGGCAGCAGCATCAACATCCTCTACCGCGACACCGCCCGCAAGCTAGGCATCCAAGAAGCCGAGCTGCGTCCCACCCCCACCGTTTTCCATGGCATCGTGCCAGCCAGCCGATTGGCCGATCACGCCGGAGGTGATGTTCGGGAAGCCGGATCACTTCCGCACCGAAAGGATCGAGTTCGCGGTTGTGGACCTCGCGAGTCCCTACCACGCGCCCCGGGCAGGCCAGCCCCGACCAAGTTCATGGCGGTGCCCCACTACGGGTACCGAAGATGAAGCTGCCTGGCCCTAAAGGGGTCATCACAGAGCCGGCGACTATCGCCGCTCCATGGACTGCGCCACGCAGCTCCAAGATGGCCCGGACGCTGGTCATCGCCACCGAGAAGCAGCTCATCCACGACGCCGTCGCCCTGGCTAAGGCGCAGGCGGACATGCCGGCTGTGGGCAGCCCGGCTGGGACGACTCACTTCCAGCCGGCCGACAACACCAAGAAGATCCTGCTCGACCCGGCCCAGCCGGACAAGTTCGTCACCATTGGTGCCGGCTTGAGCAGGAAATAGGAAAGCGAGCTCACCAGCTTCCTCCGTGAGAATCGGGACATCTTCGCATGGACTCCAAGAGACATGCCGGGTGCCGAGGGAGTTGGCTGAGCACCACCTCCACGTCCGGCCGAAGCCGGTGAAGCAGCCTCTCAGGCGCTTCGCCGAAGAACGAAGGAATGCCATCGGTGAAGAAATCGCCCGGCTGCTAGCAGCCGGCTTCATCATGGAAGTGCTGCACCCGGACTGGTTAGCAAACCCGGTCCTGGTTTTGAAGAAGAACGACTCCTGGCGCATGTGTATCGACTACACCAGCCTCAACAAGGCGTGCCCGAAGGACCCCTTCCCCTGCCGCGCATAGATCAAGTTATAGATTCGACTGCCGGCTGTGAACTATTGTCTTTCCTAGATGCCTATTCAGGCTACCACCAGATTCCTTTGAATGGCTGATCAAATAAAGACTTCGTTCATTACCCCGTGGGGCTTACTGCTACACGACTATGCCGTTCGGCTTGAAAAATGCGCCACCTACCAAAGGTGCATGCAAAAATGCTTGCAGGATCAAATCGGCAGAAACGTTCACGCATATGTGGATGATGTCGTTGTAAAGACCAAGGAGACGACTACCCTCCTTGATGACTGAGAGAAACCTTCACCAATCTGAGAAGATTTCGGATGAAGCTCAACCCGGCCAAGTGCACATTCGGCGTGCCGTCCGGCCAGCTCCTTGGCTACCTCGTCTCTTAGCGAGGGATCGAAGCCAACCCGGAGAAGATCAGTGCCCGGAAAGATGGAACCGCCGCAGTGCCTCAAGGACGTCCGAAGTTCGCTGGCTGCTGGCTTCCTTGAGCCGCTTCACCGGCTGGGGGAGAAGGCACTGCCCCTGTATCAATTGATGAAGAAGGCGGACAAGTTCGTCTGGTCACCGCAGGCAGATGAAGCCTTCCGTGACTTAAAGCGCGTGCTCTCAACCGCGCCCATCCTCGCATCGCCGGCTTCAATGGAGCCGATGCTGTTATACATCGCTGCCACCAATCGTGTGGTTAGCGTCATCCTGGTGGTGGAACGCAAGGAAGCCAGCAAGGAAGCCCAGGAGCAGCGGTCCAGCGCCAGTCTACTACCTTAGCGAAGTGTGTCCCAGTCGAAGCAAAACTACCCCCACTACCAGAAGGTCACATACGGCGTATACATGGCGGCCAAGAAGCTCAAGCTACTTCCCAGAGCACCCCATCAAGGTGGTGGCCACAGCACCCTTGGCGGAAATCATTGGCAGCAAGGACGCCAATGGCCGGTTGCCAAGTGGGCCCTGGAGCTAGCCGCCCATACCATCATCTACGAGCCACGCACAGCCATCAAGTCGCAGATCCTCGCGGACTTCTTCGTCGACTGGGCTGAGATGCAATATCGCCGCCCGTGCCGGATTCCACACATTGGAAGATGCACTTTGACGGCTCGAAGATGCGCAACGGCTTGGGAGCCGGCATCGTCATCACCTCTCCCAAAGGAGACCGACTGGACTACGTCCTACAGATCCACTTCGCCGCATCCAACAATGTAGCAGAGTATGAAGCGCTCATTCATGGGCTGAAGCTGGCCAAGGAGATTGGTGTGCGTCGCATACTATGCTTCGGCGACTCCGACTTGGTCATACAACAAGCATCTGGCGACTGGGACGCGAAGGACGCCAACATGGCCTCATACCGCTTCCATGTCCAGCAGCTATCCGGCTTCTTCGACGGCTGCGAATTCCACCATGTGCCACGAGCAAACAACAAGGCGGCTGACGCCTTGTCCAAGATTGGCTCAACCCGGCAAGCCATTCCGCCGGGCATCGCCTTGGCGGTTATCAAGAAGCCGTCCATCATACCGTCACCGGATTCGGATTCAATATTCGTGCCGGCTGACCCGGGGGCTGCTCAGCCGAACCCGGGGGCTTCACCGCCCAAGTCGGGGGCTAGCAAGCCGAACCCGCCGGCTAGCAAGCCGAACCCGGCGACCATGCAGTCGAAGCCGGAAGCTCCCACGAAGGAGGCCCTGTTGGTCAGCGTATTCGAGATAAGATGCGTACCTTCATGGGCACAAGAATTCCTCTCCTACCTCACCGACGGTGTGTTGATGATAGAGTCCAGGCCAGGCAGATTGAGAGAAGGGCCAAGGCCTACACAAATCAACCACCAGCTGTACAAACGCAGCGTAAGTGGGGTGTTCCAGCGGTGCGTCGAGCCGGCTGAAGGGATTGAACTCCTGCGGGAAATCCATCAAGGAGAGTGCGGACATCACGCCTCATCCAGGGCCATAGTGGCCAGGCCTTCCGCACGGTTTCTGGCCGACTGCGCTCAGAGACGCAGAAGAGTTGGTGAAGAAGTGCAACGGCTGTCGCTTCGCAAAGAAGAGACACCAGCCGGCTTCCGCCTTGAAAACCATCCCCATCACATGGCCATTCGCCGTATGGGGCTTGGATATGGTAGGTCCATTCAGAACGGCGCGAGGCGGCATGACACACCTCTTGGTGATGATTGACAAATTCACCAAGTGGATCGAAGCCAAGCCAATCAAGAAGCTGGATGGCTCCACAGCCGTCACATTCCTCAAGGAAATCATTGTGAGATTCGGCTACCCCCACAGCATCATCACCGACAACGGCACAACTTCTCCCAAGGCATCTTCTCTCGCTATTGCGGGGAAATGGGGATTCGGATGGCCCTATCTTCTGTGGCGCACCCAGAGTCCAACGGACAAGTGGAAAAGGCTAACGGCTTAGTCCTAGCCGGCATCCGGCCCCGGCTAGTGGAGCCGCTTGAGCGAACAGCCGGCTACTGGATTGAAGAATTGCCCAATGTGCTATGGAGCTTGCGCACAACGACAAACCGCTCAGTCGGCTTCACACCATTTTTCCTCGTATACGGGGCCGAAGCCGTCTTGCCGACTGATATCGAGCACGACGCGCCAAGGATCAAGCTCTACACAGAAGCCGAAGCCAAAGAAGCTCGCGAAGATGGAGTTGACCTGGTCGAAGAGGCCCTGCTGGCTGCGTCCAGATCTACTATCTACCAGAGCCTCCGACGCTATCACAGCCGGAAGGTCCAACCCTTAGCATTCCGAGAAGGAGACCTAGTGCTCCGGCTGATCCAGCGGACAGCCGGACAGCATAAACTGTCATCCCCATGGGAGGGTCCCTTCATCGTGAGCAAGGCAGTAGGCAACGATTCCTACTATCTCATAGATGCCCAAGAGGCTAAGAAAAACAAGCCGGACAAGGCTGATGAGGAGACTAAACGTCCCTGGAATGTCAACTTACTCCGCCCATTTTACACATGAGAGCAGGAACGTATGTATCCCTTGTATCCCTTTTGTAAGCTATGAAAAAGCATGCGCCGAGAGCGCCGTTTCCGACAAGTTTTTCGCGTACTCTACTTCTTTCCGCCAATTGGCTTGAACCCTTTCACGCGGCCGGCTCAGTAACGTGATCCGGTTTCCGACAGCCGGCTTCCGATCCAGCTACAGACCGCAACCCGGCTGTCCGGCTGGCGAGAGTAAGGCCTAGGGAGCTGGCACGCGAAAAACGACTAAGGGAAAGAGTAAAAGCGAGTTGACTTGCAACTTTTCATAAAAGTGCCGGATTGCCGAATTCAGCTCGTTCGACTGAAATACTGTCGGCCTCCCCAGCGGCCCGCTCTTGATCCGGCGACGGATCGCAAGTCGGACGTACGACCGGCAAGAGCACAGCCAAAGAGTGGGGCGGATGGGAAAAAGCGAACAAGTCGAAAGAAAGCAACTTGGCACACAAATGATTAACAAACACATTAAAATGTGACCTAATAAAAGAGATGATAATATCCATACATATGCACCCGGCATCCCGGGGATTTAATAAATTGTCTTGGCAAAAGCAACAACTGAAAGACAGGTAAATCAAGGGCCAGCTGGAGGAGCATCAGAGGGGCCGGCTGCCGGATCGTCTTCGGGCGCGTCTTCCGCCTCCTCATCTCCCATCTCGTACTCCTCATCAGATGAGGGTTCGGGTCCGCGACGAAGAGGCTTTTGTCGACGGTCGGCGATGGCGCTGGCTCGGGCAAGCCGGGCGGTCTTGAGTTCAGCCGGGAGCTTGTCCTCCACGCCGGCTCGCCGATACTCGAGCTGCCCAGGTCCACCTCGTTGTACCAGAGACAAAGGACAGCGCCATGTCGGCACGCGCGTGGCGACTCCTTCCACGAGGAAGCGATCCGGCGCCCGCTCCATCAAAGAGGTGAGGTTGGAGATATCTTGCGGCACCGCCTCCGCGGGCCACAGCATCGGGACCAGCTCCTCAGCCGCTTCCGGAGCTCCCAGCCAAGCTTGGTGATGGGCACGACGCGGGCGGGCATGGACGCCAAGTAGTCCTCCATGGTGAAGTACGCAGCGCTGCCCTCGCCGCCCGCCCGCCTCCTGGACTCGCCGCCAACGCTGCCAAGGCCGCGTCCTGCGCGGGAAGGCCGCTGCAAGAAAAAGCATGTCAGAAGCCATCAAAGCCGAAATAAGCTGAAAAATGCAAATTTTCGAAGTAAGCCTGGCGGCAGCCGGCACGAGCCGACTGCCCCCAGCCCGAAGATGGAGATAGCGAAAAAGATAAAAGTTTCTGCCGCCGGCTACCAACCTAGGCCGGCAGCCGACAGCCGAAAGCCGGCAAAGGGAAGGAAACATAGAGACACTCACCCGACAAGCCACGATCAAGCGCGCCAATCTCGTCCGTCCAGCGCTTGGCAGTAGCCGTCAGCTCCGTGGACTTGGTGGTGACCTCCTCCTGAAGCGCTTCTCCACCGTCAGCCGCCGGCTCAGATCCTCCACCTTCTCCTTCTCCGCCGTCCTAAGGGAGGCGAGCTCTGAGATGGTTCTGCTCAAAGGTGCAGCCGCGTCAACTCCCCTCAGCCACCTTGAGCTTGGCGGCTGCAGATCGGCCCGCCTCCTCGCTCTCGGCGCACTGGGCGCGAGCAGCCCGGAGATCCGCCTCCAGCCGTGGGACCTTGGCGGCCTCAACTGCGAGGCAGCCGGAAAGAAACGTCAGCCAACGAAGACTAAAAAGAAAGAAGGCACCGAGTCGGAAGAAGCAAGATCTTACCCTTGGCGGCCTCCAGCTCACGAGCCAAGCCGGCCCGGTCCAGCTTGGCCTTGTGATAGTGGGTCACGACGCGGTTGTACAGACTGGTGCGCCGATCCGCCACAGCCTAAGGAAAAAAGAAAAATCAGTATGTTAGGCGAAACCCGGACCGGCTCCAAGCAGCCGGCCCATGCCTCGGAGGGCTACCAAGATGACAACCAAATCAAAAAACAGATGAAGCTTACCTTGCTGGCTTCCTCCACCTTGGCGAGGTTGGCTGCGGCCTCGGCAGCCCTAGCCTTGAGGTTGGCCTGCAGGCTGGAGAAGAACATCTCCACCGATGCTTGGCCGGGGTTCCCCTCCCGGCTGGTCACCTCATAGGAGTCGGCGCGGAGCCACGCCTGCTCCATAGTGCCAGCCGAGCCAAGGCTGGAGTCGGAGGCGGACGGCACATGCAGGAGCGAGCGCCCTTGGCCACGTGCAGGCCCTGCTGCGGCGCCGACGGGGCTCCCGTCCTCACCAGCGCGGACCGGCGCCCTCCGTGCGCGCGGCTCATCCCTTGCCGGCTCCCGCCGGCCGGCTCCCGTCGTCGGCTCCGGTGGTGGCGGTGCTCGGCGAAGTAGATGGCCCACGGCGCAGCCATCTCCGGCGCCTGAGGTGCCCCCTCCGGGCTTTCATCCAGCACCACCACGCTCGGCCCGGCTCCGGCTCCGGCCGCGGGCGGCGCAGCCCCGCTCCGGCCCGGTCGTGGGCGTGCAGCACCGCCAGCTCCGGCTCCAGCTCCGGTCGAGGCGGCATGCCCCGGCCGGCCCCGGCTGGGTCCGAAGACGAGTCCGGCGCGGGAACATGTCGTCCAGCGTCGGCTGGCGCGTCGGCTCGACCCGCGTGCCACGATCAGGCGCTGAGGCCAGCGGCACGGCGAGGAAGGCGCCCCGCGGAGGCGATACCCGCAGCGGCGGCGGCGTAGGTGCACGCGATGGAGGCTGCGGCGTCAACTCCCTCCTTTGTCGAGGAAGTGGCGACACGACGCGCGGAGTCTGCCGGGAGCCGCCGCCCTGGGCAAACTTGATGGGAGCCCTAGCCGAACAGATAAGGAAAAGATAAGCATAAAAAGTAAGGAAAGAAAAGGAATCAAACAAAAGAGAAAAGAGAACTCACCCGGCCTGCTCCGGAACCTTCTTCGGCTGCAGCCGGCGGAGCTTCTTCGCCTTCGCCTCCAAGGCGGCAGTAGAGCTGAGGGCGGCTCGCTTCTTCCCCTTGGGCGCCGAAGTCGCCGTGGTGCTTGGCGGCCTCGCGCGCAGGGCACGGCGGGGAGTGGCCCCGTGGCGGACGTCGCCGGCTCCTCGTCCTCCTGCTGCTCCGGTGAAGGGGGCGGATTGTGCTCCCCCTGGCCACCTAGGTCAGGCGCCTGCAGCAGGTCGTCGTCGCCAGCCTGGTCGCCGGCTTGGTCAGCCGGATCGGCGTGATCCGGCGCCCATCTCCTCGTCGCCGGGTCGCCATCCTCGACGTTTTGGCGGTCGAAGAGCTAGAAAAAACAGAACATGAGCAAACAACAAGCCGGAAGTCGGCAGAAGAAAAGGAAGTCGGCCTCGCAGCCGCAAGCCGGAAGTCGGCGGAGACACAAAACTTACCAGCTCGGGTGGGTGGTCCCTGTCATGGGGCGCCAGCCCGTAGTTCCACTCCTCAGGCATGTTCTCCTTGGTGACGTTGTTCACCCGGTGGGCGACCTGGGCCTTGGAGAGCCACGCCTTGGACGTCCGGTTCGGATCGAACCGGCCGGACATGTGCCCGATTTTGTGGGTGCGCATCTGGAGCGGCAGTACCCGGCGCTCGGCGATGGTGCAGAGGAGGTCCTCGGCGGTCAGCCCCGACGGCCGCCCCCAGAAGTCCCAGAGCTGATTCACCTCAGCATCCGGCTCCGCCGTGCGGGCGTTGTAGCTCCAGTTGATCCGGCCGACTGGAGGAACCGGGTTGAACTCCGGAAGGTTGATCCGGTCGACGAGCTGGCCCTCGTTGCGCACGTAGAAGAACGACATCTGCCAATTCTTCACCGAGTCAACGGTTGGAATCTTGGGGAAAGGCGTACCGGGCCGAGTGTAGATCGAGGCGGCGCCGCAGCCCGCAGCGGCCCTCGGTGGTTTGCGCCTTCGTAGAACAGCCGGCTCCAGTCGATGTCCGGCCACAAGCCGGCGTAGGCCTCCATGAATGCCACATAGCAGCTGAGGAGGATGCAGGCGTTGGCCGGCAGATGGTGCGGGCAGGCCGAAGTTGTCAAGGAACCGGCGGAAGAAGGTGGACGCCGGCAGGCCCCCGCGATCCAGGGTGCGCGCCGAAGACGACGCGCTCGCCGGGCTGCGGCTCGGGCTCTCCTCGCCGGGCGCCCGCGTGACCACCGACGACGGGATCCGGCGGAGGCGCACCAGCCGCTCGATGTCGTCCTCCCGCATGTACGAGCCCCTCCACGATCCGCTGGCGGAGGCCATCGTCGAGGAAGAAGAAGAAGATGACCACGAGAGGCGAAAGGGCGAAGAAGAGCCTTGCGACGGCGGCGGCGACGACGGCGGCTGAGGACGCTCCGTTGAAACGCGGGGCCACGTGGCGCCGGCTCGACGGAGTGGCGGCGGCGGATCGACGGAGATTCGCTCGCCGGAGTTCGCCAGCGGGAGGTGTTCGCCGGAGCGGTAACGGGCTCGAGCGCGAAGAAGAGAGCGAGAAGAGCAGGGGCGCGAGGAAGACGAAGTGGAGCAAGTGGCCGCCTCGGTACCCTCCCCCGCGGCATTTATAGCCGACCGCGGCGGGCGGTTAGCCTCCAAGTGGCGATCGTGGCCACGTCGCCCGGATCCTCTGCGCATTAACTTCCCCCACGACCGCTGCCGTTACTGGAAACCGCCACACCACGTCGCCCACGACCGCATCAAATCCGGAGGGGACATTGATGTGACCAGACGAACCGGCGGCAGAGCCCGGGCGTCGACCGTCAAGTCGGGCGCAGGACCCGAGGCGGCGGAGACTCCGGCGCGCGCAAGCCGGAGCCGGACAATAAGTTCAACTCGGACCAAAAATCATCAGCAAGGCGGAGACGCCATCAAAACTTGCGAGAGAGCAAAAGCTGCGTAAGTGTAAATAGCGGCCGGCTAGAAGCAGCCGGCGTGAACGAGCCGGTTGAGGGCGCAGCCGGCTGAATGAAAATTCTCAGTCGGCCCCTCCAAGTGCCGCCAAGTATATTCGAGAAGCGCTGACTTCATCTTCCGTAAAGCGCGGGGCACTGTGGAGCAATAGTGCCGCGCGCCGGACAGGCCATCATGGCCTACGACGATCCGTACTGGCTACAGTGGCTGATGGCGACAGGGACACCTCCTCTCCATACCGACTCCTACAGCCGGATGGGACAGACATGAGGCCTCAACAACTCCTGACGTCGCCTCGGGAAGGAGCGGAAGCCGGAGCCGGCCAAGCCGGGTAAACTATAGGGTCTTATATGTAAAGTGCCGGTGCCTATATAAGCCGCACTACCCCCTCTCGTGTAGGGGATCGATCACTCTCACTTCATTCCACCCTTAGCGCTGCCCTGTGAGAGAGACCATCGTCTCCCGTAGCCTCCCAGGAGCAGCCGGACACAGCTCTCGGAGCACCATTGTATTGTGTGATCATCATATACACTCTAGCAGGAGTAGAGGTTTTACCTCCATCGGAGGGCCTCGAACCTGGGTACGTCACCGTGTCGCTCGTCCCCATACCCGCATCCGGTTACCGCCGTGAGATCCCTCAGGAACCACCTTCGATTAGCCACCCTATGGCATATGCCGTGACAATACCACGACAGGCATAGTTTTTGGCTCAATGATTTGGATGCATGAGAAGAATTCCTCTCAATACAAGGCTAGGCTAGCAAGGTTGTTTGAAGCAAACTCAAGTATAAAAGGTGCAGAAAAGCTCACATATGAACATATTGTAAGTATTATAAGACTTTAGATTGTCTTCTTGTTGTTCAAACACCTTAACCAGAAAATATCTAGACTCTAGAGAAACCAATCATGCAAACCAAATTTTAACAAGCTCTATGTAGTTATTCATTAATGGGTGCAAAGTACATGATGCAAGAGCTTAAACATGATCTATATGAGCACAACAATTGCCAAGTATCAAATTATTCAAGACATTATACCAATTACCACATGCAGCATTTTCTGTTTCCAACCATATAACAATGAACAAAGTAGTTCAACCTTCGCAATGAACATTAAGAATAAAGCTAAGAACACATGTGTTCATACGAAACAGCGGAGCGTGTCTCTCCCCCACACAAGGAATGCTAGGATCCGATTTTATTCAAACAAAAACAAAAACAAAAACAAACAGACGCTCCAAGTAAAGCACATAAGATGTGACGGAATAAAAATATAGTTTCACTAGAGGTGACCTGATAAGTTGTCGATGAAGAAGGGATGCCTTGGGCATCCCCAAGCTTAGATGCTTGAGACTTCTTAAAATATGCAGGGATGAACCACGGGGGCATCCCCAAGCTTAGACTTTTCACTCTTCTTGATCATATTGTATCATCCTCCTCTCTTGACCCTTGAAAACTTCCTCCACACCAAACTCAAAACAATCTCATTAGAGGGTTAGTGCATAATTGAAAATTCATATATTCAGAGGTGACATAATCATTCTTAACACTTCTGGACATTGCACAAAGCTACTGAAAGTTAGTGGAACAAAGAAATCCATCAAACATAGTAAAACAGGCAATGCGAAATAAAAGGCAGAATCTATCAAAACAGAACAGTCCGTAAAGACGAATTTTTTAGAGGCACCAGACTTGCTCAGATGAAAATGCCCAAATTGAATGAAAGTTGCGTACATATCTGAGGATCACGCACGTAAATTGGCAGATTTTTCTGAGTTACCTACAGAGAATCCTACCCAAATTCGTGACAGCAAGAAATCTGTTTCTGCGCAGTAATCCAAATCTAGTATTGACTTTACTATCAAAGACTTTACTTGGCACAACAATGCAAGAAAATAAAGATAAGGAGAGGTTGCTACAGTAGTAAAAACTTCCAAGACTCAAAAATAAAACAAAAGTGCAGAAGTAAAATAATGGGTTGTCTCCCATAAGCGCTTTTCTTTAACGCCTTTCAGCTAGGCGCAGAAAGTGTGAATCAAGTAACATCAAGAGATGAAGCATCAACATCATAATTTTCAGAATTTGTAACAATAGGTATCTTAGGTGCTCCATCATCCATAGTGGTGCTAAGGGCTTTGTCAATTTTAGGCCTGTAATAGTTTTTTGGGATTTCTATTTTCCTGCCCCTGGCTCCTTAGTTGTACTCAGTTTTCCCCAGCTCCTTAGTTTTTCCTCAGTTTTCCCCAAGCCCTTGTTTGAAACCCGCAGAAGCAGCTCAGACGGCAGGATTCCCATTTAGTTGACCGTCTACACGTGTGGGGCCGCGTCGTGTGGGGCCGCGTCGCGTGGGGCTGGTAGAAAGGGACCGTGTGGGACAGGACGAGACCGCGTTTGGTTGCACGTGAGCAGGAGCTGGGTTCTGTCTCTCTCGGCCCCAAATTGGCTTTATTAAGAGCACCTTTTTCCCTCTTTCTCTCTGTCCTTTTCACCAAAATAGTATCAAATCTAGAGAAGCTTGCATTTCTGTATTTCTTCAATTATTTGTGTCTTTTGGCCCTCGTTGTTTGCCCAATATGGCAGCAAATCTAGTACTCCCTCTGGTCCATATGTATGTAGTTAAATCTAGAAGCAAATCTCCAGGGTAATGTACGATAAATTCATAGTCATAGTAAATAGAGAAAACAAAGACCAACAAAATATAGTAGAATAGGGATAGATAATAGGGATCCCTCCCTAGATAATAAGCTGCATACACAGCAGCCAACATAGTAACAGGTTCGAGGTTCTTCACAGCACCATCATATTAACAACATAACAACAAGGGATCCCTAGCTAACAACAAAGGGATCCCAACAACAAAATGGGAGGCAGCAGCAGCACACGTCAGGACTCCGCCTACCCCATCTGGCTCTCCCTCCACTTGTTGCTGCAGCTCCCCTTGGGAGCCTTGGGCTTGAGCGGAGGCATGCGCCCGGCGGAGATCTCCACCCGCTGCATGCTGCGGAGGTGCATGCCGAGCGCCTTGTGCTTGGCGCGGAAGGAGTAGACGTTCACTGTCGTGCCGACCTTGGGGAAGGTGTTGCTGATGTTCTCGGCATGCGTGACGAGGCAGTTTAAGTCCGTGGCGCCGAGTCTCCCCTGGTGCAGAAGGCACCTGTACACACCCTTGGCGAAGTAGGAGATGTACTGGCCGACCTGCAGCCTCCGCAGCACCTGGCGAGTCTTGACGTCCTCCTCCTCGTCGTCGCTGCCGGCTCGCTGCCAGACATCTGATCCATATCAACCAGAAACTATGAGTGAATGAGTTGCAACGATGATGAACGTGCATGATAACAAAGTTAGGAAAACAAGAGTCAGCCTCAGTTAGAGTGGGCATGATTATATATCTACAGGGAAGGTGTAAGCGAACCAAAGCTCATGCACAACAGATTTGTACATAGCAATGGTTCGCTGAACCCTCCCTGTAAAAATTTGTGCCCAACGATTCATCATAGGCAAAGAAACAGATTCAGATCTGAACTTGAACACATTCGAGATTATTTGCAAAATTAAACGGTTGATATCTTTTGATTAGTGCATAAAATAACTGATTGAGATCCCATGATTACTTGCATAAATTAACCGATTGAGATCCAATTATTACTTGCATAAATTAACCGAACGGCCGACCCCAAATCTTAAAGGAAATCAAGAAGTGATCAAAACAAAATGGAATAAAATCGGCGCAAATATTAGCCCAATACTCATCCATCTACAGATCCATCTACACCAGCAAAAATAGGGTTCAAAAAGGAATGGGGAAACAAAAAAGGAAGCAAACCGTAGTTACCTGTTCCATGGGTCCTCCAGAAGGTGTCGTAGGGGTTCGGGGGCGGGACGTACGGCACCGGCTCATAGGGGTCAAATCCCGGCGGGATCTGACCACACGGCGGCAGGCCTCGATGCACCGGCGGCGGCGGCGACGTCCGTTGAGGGGACGACGTCGAAGAGGGAGGCGTCGCGCTTGGAGCCGACGGCGCCGTCGATGATGGGATTGGCATTCTCCTTGTCCATCTCGCCTGCAGAGGAGAGGGAGAGGGAGAGGGTTTTTGCTTGGGAGCTTTGGAGAAGATGATGGGACGTGAGAGAGGCGTTGCGTGGGCGAGTGAGAGTGACAGAGATAGTGGGAGGAGGCGTCTATAAAGGCGAGGGGTGGTTAATGACCCGCGTCCTACGCGTCCACCGCTGCACGTCCGCACGTCTTGCGACCACGTCCACGATTGCACCTTCGACTTGCACCCGCGTTTTTACGTCTGCACGTTTCTGCACCGCAACACGCGTCCTCGAGTCTAACCCTGGAAATTTAGATATACTCAGATATAACCTCGAGTCATGTACTAGCATTTTTTTTTTTTTTTAGTTTTCCCCTTGAGTGCTAATACTGGCTAGTGCAATATGCTCAGTTTTACCCTCAAGTGGCTGGTCAACAGACAGTCAACAAATGGGATTAACTAGTTAAATGAGTCATTTAATGTGCAAAAAATTCTGAAAAATAGTGGCACATACTCATGAAGTCTTTACCACAAATTGCCAGTTCTCAAAACATAGATAAGTCATAGATAAATCAAGTTTTACCACAAATTGCCACTTCTCAAAGGCCTTCTCAAATCACCTAGTAGCTATGAAGGTGCATGGTTTTCCACAATAAGCCCTTCCCAAAATAGCTTTCCCCAAAACATACTTTGTCTAAATGAGGCCACAATTCTCACACTCATGTATATTTGTATTGCAAATAGTTTGAGGTAGGTCAAGATGGGTTTCATTGTACAAAACACGCATTTTCCATTTTTTAAATCTCATATTTGAATCCCTTAGTCTGTTTATACAGGTGCCCTTGGTTTCTTGATACTACTCAGTTTTGCCCTCTCCCTCCACAAATTCTCGCAGACGTGCAACATTGCCCTGATTGGTCTAGCCCATGTCACGCGGATCGTGCCCGCCGACCGTTGATCGTATGATCTAACGGGCAGGATAACCCCTCTCTCTCTGTCGGCGGTTACCTTCCACTCTCTAAGTATGCTAAAGGGCGGTTTTCTGTATTCATTTTCACGCGCTAAAAATTATACCAAATTATAAACTCTTTTGGGAAACTCTTTTAGGCATTACTTTTCACGCAAAAAATGATAAACCATCACCGATTTGTTGTAGCCATTAATTTTCACGAAAAAAATAATAGGGAAACCATCACCGATTTGTTGTAGCCATTAATTTTCACGCAAAAAATGATAAACCATCACCGATTTGTTGTAGCCATTAATTTTCACGCAAAAAATGATAAACCATCACCGATTTGTTGTAGCCATTAATTTTCACGCAAAAAATGATAAACCATCACCGATTTGTTGTAGCCATTAATTTTCACGCAAAAAATGATAAACCATCACCGATTTGTTGTAGCCATTAATTTTCACGCAAAAAATGATAAACCATCACCGATTTGTTGTAGCCATTAATTTTCACGCAAAAAATGATAAACCATCACCGATTTGTTGTAGCCATTAATTTTCACGAAAAAAATGATAAACCATCACCGATTTGTTGTATCCATTACTTTTCACGCAAAAAAATCCCTTTTCAGAAGGTCGAAAAAACCTAACTTGTTACAAAAGCTGGTTTCAGTGAGACCTAACCAAATTTGGCATACATGATGCCATATCTATAACAACAAGGAATATCTAAAAGGGAAAGTTTCACAAAATTTCAAATTTAGGGCGAAAATGATGCCATACATTATGCCATAACTTGTTACCAAATCTGAAAATCAATTGGGGATTATAAAGGGAAATAAAAAGTTCGAAAAATGTAAAAACGAAACAATCTATCTATCTATGTATAGAAGATCAGATGTATGAAATTTGAGGTCATTTAGAGAATGTAGAAAAAATCACCTTGTTATAAAAGCTGGTTTCAGTGAGACGAAACGGCATGCGTTTAAGCAAAGTGATTTTTTCGAACATCTCCAAATGACCCCAAATTTGCCATACATGATGCCATACGTGTAACGACAAGGAACCCTATCTAAAAAGTGTCAAAAAGTTTGCCCAACCGTATAGCTCTATCAAAAAGAACCTCACCATGGCGCTAGTATAATTTTGGGCTTAGTTACAAGGGTCCCTAGTTACAAACTTTCGTTACCTAACCTTCAACACGAAACTTGTTTCAAATCACTTTTGGCGTACAAGAAACAAATCCCACCTTGATTCGAGCACCACAGCCTCCAAACGATGCCGATGCCGATATCGGCATGGTCGAACGACTATGCTCGCCGCCACTGCTAGGTCACCGTCGGGATGCACCGTCAATCCCGTCCCCTCATTCGATCACTGACACACCAGAGATACCGCCGAGGCCAATGCCGAACGTACATGCCGATGCCAATGCCGAACATGCATGCACGCGCTGTGGGCACGCCACGCCGCCCCGCTATGCTGGACGCCACAGACCACCGTGAGGTCTTTCCCTTCGCCACCACACTCTTCTAGCACCCATCTATACACGCCAGAAAGGAGAGACACTAGTTTTCTCTACATTGCTCGCGTTCGTGTCGGACACGGTCAGTCAAAGTTTTGAGGTAGTCGTCGATGTCGTCGACCATTTCTTCTCTTCTTTGCATGGTTAAACGCGTCTAGTTCATATCTATCTAATGCGTCTGGTCTCGCCTCATGCAGTTCTTTGTGGACGTCGATCTCATCTCGGCACCCCGCAGGCCACCTCCTCCGTGCCATCGCTGTAGAGCTCCGTTTAAAAATCTATTCCTACCCGTGTATTGCCCATTGTATCAGCGCCATGGCCCACTTGTCATTCGATATACCGAAGCCCCACTCGTGCGCATTTTGGTCAGGGATACACCGATGCTTACGGTCAAACAAAGATGGATGGTCTGACGTGTCTTTGCGGGCTCTACGTGGCCCCACTAGTCAGAAGATAACGGTCAACCGTCGGGCAACCGGCCGTTACATCACGTGTGATGGTTTCAGACAAAGGCTTGGGTAAAACTAAGGAAAAACTAAGGAGCTGGGGAAAACTGAGCACAACTAAGGACCCGAGGGCACGAAAATAGAAATACCTAGTTTTTTGGCTTAGGCACTTTAGAGACATACATGAACTTTTGCTCCTTACCCACATAAGCTTTCTCCTTAAACTTAAGAGAAAAAAAAAGTTGAACCCAAGGTTCCCATAGCTTCTTCAAGTTCACTAATCCTATGGGTTCGATTATCATGAGTAGCACAAGTTTCTAAAACAGCAATTCTCTCATTAATTCCACCTGGAGATTTATCAAGTTTATCAGTGCTATTAAGTAATATTCCCAATTTAGTCTCAATACTTGGAAGATCTTTCTCTATGGCCTCCAACTTTTTCATGACATCTTCAAGAGAGATTTCAATTTTAGCTTCATTAACAGGTGGTATTCCAACTAGACTCTCAATGATGCAACTAGCTTCTAAAGCAGGAGTGCCTAGGAAATTACCGCCCGCAAGAGTATCGAGAACATACCTATTCCAACTAGAGATACCAACATAAAAGTTCCTAAGTAGTATAATAGTGGAGTGTTTCTTAATGCACCTATGATGAGCATCACTAATTCTATACCAAGCATCGTTAAAACTTTCTCCCCCTTGTTGCTTAAACGAACGAACTTCAACTTCCGGATTACTCATTTTTAGTAACAGTAAATAAAGCAAACTAAATAAAGTAAATGCAAGTAACTAATTTTTTTGTGTTTTTAATATGAGAGCAAACAAAGCAGTAAAATAAAGTAAAACTAGCAACTAATTTTTGTGTGTTTTTGATATAAGAGCAAACAAAGCAGTAAAATAAAACAAAGTAAAGCAAGACAAAAACAAAGTAAAGAGATTGGATGTGGGAGACTCCCCTTGCGTGTCTTGATCTCCCCTGCAACGGCGCCAGAAAAATCCTTGCTGACGTGCAGTTGACACACGTCTGTTGGGAACCCCAAGAGGAAGGTGTTGATGCGTACAGCAGCGAGTTTTCCCTCAGTATGAAACCAAGGTTATCGAACCAGTAGGAGTCAAGGAACACGTGAAGGTTGTTGGTGACGGAGTGTAGTGCGGCGCAACACCAGGGATTCCGGCGCCAACGTGGAACCTGCACAACACAATCAAAGTACTTCGCCCCAACGTAACAGTGAGGTTGTCAATTGATGACCCACAAGTATAGGGGATCGCAACAGTCTTCGCGGGAAGTAAAACCCAATTTATTGATTCGACAGAAGGGGAGACAAAGAATACTTGAAAGCCTAAACAGCGGAGTTGTCAATTCAGCTGCACTGAAACAGACTTGCTCGCAAGAGTTTATCGTAGTAACGTTTATAGCAAAGTGTAGTGAAATAACAGCAGCAGTGTAACAAAGACAGCAGTAGTGATTGTAGTAAACATTAGGATTAAAATACTGTAGGCACAGGGATGGATGACGGGCGTTGCATGGATGAGAGAAACTCATGTAACAATCAAAGCAGGGCATTTGCAGATAATAATAAAACGGTATCCAAGTACTAATCAATCAATAGGCATGTGTTCCATATTTAGTCGTACGTGCTCGCAATGAGAAACTTGCACAACATCTTTTGTCCTACCAGCCGGTGGCAGCCGGGCCTCTAGGGAATCTACTGAAATTAAGGTACTCCTTTTAATAGAGCACCGAAAGCATTAACACTCCGTGAACACATGTGTTCCTCATATCACCGCCTTCCCCTTCGGTTGTCCCAATTTCTGTCACTTTGGGGCCTCGGGTTCCGGACAACAATACGTGTATACAACTTGCAGGTAAGATCATAAAGCAATGAATATCATCATGAATTGATAACATGTTCAGATCTGAGATCATGGCACTCGGCCCTAGTGACAAGCATTAAGCATAACAAGTTGCAACAATATAAAAGTACCAATTACGGACACTAGGCACTATGCCCTAACAATCTTATGCTATTACATGACCAATCTCATCCAATCCCTACCATCCCCTTCAACCTACAGCGGGGGAATTACTCACACATGGATGGGGGAAACATGGCTGGTCGATGGAGAGGCGTCGGTGGTGATGATGGCGATGATCTCCTCCAATTCCCCGTCCCGGCGGAGTGCCAGAACGGAGTTTCTGGTCCCGAGACGGAGTTTCGCGACGGTGGCGGCGTACTGGATGGTTTCTGGCGACTTCGACTAACCCCGTGCGTTTTTAGGTCGAAGGCATTAAGTAGTCCAGAGGAGGGCGTCGGAGGCCAGCCGAGGGGGCCACACGCTAGGGCGGCGCGCCCCCCCTCCAGGCCGCGCCGGCCTAGTGTGTGGGGGCCCTGGGCCTCCCCCAGGCCTGCCCTTCTGGCTCCGTGATTCTTCTGGAAAAATAAGCCCTTCGCCATAAATTCCGAGGATTTTCCTGAAAGTTGGATTTCTGCACAAAAACGAGACACAGAACAATTCTGCTGAAAACAGCGTTAGTCCGTGTTAGTTGTATCCAAAATACACAAATTAGAGGCAAAACAATAGCAAACGTGTTCGAGAAAGTAGATACGTTTTGGACGTATCAACTCCCCCAAGCTTAGCTTATTGCTTGTCCTCAAGCAATTCAGTTAACAACTGAGTGCGATAAAAGAACTTTCACGAACACATTTGTTCATATGATGTAAATATTCTCATGATATGGCAAGTACTTAAGCAATTCATAATAAGATACATGCAAATAAAATCATCTAATAGCTATGTCAATCATGGAAAAGGTACCAACAGATTAATAATGAGCATCATGAATCATGTCTATCAGCAGGATTGCAATGTTCATAAAAGGATATGATAAAGTGGTATCTCGCTTGCCCGTATTTGTACAGCAAAACATAAATGCTCAGGCACCTTTGAAGTTTATGGGAAGACTGGAAGTAGAGATTATCAAAGATAAAAGCATCAAAGTTATACCACAGTTAATCACATTTTGGGACAAGCATATTATACTAAGAATGACAGTTGTGCTCTCAAGAAGGTGCTCAAAGAAAGGATAGAGACTCAATGTAAAAGTAAAAGATTGACCCTTCGCAGAGGGAAGCAGGGATTAACATGTGCTAGAGCTTTTCATATGTAAAACAAGAATAAAATTATTTTGAGAGGTGTTTGTTGTTGTCAACGAATGATAGTGGGTACTCTAACTACCTCGTCAACCAGACTTTCAAGAGCGGCTCCCATGAAGGACCTTATTTCTACCAGCAAGGTAAATCATCCCTCTTCTCTTTTGTTTACACACATACTTTAGTTTTATTAAGGATGACACTCCCCCAACCTTTGCTTACACAAGCCATGGCTAACCGAATCCTCGGGTGCCTTCCATCAATCACATACCATGGAGGAGTGTCTATTTGCAATTTAAGTTGCTTACTGATAAATCAGGGTAAAACATGTGAAGAGAATTATTAATGAAAGTTGATTAATTTGGGGCTGGGAACCCCGTTGCCAGCTCTTTTTGCAAAATTATTGGATAAGCGGATGTGCCACTAGTCCATTATGAAAGTCTGTCAGGAGTAAATGACAAGATTGAAAGATAAACACCACATACTTCCTCATGAGCTATAAAACATCATCACAAATTAGAAGTATTTTGAAGGTTTAAAGGTAGCACATGAGAATTTACTTGGAATGGTTTGAAATGCCATGCATAGGTATTTATGGTGGACACTCTGGAATAACTTGGTTTTCAGGGGTTTGGAAGCACGAGCAGCGTTACCGCTTACAAGTGAAGGCTAGCAATAGACTGGGAAGCGACAATCAAGAGAGCAATAACTGTCATAATCATGCTTGCGACAAAATAAATTAACGGAGGCATAAAAGTGATACAAGAACTCTGAGGTAAAGTAAATCATCGAGGCTTAATTGACATTTGTTCAGTCATATGCATGTGTGGGCATGTGCCAAGTTGATTCAAGTGAATTATTCACAGGAGGATACCACAATGTCATATCTATCTATGAATAAAGCAATGCAAGCAAATATTTATGACATGCTACTCATATTAATAAATTGGAGCTAATCATGAGAGATCATGAACTACTAGACTTCTTAAATGACATATACCTCACATGAACCAACTAAGCATGCTCACATGGATGAGTATATGTACAAAAATGAAAACAAATAGAGTTCATACCAGCCTCTCACCACAATCAGATTGTCGTAGATCGTCATTATTGCCTTTTCACTTGTGTAGCTTGAATAATATGGAATGAAAACCAAGCTCCAACCACCGAAGACCACTGAACTCCATAATGAACTTTACAAAACCAAAGAAGAGCAGCAAATATTTTTGGTGTTTTCGAATTGGAAACAAGAACAAAAGGAAACAAGCAAACAAAGCAAAATCTTTTTGGATTTTCTTATAGCAAACCAACGATAGCAAATAAAGCAAAATAAAAGCAAGAAACCAAAATAAACAAATGGTAAAGAGAAACAACAGAAATATTTTTGGTCTTTTTGTGTTTTAGGAAAGAAACAAAGCAAAAACAAGAAAATGAAAACTAAAAGAGTCGCATAAACACAAAGCAGCAGAAATTCGTCAAACTTGACAGCAGTACAGTAATCGATTTTTAAGAAATTCTTGCGCTGCTCAGCTCGAAAAGTGTTCAACTAATGAAAGTTAGATAACAATCTGGGGAACATGCACAAAAATTGGCTTCGCAAAATAACGTTCTGGATGTTTTTGAGAATTTTTTTGGTATCAGTCCAGAATCTGTTTTCAATCAGCACTTCCCCAAATATCATCTCCCTCTTATTAGAAAACCACTTTAAGAAGCTAAACAAGTATGTACAAGTATCCAGCAACCATAATATGCAAAGAATGAGTGATGCCGGTATACCTCCCCCCAAGCTTAGGCTTTTGGCCTAAGTGGAGTTCAACCCCAGCGAGGGTCAGGATTCCACGCCGGTGGATCATACATGGCGTAGTCATAATAAGGTCCCGGTGCAGAAGAAAATGAAGGCTCCTCATGCCCAACATGTTGATGCGAAGAACTTGCTGCATCGGATGACGAGTCGAGGTGTTCCTCGGCCTCCTCCGTGCCGTCTCTTGCATGATGGCCATCTCCCTCTATGTATGCATTCAGTTCACCTTCCGTGACTGACCAATCCTTCCTGGAATCAAGGTTAAACAGAAAGGTGCAGGCAATCTTACTAGTTTTTCAGTTTTCTTAGTTGTTCTCCAAGTTTTCTTGTAAAATGTTATCTTGTAAGACAGGTTACTCAAATTAGACAAATCAGAAACAAATTCATGCTTAATCATGGAGACTATGTCAAGTTTCTCTATGGAAAGCTGAATATCAAGATGGTGAGGTTCTACACCATGCATAGCTAATAAACGAGAGGCGATGAGACCTCCACAAATTCCGCCCTTCTCACGGTAAGTAGTCTATAGGCTATCGAAGCACCCAAATTATAAGTCCTATCACCTTGTAATGCAACAGCTAGAAAAGCCAAATCCTGGATAGATAACTTACTTGCATTCTTTCTAGCAAGAACGCACTTGGTGATGAAATAAGCAAAGTAGCGAATAGCTGGGAATTGAATACTACTGATTTTACCACTATCCTCTGAGAAGCTTCTTCCATGACAAATCATCTTGTAGAGACTCAAGAGCTCCTCGGCAGTCCCCTTATCTTCTCGCATGATCCCCATTGTGGCACTCTAATTGCTGCACAAAAATCATCAAATGGCAAGTTGACAATTTTATTATAAATTTTGTATCGAACCATGGGGTTAGATTGAGACCAATTGAATTCAAAATCCTGAACCACAGACATGGTCAGTTTTGCATATTGGTATGGTTCACCAACAACAAAACTTTCCAACCCTGCATTGGAAATCAGTTTTTGAACATCTCGCAGGATTCCTGCACTTCTCATAAAATCAACGCACGGGTAGTAAGAGGGGTATACTACTTCTTCGCGGTGAACTCTCATAACCTGTTGCACCTCCAATTCTTGTTGGTTGAGTTGGTGCCTATTCCACTCCATTTTCTGAAATTTTTCAACAATCATTATAAAATTTGATTTGGTGACATATAGATGAAGGGAACTAGTATAGGAACTTGGTAGAGTTCTAAACATGCATCAAAACTAGTTTTTACCACTTAGAACAAGCATGCAAGCTCACTAAACATGTTACCTACAGCAGCAAAATATTCAAGATATACTCAACCAAACAAAATTCTACTTGGATAATCGGAGGAGTCACATACCGGAGAGCAAATGTGCCAAATTTCAGACAGAAATCTGGGCTGAGCAAAGCGATTGAGAAATCTTGAGCTCTTGAGCAGAAACGCGAGTGAGAGAAAGCTGGTGCGAGTTTTTTCGGGAGAGAGAATGAGATGGGAGAAAGAGATGAAGTGGTGGGGCAATGAGGGGCCCACACACCAGGGTGGCGCGCCCCCCTTGCCGCCGGCACCTGTGGGGTGCCACCCTGGGGTGCCCCACTGGTCATTCCCAGGTGCCCAGGTACCTCTTCGAAAAATAAGACCATCGGTATAATTTTTGAGAATTTTTGAAGACTTTGAAAAATGCACATTTCTGGGTATTAAATTTATTATTACTGGGCAGAAAAAGATTTTTGAAATCTCTAATTAACTAAAGAACTTTGCAAAACAAAAGTGCTACAACAAGTAAAACAAGTGGAGGAAGAAAGAGATGTTGTTTAGTTCCTCTATGCATATAAAATGAATTTGTTAACAAGGTTGATCAAGTCTTGCTACCAAATAAATTTTACATAGCATAAGAAGAATTAAACCTCAAATCAATCATGTTACCTTGTATTGAATTGATATGGATCCAATCACAAGAGTTTGATATTCTTCTTTAGGCTCATATATAGGACAATCAATAGTTCCCACTTTGATAGATCTCAAATTAGAAATAGTATTAACTCCACATACTTTATCAATCCTCTTGGGAAAATAAACGGTATGTTCCTTATCATCGACATTGAAAGTAACTTTTCCTTTATTGCAATCAATAACAGCCCTGCGGTGTTAAGAAAAGGTCTCCCAAGAATAATAGACATATTATCATCTTCAGGCATTTTCAACACAACAAAATCAGTTAATATTAAGCAATTATTAGTAACTTGAACATGAACATCCTCACATATACCAACAGGAATAGCAGTAGATTTATCAGCCATTTGCAAAGATATATCAGTCGGTATCAACTTATCTAAATAAAGTCTCTTATAAAGAGAGAAAGGCATAACACTAACACCTGCTCCCAAATCACATAGAGCAGTTCTAACATAATTATTCTTAATAGAACAAGGAATAGTCGGTATACCTGGGTCGCCAAGCTTCTTTGGAACTTTGCCATTGAAAGAGTAGTTAGCAAGCATAGTGGAAATCTCCTCATTAGGAATTTTCCTTTTGTTAGAGACAATATCTTTCATATACTTTGAATAAGGAGGCAATTTAATAGCATCGGTCAAAGGGATTTGCAGAATAAAGGTTTCATCCAATCACAAAATTTATTATAGTGTTCTTCTTCCTTTGATTTTAGTTTCTTAGCAGGAAAAGGCATTTGCTTTTGAACCCAAGGTTCTCTTTCATTACCATGTGTCTTAGCAATAAAATCTTCTTTAGTATACTTTTTATTTTTAGCATGCTTTTCAGGTTCTTCTTCAACCTCTTCTTTATCAGAAGCATCATTCTTATCATTATCTTTATCATGTTCATTACCACTTTCAGTTTAAATAGAAATACTATTAGGATCATTAACAGGCTCAGAGGATTCTTCAATAGTTTTATGTTTCTTTTTTTTTTCTTAGATGGAGCACTAGTTTCAGTTCGTTGAGAATCTTGTTCAACTCTTTTGGGATGCCCTTCAGGATATAGAGGATCCTGGGTAGAAACACCGCCTCTAGTTGTTACTTCATAAGCATGCTTTCTTTAGAATTATTTTTTAACAAGTCATTTTGCACTTTGGTGAGTTGATCAATTTGAGTTTGAACCATATGAAAATGTTTAACAAGCATCTTAACATCATTGGAGGTTCTCTCCACAATACCATGCAATTCACTAATAGCTCGAGAATTTTCCATTAAATGATTCTCTACTCTCATATTGAAATTATTTTGCTTAACAATATAATTACCAAACTCATCTAAACATTGAGCAGGAGGTTTTGAATACGGAATATCTTCTCTAGTAAAGCGTTCAAGAGAGTGTACCTCAATCATGGATGAAGGGGGAGTTATCTTACATAAATCTTCTATGGGAGGTAAATTCTTCACGTCTTCGGATTTAATACCCTTCTCTTTAAGAAATTTCTTGGCTTCCCTCATATCTTCATCATTTAATTTAATCATACCCCTTTTCTTCAATATTGGTGTCGGGGTTGGTTCAGGTGTAGCCCAATCATCATGATTCCGGCCTATTCTAGCCAATAATTCTTCAGCGTCGTCTGGAGTTCTTTTCCTGAAAACACAACCAGCACAACTATCCAGGTATGCCCTAGACTCAATGGTTAGTCCACTATAAAATATATCAAGTAAATCATGCTTTTCCAGATCATGTCCAGGCCGAGCTCTAATAAGAGAGCAAAATCTCGCCCAAGCCTCAGGCAATTTCTCTCCATCTTCCTAGTCAAAATTATAAATTCTCTACAAAGCAATATGTTGAGCACTAGCAGGAAAGTATCTCCGAAAGAAAACATCAAGCAATTCTTTTGGACTATCAATGGAATTAGGTGGCAAGCTATTGTACCAAGTTTTAGCATCATCCTTTAATGAGAAAGGAAAAATTTTAGCAACGAAATAAGTACGCTTCTTAACATCATCAGAAAACAAGTTACTTAGAGTAGACAGCTCAATCATGTGTTCTACAGCACTTTCTTTTTCAGTACCACAAAAGGGTGTTTTCTCCACAATAGATATATGAGATAAATCAAGAGAAAAATCATAATCCTTATCCTTAATGTTTATAGGTGATGTGGCAAATTTAGGGTCAGGAGACAGTTTATATCTAACAGCACGTTGTGCAAGAAGCTTTTTAATATTACTTGCATCAGTAGTAGCATTGCATTTATCAATGAAATCATCATCAAGTTCTACATAATCTTCATCAAGATCATCACTAGAGTATTCAACAGACTCAGGTGAATTAATAGGTGTAGCAGCATTTTCATTAGGAGTTTCAGTATTTTCAATTTGTCTAGACCTAGCAATTGTAGCATCTAGAAAAGATCCTAACGAACCATCATTATCAAGCACAACAGAAGCATCATCAAAATTATAAGAGGAACTTTCAGTTCTAGCAGAAGTACCAGCATGTGAAGCTTGTGGTGGTGAAACAAGTTTATCTATCACAGATGGTGAATCAAGAGCAGCAGAGGTACTCAGAGTTGTACCTTTTCTTGTAGTGGATGGTAATATGGCGACTTTAGGATCGCGAGGTTTACCCATGATGGAGAATTTGCAGCGAACAATATCAATCCAAGTGAACTTGCAAATAAAGCTATGCTCCCCGGCAACGGCGCCGGAAAATAGTCTTGATGACCCACAAGTATAGGGGATCGCAACAGTCTTCGCGGGAAGTAAAACCCAATTTATTGATTCGACACAAGGGGAGACAAAGAATACTTGAAAGCCTTAACAACGGAGTTGTCAATTCAGCTGCACTGGAAACAGACTTGCTCGCAAGAGTTTATCAGAGGTTTATAGCAGATTAGTGAAATAACAGCCGTGTAACAAAAACAGCAAAGAGTGATTGTAGTAAACAGGGATTAAAATACTGTAGGCACATGGATGGATGACGGGCGTTGCATGGATGAGAGAAACTCATGTAACAATCAAAGCAGGGCATTTGCAGATAATAATAAAACGGTATCCAAGTACTAATCAATCAATAGGCATGTGTTCCATATTTAGTCGTACGTGCTCGCAATGAGAAACTTGCACAACATCTTTTGTCCTACCAGCCGGTGGCAGCCGGGCCTCTAGGGAATCTACTGGAAATTAAGGTACTCCTTTTAATAGAGCACCGGAGCAAAGCATTAACACTCCGTGAACACATGTGATCCTCATATCACCGCCTTCCCCTTCGGTTGTCCCAATTTCTGTCACTTTGGGGCCTCGGGTTCCGGACAACAATACGTGTATACAACTTGCAGGTAAGATCATAAAGCAATGAATATCATCATGAATTGATAACATGTTCAGATATGAGATCATGGCAATCGGGCCCTAGTGACAAGCATTAAGCATAACAAGTTGCAACAATATAAAAGTACCAATTACGGACACTAGGCACTATGCCCTAACAATCTTATGCTATTACATGACCAATCTCATCCAATCCCTACCATCCCCTTCAGCCTACAGCGGGGGAATTACTCACACATGGATGGGGGAAACATGGCTGGTCGATGGAGAGGCGTCGGTGGTGATGATGGCGATGATCCCCTCCAATTCCCCGTCCCGGCGGAGTGCCAGAACGGAGTTTCTGGTCCCGAGACGGAGTTTCGCGACGGTGGCGGCGTACTGGATGGTTTCTGGCGACTTCGACTAACCCCCGTGCATTTTTAGGTCGAAGGCGTTAAGTAGTCGAGAGGAGGGTGTCGGAGGCCAGCCGAGGGGGCCACACGCTAGGGCGGCGCACCACCCCTCCAGGCCGCGCCGGCCTAGTGTGTGGGGGCCCTGGGCCTCCCCCAGGCCTGCCCTTCTGGCTCCGTGATTCTTCTGGAAAAATAAGCCCTTCGCCATAAATTCCGAGGATTTTCCTGAAAGTTGGATTTCTGCACAAAACGAGACACCAGAACAATTCTGCTGAAAATAGCGTTAGTCCGTGTTAGTTGTATCCAAAATACACAAATTAGAGGCAAAACAATAGCAAAAGTGTTCGGGAAAGTAAATACGTTTTGGACGTATCATCAATCTCACCGGCTTGCTGTAAACAAAGGATTAGATGTATAGTGTGGAAGATGATGTTTGTTTGCGAAGAACAGTAAAGAACAATTGCAGTAGATTGTATTTCAGATGTAAAGAATGGACCGGGATCCACAGTTCACTAGCGGTGTCTCTCCCATAAGATAAATAGCATGTTGGGTGAACAAATTACAGTTGGGCAATTGACAAATAAATAAGGCATAACAATGCACATACATATATCATGATGAGTACTATGAGATTTAATCAGGGCATTACGACAAAGTACATAGACCGCTATCCAGCATGCATCTATGCCTAAAAAGTCCACCTTCATAAACTTTATAGTAACAATCCATTGGATCCCAACAAACACAACACCGATTACATTAGATGAATCTCAATCATGTAAGGTAGCTCATGAGATCATTGTATTGAAGTACATGGGGGAGAGAATACCAACTAGCTTCAGCTAGAATCCGTAGTCCATGGGGGAACTACTCACGGAGCATGATGGAGGCGGTGGCGTCGATGGAGATGGCTTTCGGGGGCACTTCCCCCCGCGGCGTGCCGGAACATAGATTCTGTCCCCGAATTGAGTTTCGATGGCGGCGCCCCTGGAGTCTTTTCGGAGTTTCGTCAATTGCTATCGAGGTTTTAGGTCGCGAGGGGTCTTATAGGCGAAGAGGCGGCGCAAGGGGCGCCTGGGGGTCCCACCCCATAGGGCGGCGCGCCCCCCTCCAGGCCACGCCGGCCTATGGTCCTGGGGGCCCCAGGCCTCCGCTCCAACTCTCCTTCGGTGTCCTGGTCCGTCTCGGTGATTTATGATGTTGGGTCTTCGTTTCGTCGAATTCCGAGAATATTGCCCGAACAGCCTTTCTGGAACCAAAAACAGCAGAAACAGGAATTGGCACTTCGGCATCTTGTTAATAGGTTAGTTCCGGAAAATGCATGAAATCATTATAAAGTGCGAGCAAAACATGTAGGTATTGTCATAAAACTAGCATGGAACATCAAATTATAGATACGTTGGAGACGTATCAAGCATCCCAAGCTTAGTTCCTACTCGCCCTCGAGTAGGTAAACGATAAAAAGAATAATTTCTGAAGTGACATGCTACTTACATAATCTTGATCATACTATTGTAAAGCATATGAGATGAATGCAGTGACTCAAGGCAATGATCTATAGTTTGCTAACAAATAGATAACATATAGCAAAACTTTTCATGAATAGTACTTTCAAGACAAGCATCAAAAGGTCTTACATAAGAGTTAACCCATAAAGCAATAAATTCAAAGTAAAAGGCATTGAAGCAACACAAAGGAAGATTTAAGTTTCAACAATTGCTTTCAACTTTCAACATGCATATCTCATGGATAATTGTCAACACAAAGTAATATGATGAATGCAAATAAGCAAGTATGTAAGAATCAATGCACAGTTGACACAAGTGTTTGCTTCTAAGATGGAAGGAAGTAGGTAAACTGACTCAACATAAAGTAAAAGAAAGGCCCTTCGCAGAGGGAAGCAGGATTAAATCATGTGCTAGAGCTTTTTAAGTTTTGAAATCATATAGAGAGCATACAAATAAAGTTTTGAGAGGTGTTTGTTGTTGTCAACGAATGGTAGTGGGCACTCTAACCACCTCATCAACCAGACTTTCAAGAGCGGCTCCCATGAAGGACGTTATCTCTACCAGCAAGGTCATCCCTCTTCTCTTTTGTTTACACATGTATTTTAGTTTTATTTATGGTTGACACTCCTCCCAACCTTTTGCTTTCACAAGCCATGGCTAACCGAATCCTCGGGTGCCTTCCAACATTCACATACCATGAAGGAGTGTCTATTTGCAAAATTAAGTTGCTTACTGATGAATTAGGGCAAAACATGTGAAGAGAATTATTAATGAAGGTTAATTAATTGGGGCTGGAAACCCCATTGCCAACTCTTTTTGCAAAATTATTGGATAAGCGGAGGTGCCACTAGTCCATTGGTGAAAGTTTGTCATATGTAAATGACAAGATCGAAAGATAAAACACCACATACTTCCTCATGAGCTATAAAACATTGACACAAATAAGAGATAATAACTTTTGAATTGTTTAAAGGTAGCACATGAAGTATTTACTTGGAATGGCAGAAAAATACCACATAGTAGGTAGGTATGGTGGACACAAATGGCATAGGTTTTGGCTCAAGGTTTTGGATGCACGAGAAGCATTCCCTCTCAGTACAAGGCTTTGGCTAGCAAGGTTGTTTGAAGCAAACACAAGTATGAACGGTACAGCAAAACTTACATAAGAACATATTGCAAGCATTATAAAACTCTGCACTATCTTCCTTGTTGCTCAAACACTTTTACCGAAAATATCTAGACCTTAGAGAGACCAATCATGCAAACCAATTTCAACAAGCTCTACGGTAGTTCTCCACTAATAGGTTTAAACTACATGATGCAAGAGAAACATGATCTACTTGAGAGCTCAAAACAATTGCCAATTATCAAATTATTCAAGACAATATGAAGCATTTTCTGTTTCCAACCAAATAACAATAAGTGCAATACCTTCCAACTTTTGTCATGAACCTTAAAAGTAAAACGAAGAACACCAGTGTTCATATGAAAAAGCGGAGCGTCTCTCTCTCCCACACAAGGATTGCTAGGATCCGATTTTATTCAAACAAAAACAAAAATAAAAACACACAGATGCTCCAAGTAAAGCACATAAGATGTGACCGAATAAAAATATAGTTTCACTAGAGGTGACCTGATAAGTTGTTGATGAAGAAGGGGATGCCTTGGGCATCCCCAAGCTTAGACGCTTGAGTATTTCTTGAAATATGCAGGGATGAACCACGGGGGCATCCCCAAACTTAGGCTTTTCACTCTTCTTGATCATATATCATCCTCCTCTCTTGACCCTTGAAAACTTCCTTCACACCAAACTTCTCATAAACTTCATTAGAGGGGTTAGTACTCAAAAAACTTTAATCCACTTTAGTCCTGTAGTGACACATTGCAAGAACTCAATAAAACATTAGCTACAGCTCTCGACGTCTAGAAAGCCTTACTGAAAGTCCACAAGAGACAATGCAAAAAACAGAGACAGAATCTGTCAAAACAGAACAGCCAGTAAAGACGAATTTTTAAGAGGTACTTCCGTTGCTCAAATCAGAAAACTCAAAACTAATGAAAGTTTCGTACATATCTGAGGAACACGCATGAAAATTGGCAGATTTTTCGGAGTTTCCTACAGAGAGACCTACTCAAATTCGTGACAGATAGAAATCTGTTTCTGCGCAGAAATCCAAACTAGCATCAACCTTCTATTAGAGACTTTACTTGGCACAACATTGCAATAAAATAAAGATAAGGAGAGGTTGCTACAGTAGTAACAACTTCCAAGACACAACAAAACAGTAGCAAAATAAAAACATGGGTTATCTCCCAAGAAGTGTTTTATTTATAGCCATTAAGATGGGCTCAGCAATTTTAATGATGCACTCGCAAGAAATAAGAGTTGAAGCAAAGGAGAGCATCAAAAAGCAAGTTCAAAACACATTTAAGTCTAACCCACTTCCTATGCATAGGAATCTTGTACACAAATAAATTCATGAAGAACAAAGTGACAAGCATTGGAAGATAAAACAAGAGTAACTTCAAAATTTTATGCATATAGAGAGGTGTTTTAGTACCAAGAAAATTTCTACAACCATATTTTCCTCTCTCATAATAATTTTCAGTAGCTTCATGAACAAACTCAACAATATAACTATCACATAAAGCATGCTTTTCATGATCTACAAACACATAATTTTTATCAAGCTCAAAAATAGTGGGATTAAAACTTTCTAAGCCACTTTTATCAATAATATAACAAGATGATTGATCAATCTCAAAAGATATGGGACTCCTACATAAAGTCAAGAACTCTCTAATCCCATTTTCATTAGTAGAACAATTAATATTATCAAGTAACATAGGACCATCATCTAGAGATTTATCATAAACATTTGCCAAGCAAAACTCTTTAGTACCATGCATTTCGATATCAAGCACAAACAAAGCATTATCATAAGATTTATCAAAATAGCATGGATTATCATAGATAACAGGAGCATAATTATTCTCACAAGTTTTACTCATAGGGAATATTTCAAGAGAATCCACAGGAACATAACATTCATCCTCCTTTTGTAAGCATGGAGGACAATCAAATAGTGTAAGAGATAAAGAGTTACTCTCATTAGAAGGTTGGCATGGGTAGCTAATCCATTCTTCCTCCTTTTGTTCATCACTCTCCTCCTCTTCTTCATCCAATGAGCTTTCAGGTTCATCAATTTCCTCCTCTTTTCTCATCCAATGAGCTTTCAGGTTCATCAATTTCTTCTTCCACTGGTTCCTGCAAATTGTGAGTGCATTCTTGTGCATTAATGAGTCTCTCTTTATAATCAATGATATAAGGATTATCAATGTAACTTTCTATGTAAAAATTAAGGAAAGAAGAGACATAATCTTTAAGGTCCTTACAAACAACACAAGTTTCATAATTTTTAGACATGAAGGATTCTATCTCAGAAGCTCCCATAAATAAGACAAATTGTTCTACTTCTTCGAACCCAAAATGAATATAGTTATTCCAATTATAGTTCTTAATTAAAACTTCTTCACTAAAGCCACATTGAAATTTAAGATGTTTAGTATCCTGTTTAGAGCAACATTTTATATCATGGCGTTTAAGCAAGATTTTAGCAATTGTATTCAATTTTTCTATCACAGCACTCATAACTTTACCCGTTCTTGATTCTCTATAATTATTATATAATTCTATAAGCTCCAAATAGGTTGTGGGTTCTCCCATAACAACAGTTTTTAATTTTTCGGGTTTTCAAATTTTTATGGATTTTCGGGTATATAGGAAAAATAAAACAAGACAAAAACGGACTAGACAAAAGTAAACTAAGCAAAACAAAATAAAATAAAACAAAAACAGAGAGAGAGGTAGAGTGTACTCCCCAGGTGAACTTATGAGTAGAGCTATGCCTCCCCGGCAACGGCGCCAGAAAATAGTCTTGATGACCCACAAGTATAGGGGATCGCAACAGTCTTCGAGGGAAGTAAAACCCAAATTTATTGATTCGACACAAGGGGAGGTAAAGAATACTTATAAGCCTTAACAACTGAGTTGTCAATTCAGCTGCACCTGGAAAAGCACTAGTAACGGGGTGATGTGAAAGCAAAGAGTAATATGAGAGCGTAGTAATAGTAATAGTAACACAAAAAGAGTAATATGAGAGCAATGGCACCGAAAATAGTTGATACTACTTCCAATGACATGTAGGAACAAGTATATGATGATGAAAGATGGACCGTGGTTCCCAGCTATCTACACTAGTGGTAACTCTCCAATAACAAGTGTTGGGTGAACAAATTACAGTTGGGCAATTGACAGGATTGAAATAGCATTAAGACAGAACATCAAGATTATTAATTATGTAGGCATGTTTTCCATATATAGTCATACGTGCTCGCAATGAGAAACTTTCATAACATCTTTTGTCCTACCAGCCGGTGGCAGCTGAGCCTCTAGGGAATCTACTGGAAATTAAGGTACTCCTTTTAATAGAGCACCGGAGCAAAGCATTAACACTCCGTGAAACACATGTGATCCTCATATCTAAGCCTTCCCCTCCAGTTGTCACTCTGGGGCCTCGGATTCCGGACATAGACATGTGCAAACAACTTGTAGATACAATCTAAGCAATAAGTATAGAGCTTAAATCAAAGATCATGCCACTCGGGCCCTAGTGACAAGCATTAAACACAACAAGATTGCAACAACAATAACTTCATAAACTTTATAGTAACAATCCATCAGATCCCAACAAACACAACACCGATTACATCAGATGAATCTCAATCATGTAAGGCAGCTCATGAGATCATTGTATTGAAGTACATGGGGGAGAGAATACCAACTAGCTTCAGCTAGAACCCGTACTCCATGGGGGAACTACTCACGGAGCATGATGGAGGCGGTGGCGTCGATGGAGATGGCTTCCGGGGGCACTTCCCCATCCCGGCGGCGTGCCAGAACAGAGATCCTGTCCCCCGAATTGGAGTTTCGCGATGGCGGCGGCGCCCTTAGAGTCTTTTCGGAGTTTCGTCAATTGGTATCGAGGTTTTAGGTCGCGAGGGGTCTTATAGGCGAAGAGGGGGCGCCTGGGGGTCCCACCCCATAGGGCGGCGCGCCCCCCCTCCAGGCCACGCCGGCCTATGGTCTGGGGGCCCAGGCCTCCCCTCCGACTCTCCTTCGGTGTCCTGGTCCGTCTCGGTGATTTATGATGTTGGGTCTTCGTTTCGTCGAATTCCGAGAATATTGCCCGAACAGCCTTTCTGGAACCAAAAACAGCAAAAGGAACTGGCACTTCGGCATCTTGTTAATAGGTTAGTTCCAAAATGCATGAAATCATTATAAAGTGCGAGCAAAACATGTAGGTATTGTCATAAAACTAGCATGGAACATCAGAAATTATAGATACGTTGGAGACGTATCAATATCCATTAAATATTCCAGGCGATGAATCTACTGACCCGAGAGTGCATCGGGAGAAGATATATCCAGAGCCGAAGAAGATAAGTCCTTTAACTCAGCTTGCAGCGAGGCCAATATGGAAGCTGGTCGCATTGCGAACGCAGTCGAAGTAATCAATATCTAATTGAAGTAATCATTTGACCAAAGATAGTCCATGCGGCGGGCGCAGTCGAAATAATTGCGCTATCCAAGATAATTCATGCGGCGGGCGCAGCCGAAATAATTGCGCCATCCAATATAACTCGTGCGGCGTGCGCAGCCAAAATAATTGCGCCATCCAAGAAAGTCCATGCTGGCGGGGGCAACCGAAATAATTGTGCCATCCAAGATAATTCGTGCGGCGGGCGCAGCCGAAATAATTGAGCCATCCAAGAAAGTCCATGCCGGCGGCTAGCTGACTTGGCCGATGAAGAGGACGCAGTTGATATGGTTGATCCGCGGCGGGTGAGCATCCGAATATATTGAGTCCGTAATGTCGGGTCTGTGACACGCAAGCCCCCGAGTACGGCAAGTGCGCGACAGCGGGCGCGATCAACCGACCCGAGCAGTCGACGGGCGAGCTCTCGAATATATCAAGTCCGCGATGCAACAAGCGAACCCCGAGCATGGCGACTGTGCACGGTGAGGGAGTTGAATCTTGTTCCGATCTGCAGTCATATTACAGCGCAAAAAACTGTGCACAAATACTAATATTTTGCGAAGTAAATTTTGTGTAATTAGAAGTATAGCACCTGGTCCTTGTATCTGATAAGCGGCGCAAATACGCGGATCCTCCAACGTGTCGGGTGCTCGGTTGTTGAATTCACGGCGGGCGTTGGCGTTGGCGGATCCGTGCCGAGGGTCTTTTTAGTAGCGAAATCGACATGACGTGATGGATTCCTCATCAACCGTACACGGGCCGTTTGGGTAATTGAACACGATATTGCTATTTCTGATTATTCCTTCTAATTTTCCAAACGTGGAATTGCTTCTTCTTCCTAGCCTTGGCTTTTTCTGTGAAACTAATTCTCCGTACTTGTCCAGATCCATCAGAACAGAACTTCACGTGAGATGACTAGTGCTAGCACTCCATATGGAGATAATTTTTTGGCTGGCTCAGCTCGTGCTGTTAGGAATCAGGATTTGACCCACGTGAAACGGTTGTCTTGATCGGTGATCAGTTCGCCGTCTTCTTTTTTCCTCGACGCGATATCCCGCCCGGATAACGAAATCCAGTCGCCGCGCTTCCCACAGACGGCGCCAACTGACGAGGCGGTTCCTCGGTAATGCCCACCATCACTAGTAGAAAAAGAGGCTTCCGTCCACCCCCATTAGTCCCGGAAATATTCGAACCGCGACTAAAGGGGGCTTTAGTCGCGGTTCGGGAGGCGACCCGCGACTAATGATCCATCCGAGACGAAAGAGTACCCCTTTAGTCGCGGTTGGTAACACCAACCGGGACTAAAGGGCTATGGACGGATGCGGCCGGCGGAAAAACCTTTAGTCGCGGTTGGTGTCCCCAACCGCGACTAAAGGTTTTTCCGAGTTTTTTTACTCCCACGCACCCTGCACCCCCCCCGTGGATCGCCTTTTTTGGTTTGTAAAATACAAAAGAAAATGATAGAAAATTCAAAAAAAATTGTTTTCAGATTCTTGTATGTTATGCAACCTACTATTCGGAGAAATTAAGAAATTCGAATTTTCACTTTTTTGCAAAAAAAGTTTAAAAAATGGTAAAACCGCAATAATTTTTATATTCTCAAAATAACTTTTAAAAAATGGTTTACCCGGTTAGCCAATTTTTAGATTCTCAAAATTCCAAATAAAAATTCGAAAGCAGGAAGATTTTAGTTTTTGCTATAAATTATGGATTTTATATTTTTTAAATTATTCAAAAAAATAAAATTAATAATTTCATCCAGCATAAAGATTACTATTACTTTTACCCAAATTTTAGATTTTCAAATTTTTAGGTTTTGGCAAAAAAATATATTTAAAAAATAAAAATAATAAAATAATAATAATTAAAAAGTTAATGTTTATTTATTTATTCACGATTATTATTACATCATTATTTTTGTTTATTAAAAAAATTATTTGAAATTCAAACAATAAAAAAATGTAACATCGACCAACATGTTAATAGGATTGATATGATACTAGTATCACATACATGTGCGCGTAGCACTTGGATGCGGGATGGAATGGAACTCGGAAGTTAAGCGTGCTAGTGGTGGAGTAGTGGGAGGATGAGTGACCGAGCGGGAAGTTTGACCACGAGTAAGTAATTTGACTAGAGATAAGTGTAGTTAGAGATAGAGACTAAGCTATGCAAATAATTGAAATAATAGAAATTCTGAAAAAAATAGAAAAAAAAAGGAGTGAAAAAAATTAGAAACCCAAATGAATTAAAAAAATTTAACGAAATAGCCTTTAGTCCCGGTTGGGGACACCAACCGCGACTAAAGGTCCTTCGCCCAGGCGCACGCTAGCCGCCCACGTGGACGGGCCTTTAGTTGCGGTTCGCAACCGCGACTAAAAGGGGGGCCTTTAGTCGCGCTTAATTGGTCGCGGTTGCGCAACCGCGACTAATGACAGTTGCGAACCGCGACTAAAGGCCATTTTTTTACCAGTGCATGAGGGGTTTGGATTTTAGAGAAAGGCGACGACGGAAGTTCCGGGAGCGAGGCGGTACACGACGTGTACCCAGGTTCACGTCCCCACGGTGGAGGATCGATACGTCCTGCTAGCAATCCACTATATGAATATATGTGTACAGGGGGCCGACATAGGCGGAGTTGTTGGATCTAGTCTAGTTCTAATCTGTGGGTTGTGATGTCTAGGCGTGTCGCCTTATGTTTTATGTTTCTGAATATGCGCGTCCCTAAGGGGTGCCCCTGCCTAGCTTTATATATCAGCCAAGCTAGAGTTTACAAGAGTCCTAGTAGGATTCGTATTGGAGTCTTCTTTCCTTGTAGTCCAAGTTGAGGTGCGTGCAAGTCCAGCTTGTTGAGTCCTTGTGCTGGTCCAGCTTCATAGTTTGCACCGGGTATAGCAATGTCGAGTACCCGAAAGGTTATGCCCACGTCAGATGGCTTAGCGTGAATAGCCTGCGCGTTTCTCAGCTCCAATTTCTACAGTCCTATATGTCAGTTAGGTTGCTCGTTTTTCATTTTTTCATTTATTTGCTAAATGAAAGTTTGGTGTTAACATAAATAAAAAGGCCCAACATTTATGTATCAGTTAGTAATCAAAATTAGTTAGTATTAGTATGTCTTCCTGTCACTATTGATATTTTATATTCATGACATATTCATTTTTTAACCGTGTTTTTGTCTTCCCGTGCAGCTCTGCCTTGGATGCCACCGTTGTAGCTAGGGGAGCGTCAAATCCACATGTGGAGATCCTTGCTATTTCTACGACGACGATGAAGAGCACGATTGAAGGCCGAAGTCGATGTAATAATCGAAGCCTCACCTATGTTGTCTTCCCATGCCAATTTCAGGTCTAGGTTGTTATATTTTCAGGTTTCGACAAGGATATCTTAGCACCACTTGAACTGTGTGATGGGCGCTGCTCTTATATTGCAGTTCGGGAACACATGTGACCAGTTATGACATGCTACACCTTGCATGTTTTTTCCGCTATTATCCATACAACTAGATAAGTTCAAGTGATCTGAGATTTGTCTCAACGGTGCAAGCAATGGATTTATATAATCATATTTGAGTTGGTTTCTTTAGAATAGTGATAGTGGTAAGAATTTGTAGTTTAATAGCTTTGTTATAGACACTAGATGATCACTGATTGATAAGGCTCACAATCCTTAGTTACGATACTAACTTGAAGCATATACTTTTCTATCTATACATGATGGTAGAGTGATCATATCCACTGGCATATTAGAGCATCTCCAACCGCATCCCCCAAAGCGTCCCCCAAACCGCGCCGGATTGAGCGTTTGGGGGACGTGTTTTGTTCGTGCCGCGTTTGGGGGACGTCGCTCCCCAGCCGCGTCCCCCAAACGCCTCCCCCAAACATTTAAAATACTTTTTTTGGCATTTTTATTTCAATTTTCACAAACTAATACATAATTGGGTACGTGGTTTCCACAAACTAATACATAGTTGGAACCGTGGTGGACATAAATATAAAATATTGCAAATAAACTAAACTTAACTAGGCCGTGTATCGAAAGTTTCATGTGTTCGCTGCTAAGAAAGAACACTCAAGGGCACACCCAGTCACCCAAACTGGAAAATCCAGCGGGAGGATGGTGTCCTTGTTGGTTCTACCGATGAGGCGAACATCCAGAAACCTCCGTGCACGTATTCGATGCGAAGAAACAACACTAGTCGTCCTCCTCATCGGTGCTGTCGCCGTGGTAGTCCCGGCGGCAGCGCGTCTCGTCGAAGACCTTGACGCTCAAGTCCCTGTCGCCGAAGTAGAAGAACTGGAGGATGAAGCCGGCTTCGAGGCTGTGGTGGCGCGCGAACTTCTCCCAGCCGATGTTGAGGTACATCTTGCCACGCGCGTCGTAGATCGCGTCGACGATCCATCGGTAGAAGCCGCACGAAGCCTCCCGCAGATGCATCGTGCGCGGTCAAAGCTGGCAATCGGGTCGGGTTTGGTCGGGTCAACCTATCCTAGACCCATGCCCGAAGGCCTAATCGGGCGCGCCCCTGACCCACGACCCTGCCCGTGGGTCCCAAGTCAGACCCATGCCCACACCCCTCGGGTTTCTAGACCCTATCGGGCACCCATCAGGCACTAGTAAACCACAATGTTTGCTTTAAGTTATAGCACATATCTGTCAGTAGCAAATCCCAAAAAATTGAAACCTTCTGCACTGTATGTTTTTTTGTAAACGGAGCTTGAACCATGTACGCAATCCACCACCCAGATTTATAGGCTCGCTGGTGCCTTTTCATTCTCCTTAGCTAACCGAGGTGGTACTAAAAGCTAGCGCTGGCGATAGGTACATCCATACATTTTTTTTTATAGAAAAAGGTACATCCATACATGCAGCTACCAGCTATCCTATTTTGCATGGGCCACGGCTGAGCGAGTGGGAGAATTAAGTAGAGGACTAGAGATGTTGTGTTCGTATGGGCTTTTACTAGCTTGTGATTTAGCTGGCGGCCTTTAAAAATACTGCTCACTACTACAATAGCTTGGCAGTTGGAGTTAGCCTGTTACAATATTACTGTATCACATATGTTGTCTCTGTGTATCAAATAGCTAACATGTAGGGAGTGATGTTTTGGCACATGGGAGCGTATGCTCCTTTTATTTTGAAATACATGTTAGACACATTTTAAAATGTCAAAAAAATTGAAACAAAAATTTCGCACGCACATCTTCATGTGCTACGCGCACACAAAATCGTTTCATGAAAAATCGACATGTCATGTGACGTGTGTAAAAAAGACAAAATTCGGTGCTGAAACAAAGACTTGTCACAAGATAAATTTTCTTTTTTTAGCTTAGACTATAAAAAATATCATTTTTTCGTGAAACTTGAGGAATACACATATATTATGGAGATGTATATGTAAAATTTTTTTATCAAAATTTTTTAACACTTGGAAATATGTTTTTATGGTAGAGGGATCATACGCACCCGGGAGCCGAATTGAGTTTCTGAAATATAGCTAACATGTAATACTAAATTAAAAAATTCTAATTAATAACCAAAATCGGGTGCTCATCGGGTTACCCATGGGTATAGACTTATACCCATGCCCGACCCATGACTAATCGGGTCGCCCATGGGTCGTTCACATGGGTGAATATGGAGACCCATACCCTACCCATTAGGGTCGGGTGCCCATGGGCACCCATGGGTCGAATTGCCGGCCTTATGCGCGGGCGGTCGTCGCCGGCGACGTACTCGGCGAAGGAGTCCGGCAGCCTCTGGATGCCGCGCGGGTCGCCCTTGAGGACGAGGACGAACTCGAACAGCACGTCCGGCTCCACGTCCATCCCCGACGATGTAGACGACGGCGTGGGAGGCGACGGCGAGCGTTCAGCTCTGCCATGGCCACGGCCACGACCACGACCACGGCCGCGAGGACGGCCTCCGCCTCTACCAGACATAGCGTCGAGTCTTGTTGAGATGGTGGCGGCTAGGGTTTGGGGGAGGGCGCTAGGGTTTGTGTGTGAGAGGGACGATGAGAGGCGGCCCTTTATAGGCCGGAGGGAGGCGGAGGAGCGGTGGCGCTCATTAACGCTGGCACGCAGAGCTAGGCGCGACGGGACGCGTCGCTGCGGGAACTGCACCGTCGCTGCAAAGCCAATTAACTTCCCTCGCGAGGTAGGCGACGGTTAGGTTAACATTTATTGTGCCGCTGACGGGTCGGCCCCGCCACTCCCCGCCTCGCTTTTCGTTGTGTCCGGCGTCCCCGGAGCGTCCCCGTGGGACGGGGACGGGCTCGCGCCGGACACCGTATCGGGCCGCGCCGGATAAAAATGGGCTTTGGGGACGCGGCTGGAACGGTTTTTGGTCCGGCGCGCCCCAAATTGCTTTGGGAGACGCTTTGGGGGACGCGGCTGGAGATGCTCTTAGCAGTTACGAGTTTGGTCTTCGGTGTGTCCTGAAAATTTATTATTTTTTCTGGTCACTCAACATGTACATGTATACCGTCGACATTCGTTTCATACATGGATTTCCCCGTCTCTTGCATTTCTACTAGACAAATAATCTGTTATAAATAGATGTGGAAATCTATATGAGAACAAGGATACCCTATATATATTCACAAGTAAAAGACATATATTTCGCTGATATACTTAAACATAAGTGACATAAAATTGATGTTGCAATCCGCAAAAACTGCATAAGCATGAGTATGCTATTTTCGTGTGCATTATTTTAAATGTGTAGAGAGGACAAAAATTTGAAAAGTGAAAGTTTATTGAACCGTAGCAACGGACAGACATTCAACTAGTCTTACTAAACCACAACCCAAATCGTAAACAAAATTAACAGGGTGAAACTAGGCATCATCCAAGTAACCGGAAATGGAAGATACGCATGCACTAGGCTCACCTGCAAAATATTGGGATTCGGATTTCCAATTAATACATTGGTACTCACAAGACTTGTGCATTAATGTAAATATACCCGCAAAAAATGTAAATAACCACATGGACATGGATAAGAACTAGTAATACTTAAATAAATATGGCATGGAAATCGAGTAACACCATGGTGAGCCAAACCACATTTCAGATGAGTAAGACTAGTCACAATGGGAAGTATCATACACTAGTATCATGCACATGCTACTAGTTTATGATGCTATCTCCATAATGCATAGTATCATAAGAACGAATCATCGTATCATCATATTTAATGTTTTGTTAAATTTCAATACAAATTTGTGTATATTATGTATTTGCTATTAAGTTTTCTAGTTTTAGTGGTATGATACGGTATCATATTATGATACCACACTCATCTCTCACCTCATTAATTGGTGCGCCACATCAGATTTTTGCCAACATAGCATGCATGATACTACTTATGATACTTCCATTGTGGCTACTCTAAGGAACCACACCAAGTACACCATAAGAAACATGTTACCCCTTAATCCATACTATAAGAGCATCTCCAGTCACGTCCCCCAAACCGTCCCTCAAAAGGATTTAGGGCGCGCTAGACAAAAATACGTTCCCAGCCGCGTCCACCAAAGCCGTTTTTGGTCCGGCGCGGCCCGATACGGTGTTCGGCGCCCCGATCCCGTCCCCGCTACACAGGGGACACTCCGGGGACGCCGAACACACCGAAAAGCGAGGTGGGGAGTGGCGGGACCGACGTATCAGCGGCACATTGAATTTGAACTTAACCGTCGCCTACCTCGCGACGAAAGTTATTGGCGATGGTGCAGTTCCCACAGAGGCGCAGCGAAGCGTCTCGTCGCGTCTAGCTCTGCGTGCCGGCATTAATAAGCGCCACCGCTCCCCCGCCTCCCTCCGGCCTATAAAAAGGGCCTATGTATTAGTTGTGGAAAATCATGTTCCAAACTATGTCTTCGTGTAAACCACGTTCCCAATTATGTATTAGTTTGTGAAATGTTTCTTCTATTTATTAAAAAAACACAAAAAAACACAAAAAAAAGAGTATTTTAATGTTTAGGGGCGGCGTTTGGGGACGCGGCTGGAGATGCTCTAAGAGCACAAACATGACATATATACCAAAAGTTCATTTTCAAGAAGGAGGTTTGTGTTACCCACCAAAACAGCAATTTAATTTTGTCAGAATTTGGTTAACCACCCCGAGCAATCTACTGTTGGCATCAAACCGGCGCTCAAAACCTTACATATTCGGTTTCATAGTTTTTGTTATAAAGGAAATATATTAATATAAAAAGATACCACTTATGCCCAGTCTTTCAACTACGCACTACCCTAATGGTAATACGGATGCACCTAGCCAAAACATAAAAAGAAAACTAAGAAAAAGAAGTCCTGCTACGGTGTTCTAGCCCTAACAACAACAATACATCCACCACAAAGACAACACCTGACCACGACCACGACCACGGCCGCGACCTCGGCCTCGATCAGACATGGCGTCGTCTCTTCAGATGGTGGCGGATAGGGTTGGGGAGAGAGGCGCTAGAGTTTGTGTGGGAGGAACGATGCGAGAGCGCCCTTTTTATAGGCCGGAGGGAGGCGGGGGAGCGGTGGCGCTCATTAACGCCGGCACAGAGAGCTAGACGCGACGGGACGGTTCCCTGCGCGTCTGCGGAAACTGCACCGCCGCTGCGCCCCAATAACTTCCGTCGCGAGGTAGGCGACGGTTAGGTTAAAATTGAATGTGCTGCTGATGCGTCGGCCCCGCCACTCCCCGCTGGCGTCGACTTTTGGGATGTGTGGCTGATAGGCGGCTCCCACGCCCAAAATTTTCAACCTCGCGAGGCGCCGGCGCGCTCGATTCCAACCCTTGGCCAAGTGGCCGGCACGGGGTTGCCGGCGCTTCTATTGGGCTCCAAAAACCGCCAGCACCGTTTGAGACGCACCGGTGTGAGCCTATTTTTACTCCTGGCCCCAAATCACTATTGGAACTGCTATCGAGGCGCCGGTGGAGATGCTCTAATTACTCAATGGTGATATAAATGTTGCATCTGAGGGCTTGACAAGTGCTGAGACAGAATTGCAACCTGTACACCATGCATGCGTGACATGTCTCGTGGGCCCGCCACGCCTGGGTACTGCTAGCAGTTCTGTGCTACTTTTCCTCCAGGTTCCAACTAACTGGAAGATCCCAGTCCGTGTCGGTCGGCCGCTCTGACTTTGACACCTCCAAGGCTCCATGTGATGATCAGGAACTTTGCTATTTTGCTCTTCTGGTTGTCATGCAAGAACAAAGTCTCCAACAATCGAGGACCTCTTTTTGTTTTGTCCAACTAAGTGTGACTAGCATTACTCCCTCCGTTTTTTTGTAGTTCTCCTTTCAGGGTTTAGTAAAAGTCAAATTTTGCAAAGTTTGGTAAAATATAAGAAAATATTTCGATTTACCAAATATATGATGTTTAAAAATATATTCTATGAAAATTCTTATAATATAGATTTACAAGATGGGTATGAATGACAATGACACCTCGTTGCAATTTAGGAAAATTGGAAACGGGTTGCAATTTACAAGATGGGTATGAATGACAATGAAAATTCTATCAAAACCGGTTGCAATTTAGGAAAATTGGAAACGGGGTTTTTTTACAACAAGTCTTGAATTAACTGTGTTGGTTTTTTGCAACTTTCTCTATACCATCCGGGCATGCCACCATTTGCCGCAAAATCCAATATTTGTTGTGGTACATTTAGCGTTATTGCTCTCGGCCACTTTGACCTCCTGCTCTTGCACGCGGCGCCTAGACGGTGTTTTTTTTTTGAACAAAGGAGAGGCCCGGAGGCCTGGATGCCATACATTAATTAACAGCGGCGCAGGTACAAGTTACATCAGGGACCATAGCGGATGGAGAAAGTACAAGACAGTCCCTAGCTTTTACAGATAGGATCCTAAAAGAAACTGAGAAAAAGCAATCGAGTCCTCTGCACCAGACGGAGAAACACGAACTCAAGCAGCGGCCATCCTCGCCGGTGCCGGGGACGACACCACTTGGAACCGAGAGGAAGAGAAACGCCGCTGCAAGCTCGAAGAAGGGCCTCCACATGGAGGTTGAGGAAGCTTCGGCCATCGCCGGCTTCAAGAGAGACCACCAGCTGGTCATCTGAGTCGGTCGCCATAACTTGGGCCACCGAGAGTGTTTACCTTGCTTCTGCGGCATCACTACTCCAAGGCAACCCGAAACCAGGACAAGAGGATGTGGCTGCTTCTTCTCCATATCACCTCCATGGCGCTCTGAAGAAGACCACGCAACCTCACCCGCATCTGGGTTCGAACTGTCGAAGAAGGCCTTATTTTCGGAGTAGCCTGCAGCCCTCCGTCCCGCCGCCTGAGGCTCCAACCACTGGAGCACCGCGCCGAGAGGGAAAACCACCAGGCAGCACAAGATCCGGCCGAAGAGATCTAGCGCCGTCCTCCTGGCATGACGCCAACACCCGGCATGACGCCGACATCCGGCAGCTCGCCAACACACCCAGCTACTACTAATCCTACTAGATCTACTACTATATACATGCCCGGCACCACTCCTTAGCCTCCTCCAGACAGCGACGCCGCCGGCGAGGGCATCAGGACGGCCCGGCCGAACTAGGGCGACTCTCAACGTTGGCAAGGAGAAGGAGAAGATGTATCGAGAGAGAGGCCGGCTTCTTTCCACTACCCCTCCAGCAGCGCTTGCTTGTTCGGTATAACGAATTTGTCGCCAACACACATGTCGTCGTAGTTAATGACGTCCGCCCAAGTTTCCTCCTACGTCATCTAGTGCTACCACCTCTTTACATGCTACCGTGCTACCGTACAAAAAAACGTATTTTATACGTGTCAAAAAATTATACGAAAAAATGGGAGTACTCATGAAGCATGTCCCTACAACATCCCAAAATTTTATATCCAAAATCGACATGGACACTGAGAAACAAAAAAGAGAAAATAAGCATGAATAGTGCTACCTAGTGTCACAAAAAGACAAATCAGAAAATGACACTATTCATGCTGATTTTCTCTTTTTTATTTCTCAGTGTCCATGTCGTTTTTGGATATGAAATTTTGGGATGTTGTAGGGACATGCTTCATGAGCACTCACAATTTTTCGTATAATTTTTTGACACGTATAAAATACTTTTTTTATACGGTAGCACGGTAGCACCTAAAGAGGTGGTAGCACTAGATATGTTCTCGGTGCGGAAGGTAATACGCTTCAGTTTCGGCACTAAATCATTCTCAGTCGATTTCGTGATAAGATCGATGCATCTTCATCCAGATATTCAGCTAGGCTACCTCTCGATGTCCTTCTATAAATACCTCGATCCAGATACAACCTCCCCACAAAATCCAACAACACCCACCGCCATTGATCTCCAATCTCAAGAGCTCTTTGGTTAACCACATCTGATCGCTGGTTTACGAGGCAGGCAACAGTCTAGCTCGCTCGCCGGCCATGTCTTCCTCGGATCCTGACCTCTCCCGGATCCTGCCCCGCGTGCTCATCGTCTCCCGCCGCACCGTCCGCAAGAACAAGTTCGTCGACTTCGTCGGCGAGTACCACCTGGACCTCGTCGTCGGCTACGGCGCGGTGCCGGTGATCGTGCCGCGGGTGGCCGGCATGCACGCCATGCTCGACTCCTTCGAGCCCATCCACGGCGTGCTCCTCTGCGAGGGCGAGGACATCGACCCCTCCATTTACGACGCCAACAATGACGAGGATGGCCTCACGCCGGAGCAGCTGGACGCCGTGCGGCGGCTCCACCCGAGCGACGCCGCCGTGGACCACGAGAAGGACTCCATCGAGCTCCTCCTCGCGCGCCGCTGCCTCGAGCGAGGCATCCCGTTCCTCGGCATATGCCGCGGCTCGCAGGTGCTCAACGTCGCCTGCGGCGGCTCCCTCTACCAGGACGTCGACCAGGAGCTCGCTTCCCGTGCCTCCGAAACCGCCGTGTGTCACATGGACTATGCCGACTACGACGGGCATCGGCACCCGGTGCGCGTCCTCCCCGGCACGCCGCTCCACCACTGGTTCGCAGAGTCGCTCGACGGCGATGAGATCATGGTGAACAGCTACCACCACCAGGGCGTGCGGCGGCTGGCGGAGCGGTTCCTGCCGATGGCGTTCGCGCCGGACGGGTTGGTGGAGGGGTTCTACGACCCGGACGCGTACAGCCCCGGCGAGGGCAAGTTCGTCGTGGGGCTTCAGTTCCACCCAGATGTTAGCGTTGGCTAAACCTGAAACTCACAAACTCTGATAGAGAAAGACAGAGACACAGGTTGTTTTTGCGTTGCGTACTGTTGCAACTTTTCTATTTCTCCTTCTTGCTATTTATTCTCGTACAAGGAAAGATGTGGCCGGTTGAGATCCTACCCAGGCGCCACGATCCGGTATATGCTCGTGCCATCCCACGAACCCGAGATCGGCTCCTACCACGATGCTACGTGCATGGCCGCACAGCCCGCACAAGACGCGAGCGCATGCCGGCCTAACTGAAACTTTAACAGAAATAAACGCATGACTAAGTAAACTACTCCCTCCGTCCACAAATAAGTGCGTCAAATTTTATTATGCCGGCAGCTGAACTGAAACTTTAACAGAAATAAACGCATGACTAAGTAAACTAGCTGACTAACGACTAGATTAAAACAGCTAACACCAGAGCGGATGCGTAAGACCGGCTCCGACGAGTTCGACTACCCCGGCTGCGCCAAGGCCTACCGGGAGTTCGTCCGCGCCGTGGTCGCCTACGAGGCCAAACTCGCCACCATGCCCGTGAGGGGCCGGTGGGCGGCGACGATGCCGAAGCTGAGCCACGGCATGGAGAAGCAGCGCAAGGTGCTCGTCCGGAGCTTCTCGCTGGCCAAGAACATGTACTTCGGTGACGGAGACACGCCGAAGCCGGCGGCAGAGGCGGAGCGGTGGGACCTGGACGCGGGCGCCGAGTTCCTGGAGACTGTAGCGGCGGCGCTGAGCTCCCAGCAAGAGAAGGGGCTGAAGCAGATGGGCGCGACTGTGCGGAACGCGTCAGGGTACCTTAACTGCACGCTGAAGGTGAGGTGGACCGGGAGGCGGCGGCCAGGGCGCTCATGGCGAAGATGTCCGCCGCGCAGCTGTCCAGCCTCGCTGCATTCTACCGCGCCATGCATCTGCGCCGACGTGCTCGACGCCAAGCTCCAGCCAGCGCGCGTCTCCGACTCTGCGTGAGTGACTGAAGGTTGAAGAAAACACAACGATCCGCTCAGCCGTCCTGCTCGTTGACTTTGATGATCTCCATCTTGTCCTGGAACCTGGATGATCACAGGAAAGACGACGAGAGACGATGAGCTAAACTACCAAGTAGCTCTATTTTCTTTTATGTCAAACTAGGAAATTAACTGTTTCAGATTAAGTGTCTCCAGCTTTTTTTTTCTTTCTAAAATGAGCGAAACTAAACAATAAAGGAAAAAGATACGCTAAAGCGCCGCATCGCTGGTCCTGTCGTGCGACTGCTCGCGATTAGAAAAAACGCATCGCACCTTATATGAACCGAAGACCCAGTCGGCACCTTATCCTGACATACTTAGGGTGACTTCTTTTAGGCTTATGCTTATGCATAAGCCGGCTTATAGAAAATGGTGGAGAGAAACTACAGTGGGAAGAAGCTACTAGAAACTAATCCCTCCTATTCTTTTGGGCTTCTGAAATTTGGCTTATTTTATTTGTTGAGTTGTGAAATGTCTCTAACGCCCCTAAATTAGATATGTATCATAAATAAGTGGTTATAATATATTTAGGCTGGTCTATAGTGTAAAGTGAGCTAGAAATTAATCAAAAAATTATACTCCCTCCGTTCCATTCTATAGTGCCTATTGTTTTTTGGCACGGAAATTAGCGCAAGAGTATTTTTTACACAAGACTCCCTAGCTGAACGATTTGAGATCAACGTAAAATTTGGGAAATCCATATCTTCCTAACTTACCATAACAAATCCCACAAATCTCTCTTGTTGATTCTCCATATATGTGCAGCCAAGTTCAATTAAGGAAAGTAAAACATTGCTGCCTAATTTTAAGCTATCATTATGCCATGCATTAGGAATCTCAATTAATTGTTTCCAATTTTGTATGGATTTTTCTCACGCATGTTGTGTGGGAGATAAACGCGGGAGGGGGTAATTGAAAAAAAGCCAAGCTACAAACTTATATTCTGAAACAAATGCCAAAAATCTATAGGCACTATAGAAAGGAACAGAGGGAGTATAATATTTAAATATATTTGAACAATTATATAATGACAAGAAATATCATGTAAAATGGTCACATGAGCTTATAATTTTTTTAAACAAGGAAATTGCTCTTAGAAATGTAAACACATAGAAACTAATTTTGTTTAATCCATCGAGCATATCAACATGGTTAATCACTATCCACTAATGTATGCGGTACTTCCTTTCTGGATACATTAATCTTCTGAATTTATCCAACGTCAACAACATGTATATGCGGTACTTTCTGAATATTCATCTCGAAGTACTGGAGCACCAGATCGATTTGTTATCTAACTGCTACGTACGCATGTCTGCACTACATCAATCCATCAACTAGTCTATCAATCGATCCTGGTGGATGTCCGCCGCTTGTTGTAAATAGAGGGAGAGTCGGCCTCGTTCCTGCACAGAGAGCGGGAGGAAAAGGGAGGAAGAGAGGGCTGCTTGGGGAGAGGGCTGCCTGGAGGGAGGATGGCAGGGCGGAAGGCCGCCGGAGCCGCGCATGGACGGAGGAGGAGGTTAGGCAGGCGCCGCGGAAGCCGTGCTCAACCTATCGAGCGGGGAGATAGGAGCGACGGAGAACCAGCAGGGAAGGCGGCGGGGTATGCACTGCAGGGACGGCGGATCCGGCGGCGGGTTCAGCGGTGGTGATCTGCGGCTGCGGCAACGAGGAATCGAAGCTCAGGTTCTTGAGCGCGATGCGGGAGGTAGCGACGGAGATGCGAATCGGAACAAAATATCTGGTTTCTCTTTTTCTTTTTGCACTTCTCCAAACGTTGTCCCCGGGAATGGCATTATGTTGTAAATAGAACCAACGGAAAGGGTAGCTCTCAATACCGATTCGGTTCTTAGCGCAGAAGCTCGGGAAACTCTCCAGAAATCACTCGAGAGCAGTTTCGACCTCGAAGCTGCTTCAGAAACCCAAAAGAAGTCACCCTTATATCTCCTCCCCTACCCCAGAGATTTCCTGGCCACACACGCACGACCAGCCGCTGCGGGCAAGCTACGCCGCTCACTCCTCCGCCTCGCACTGCGTCTCCCTCGCCGCTCCGGCATGCACCGCCGCCGACATCAGCCGCGCCACACGCAACGCCATGCCCGCTCGCAGAACGCCGCAACAGCCCCACCTATCCTATGACCGCCATGGGGAGCAGCGCCGCGAGGCCGCCGCCGAGCACCACCGCGGGTGGCCATTGCGAGCACTGCCGGGGAAGGCCGCCGCCGAGCATCGCCGCGGGGCCGTCGAGCACACTCCGGGAGGGCAGGAGGGCGCCGTGGAGCTCGTTCCGAAAGGGGATACCGCCGCCGTGGAGCACGCTTCGGAGAAGGCCACCGTCGCCGAGCACGCAGCATGGAGGCTGCTCTGCGCGCTGGTCCTACTGGCTGCTGCTGCTCTGCTTTGCCGGTGCGGGTGCGCTTGTCATCACGCCCGTGTCGGGGCTGCACAACACAATGCCACCGGCGAACCAGATGGTCGTCGCGTATCGTATCGGGAGCCTCCGGTACATCCGCCATCTTCGCAGCCGCGGTGCCTGTTTGGTGGCTCTGAGCGGCAGCAAACCTGCCGAGGCCACGCTAGTATTAGGCCAGTATTAGGCAGCAAACCTTCTCTGAGCTACACGATTTTGGTACCAGAATTAGGCCGTGTAAGATGAGCTAACTAGCTCGATGTAATCCCGGATGCTAGGAGTAGTTGATTTTCTACTAATTGTTAGATTAACAAGTTTCACTTGCCAGAATAGTTAGGACTAGTTGACATATTAAATAGGCCATAGCTGCCATTTTTACTGTAGTAATTGACAGATTAATTTAGTAGTAATTGCTAGATTAATTTAGTACCATTTTTTGTTTAAAAATAATATGATAGTTGGATGTAAATAATCTGGTTGTTGTATTAAAAAAATGTGGTACCTACTTTCAACAAACCTACAGTAGCTGATAGTTATATTAAATAATCTGGTCGTTGCTTTTGGTAAATCCGGCAGCAGTATTGAAATAATCTGGTTCGTCGCTTGCTATAATGCGGTAGCTACTCTCAACAATCCAAATTGATAGTTGTATTAGAGAAATATGGTAGTTGTTTTCGACAACCTGATAGCTATACCAAAGTAATTTGGTAGCTGCATGAAACATTGTGGGAGTTGATTTTCAACAAACTAGTAGCTATGTCATAAAAACGGACAAGGATTTAACCTGATACCTATTAAAAACCTGTGGTTGTTTTGGTATATTAATTTCCAGATAAACGGGCCAGTTTTCAGAATCAAAATGTACTTTTTGTAACCTGATACAAATATATGTTATAAAAGCTATAGTGTACTCTTTGGAAGTGGTGTCCTTTTTTTTTCCGGGATTGGAAGTGGTATCTAGTGTGTTTATGACACATGCATGCGCTGATAGCTTGCGCTGATTTTTTATTCGATTCCATGCCAACTTTTTTTTTTTGAGCCTCAACTAGGGATACAAGCTGTAGAGGTGCTTCAGGAACGGCGGGCACGTCGTCCTCTCCTGTGGCTTGTGGACGGGAAGTGAGGCACCTGCGAAATTTTATTAGGGGACAAGGCCCCGGTGAGACACCCAGAAATTAGCTCCCGTGGGGAGTCGAACTCGGGCGGGTTGGCAGGCCACTGCCTTGCCCAACCACTGCGCTGTCGTGCGCGTCTCGATTCCATGCCAACTTGTGTAGACTTGTGATTCGATTCCATGCATGTACTGCTTGGTGCAACCACGGCCGGCCTGTCATGCCTGCCAACCTGTCCCTAACATTTCTCTTAAGCCCAGTTATTTTACGGAACAGTTCTGCGCAGCGCTCTTTCGGTCATAATTGCTGGTTATGTATCCGCCGCACGGAACCAGGTAGCATGCGGCGCCGCCGGGTAGTCCGGTCCAACAATAAAATGCGTGTCTGACAAAAGGTATGGCACTTCATTTGAAACAGGAAACTAGTGCAGAGGTTTAAGTGTTTAACTGGAGGACGGTCTAGAAAAATTCAATTGCACAGAGCAAAACCTAATTCCTTGATTGTTGGAAACTCTATCTTGTCCATGACAACCAGAAGAGGAGAACCAGCAAAGTTCTCGGTCATCACGTGGAGGTGTCAAAGCCAGAACAGGTGACGGACACGGACCAGAAGATCAAGTTGGTTGGAACTTGGAAGAAAAAGTGCTTTGTCAGGCATACATGGCGAACAGGTTGACTTAGCAGCAACACCTGTCCAGCAGCCAAATATAGAGATAGTATGTATCAGGGCATCTCCAGCGGCTAGACGCATACGGACCAAAAGCGTCTGTTTGCGTCTGCGCGGATGAAAAAGGCACACAGCGGCCAGACGCATAGTGACCAGCATGTCCGCGCAGACGCATTATGTCCGCACGTCCGTTTTGGTCTGGCCGGCTCCTCTCTCTCCTCCTCTAATTAAATGCAGGGCAGACCCATGTGTGTTGGCTAATGGTGACCACACAAGAGGTATCTTTTTTGTCTCACCTCCCAAATTAATGCATGGCAGGGCCCTTGCGGTCAAAAAATACGTCTCTACCACTGGGAAAGGGGCAGACAATTATGGACATGTGACCAATTTTCGTGTCCGCGCCCGACGCAAACGGACACAAATCATGTCCAAAATGCGTCGGGCTGCTGGAGATTCCCTCAAGACAAGGAACACAAATTTTTAGCACACAGGTGCTATGCACCTTATAAAGCCCAAAATTCGTGATAATTTTAAATATTGAGAAAAAAATACGAATCCTTCTGGAAACAAAAGATGATTAATTATTGTACTCATATAATAATGTTTGCGTTCCAAATGATTCCCATGATATCCTAGGCAAAAAAGACAAGTTTATGACGAATATAGCGTCAATAGTACATGGACAAGGGGCTTGTTCGATTTTGTCTTTTTACCCAGGATACAATAACAGTAATTTGCTCGCGAAATATTTTTATACAAGTACAATATTTGATCATCTTTGGTTCCCAAAAGGATTCAAAAAATTTAAACCTTTTTTTTAATTTACCACAAATTGTTTTAGATGTACAGGGTGCTTGGCACACATGAGCATTGATGTATTTTCCTCAGGACAAGGCGCTTCTGAACCTGGGCTCGTATGCTTTTGGTTTAATAAAACATCTAAAAGAATAGTAAAAAAAATTAATTTTTTTTGGAATTTTTGTGTAATGAACATGAACAAGTGTTCTAACCGCACACCAAAAATTAGGAGCATATGACCTCGGGTTCAGAACTGGTTTTTCGTATGTATCAACACAATTTAGTACTGAGTAGTGATGTACTAGATCTGAACGATGATAACCGCAGTGCAACAGCAATTGCACCTCTACACCGAGAAAACATTGTTCAGAGAATTGCAGCACCAACATGCTATCCTCCGTGCAAATTAAGTGTCGCAGTTTAGATCAAATTTCGTCTAGACACGTGTTTTATGTGTAGGTTCACTCATTTTGAAGAAAAAAGTTGTGAAACTTAATTTGAAACGGAGCAAAACTGTTTGTTTCACTATGTTTTGAACTTGATTTATCACAATTAGTAAGTAAAAGGCAATAGAATTATTGTGTTCCTAGTGAAGAGGTCTGTTGTGCATCGTCAGGTTTGAATTAGTTTCATTGGTTTTCAAAATTGATCACAGGGTTTCATTATGTTTTGATAATGACTTACCAAACTTTGTTGTGTTTATAAAAAATTACATACTTCTAGTTATATTGAATATATTTCTACAAATATTTAATTTTGAGGTTTGACACTTGGTCAAAACATGATAAAACTTATGAAACCAAGTTTATTTTGAGGTTTGGAACTTAGTGAAACTTGATAGAACTTGTTGTGTTTCACCAAGTTTCATAGAGTTTCACCATATTCCAAAATCCAATTTTTTGAAACTTGTCGGAATATATTTAAAACTGGTCTTTTTTCAAAGTCCTCGCCATTTGGAACACAAATATGCATGCACTCGGTGACAAAGGATTAACTTGTCAATGCCTACAGATTGTAGACTTGGGTTTAGTTGGATGTAGAGGGCAAGTAGATCTCGAAGGTTTCAGCCGAAAAGTACTCGACGAATATGAAAACTAGGGTTTGTAAACAATGATTCGATGATCTGCGTCCCTCGACTCCCCCTTATATAGGAGGTGGAGCCGAGGGATTCGTGCTGTACAAGTTACAAAGTCCGGGAAGGTTTCTAACTCATCCCGTAAGATTTACAAATAAGACTTTCTATTACAAATCTAGCTTTCCTTAATATTATCTTGGGCTTCCGAGTCTTCTTATTCTTCGGGTAATGGGCCTTCAATAAACCCCGGGTACTATCTTCGGCAGGCCCATTTGGGATGCCTATGTCAGTAGCCCCCGAGATTTTGCTTGAATCGTAGAGTCAAGGAAAATCTCCACTGTTTATTTTACTCGACAATTCAAAATCTTTCTATATTTCTTCACATATATTTCTATATTGTACAGGGATAATGGTAGTTGGGGCTAGTTCATCTGACGGATCAGGTACTAGTTAACTGCTCTAGTGGCAATCCGCAAAAACCTACTTCAAAATCACGTCCCTGGACATGATTTCGGGATACTGGTGTAAACTTCGACAAGTGCCGCTTAAGGTCTTACCATTCTGTCGAGTCCCAGTCATATTTATCGGGTACCTAACGCGTCCGTTAGGATTTTTCTTCGTATCTGTTGATACGGATAAAAGTAGCAAACCGACGTCAGAGACGGCGACACGCCGCACGAACGGATCTGGGGTCTTACCTTCGCAAATATTGCGGCATTCAGAGATTTTTCGCAACGCGCTCTGAGAATATATTGTCGAGTGCTTATTCGGCTGTTGGAATAGCACATTTTATTGAGTCAACGGATGACTTATATTGCTCTCCCGATGGGAGTATATGTAGAGTTACTTTAACTCGAAATATACTCTATTGCTTTTTTGTCTTTCTTCTTTATGATTTCATCGGGCACGCGAACAGCGTTCCCGATGGGAGTAGCCCCCGAGGCTACAGCCAAGGACTTGTACTTGGTTGTAGGCTCCACGCCTTATGCCGCCATATTCTCTTTTTCTCCCGAAGTTTATAATTTCTCGGGTGCGCGAACAGCGCCCGATGGGAGTAGCCCCCGAGGCTATGAACAAATATTTTTATTTGATCATAGGCTCATGCCATTACTATTTTGTCTTTCTTGATCTTTTCATTTTTTCAAAGTAGCCCCCGAGCATTTGATCAAAAACTTGTATTTGATCAAAGGCTCTTCGATATTTTTTACATGTCGCCTTTTTATGCCGCTGTTGAGTCGATGTTTCCTCTCTGATAAGATGACGTTATTGCTGACGATAGCCACGATTGCGACTCTGAAAATGGCGAGAAGTTGTCTCTCTCTGCCTTGCGGACCCAAATTATCCATTGGCTTGACACGTCATGCAAGTGGGGGACACACGTCCTCCTCTTTTTCTGGCACACTCACCGTAACTTCTCCGATGTGAAAATACCTTCTTACCCTTGTGTCTTCGTGATTATCATCTGTCACGCTCCTTTTTCATCTAACGGTCTACCGCTTCACCTCACCTCTTTATAAGATCATCTTCTTCTTCCTCGAGCACTTCCGCTCGCGCCGCCTTCATTCTCTCATCTGCAAATTTCCTCCTGCGATCCACAACCTCTTAAACTCCTCGCTTCCAAACTGCAAACCCTGCGCCATTGTTGATGCCACCGCGTCGATTGACAAGGCACAACACGCCGGAATCCTCCATGGCCGCCGCGGATCTTGGGTCGGCGGAGTGGGAAAGATCGAAAATTTCCACTCAAGACATCAACTTGCTGAAGAAGCTGGGGATCAGCAAGAAACCCAAGGCATTGTGCTTCCCTAGTGAGGAGAGCTACCCAACCCCTCCAATGGGGTACCGGGTAAGTTTTGTTGATCACCTCATCCGCGGTCTGTCCGCCCCCATTCATCCTTTTCTTCGTGGTCTGCTTTTTATCTACGGTCTACAACTTCATCACCTCACGCCAAACTCCATTCTTCACATCTCCATTTTCATCACTCTTTGCGAGGCCTTCCTTGGCGTCCAGCCTAACTGGGCGCTATGGAAGCGCATTTTCTTCTGCCGCCGTAATGGCTCGCCCAATGTCGCCTATAATATAGGCGGCGTTGTAATTTCTGTTCGTCCCACTGTTGACTACTTCGACGTCAAGCTTCCTGACTCCGTTCAAGGGTGGCGCAAGAAGTGGTTGTACATTCAGGAGGAGAACCACGGATACGCTGAAGACAACATCCCTCCGTTCGATGGTGCCGAGAAAATTCTTCGTCGCCGTTCCTGGGATGCAGAGGCTACGAAGAAGAAAGAGCTTCGACAGAGGCCTTGATGAATCGCATCCATGAGTTGCAAAATACTCGCGGCAAAGAATTGTCAGGTATCCAGATTACAGTGTATTTTCTTAGAAGTAGAGTGCAGCCTCTCCGGCTCGCAAGTATCCTCTCGGAAATATATGGCGATGAAGACGTAGATCGGCTGTCGGTGAATTTGGAGGTCAAGGATTTAGAAAAACTTGTCCGAAAAATTTCATCTCTCAGCAAAAAAGATGCTGTCCCTTCTTCTTGCCGTGTGACACCATTCAGCGCCGCCAATCCACTTCCCAAGGTAATTTTTGTCTATTGTCTTGTTATTACTTTGCTATCTTTTTTGTAACTTCTTTTCTGACATCTTTCCCTGTTTTATTTTGCACAGAATCATCCAAACCTTGTCTCGCTTCCTCCTCTTCCTGAAGGTGGAGAAGTCGAAGAAAGGGCTATTGTCACTGATGACAATCAAGAAGCTCCCTCTTTTGTGAATGAACCCGTAGATTCTCGAAAATCTGCGGGATCTGTTGAAAAGGATGCTGCCTCTGAAGGCACGCGCAATCTCCTCCTCCTGCTGTTTCTCCAAAGAACAAAAGGAAAAGGAGTGATGTCGAAGATTCCGGGACCTCTAAACCCGAAGAAGCTGCTCCTTCACCGCAGAAGGCAGCTTATGATCCATACCTTGAGAGCCTCATCAGTTCGTAAGTTCCCTTTCTCTTTCTTTTTTTTGTATACTCGAAGAATTTTGTCTGTCTTGCTTTTTATGCTATCACCCTTTTACCACAGTGATGATGAGGAAGAAACACCAACTTTGGATGTGGCTACTCGAACGAGTACGTCACATACTCTAGTTGTTTCGGAGCCGCCAGTTGAAGGAGAAGAATCCTCGCCTCCTCAACAAAACGTCGGCGCTTCTACTCCTCCTTCAAGCCCCCGAGTCCCTTCACCAAAAAGGGCAAGGACTGAAACAATTCCGGAGCCTACTCTCCAATTGAGTAGCTCCTCTAACCCTCTCTTGGATGATGTAAGTTCTTAATTTTCTTGTCACTGTCTATGTTTTCTCTGTTTATTTCTATGTGCCATCCTATTTTTCTCATACCGACATTTTTCCTTTGTCCTTCTTTATCAGCCTATGATCAAAGATCTTATTCGCATCGGTGCCCAATTTATTGGGTACCGTGAATATGCTAATAAGACTGAAGGTAATGCCTTGCTTCTTCTTTTTGCCGCTGCTCTCTTGCTCCTTTGTTGTCGATATTTTTAACTATATTTACCTTTCTTGGCAGAAAAACTGGCGGAAGCCAACGAGCGTGCCAACATACTTGCTCAGAAATTAGAGCAAAGTGAAGAGGCTCGTAAGAAGGCTGAGTCAGATGCTATTGAAGCTCGAGCAGAGGCTGACAAAGCCAAGACTGACGCTGCTGGTGTCGAAGATCTTAGGAAGAGACTTCACGATGCCGAGACTGCGCTGAGCGAGCATATAGCTGCACAATCTGCTCGCGAGGAAGCTGTCCTTAAGCGCATAAGGACGCAAAATCGTCGCTTTGTCAGTAAGTATTTGAACCACTTCATATCCTTTGGACTTTCTTTTTCTTCGATCATTTGTTGCTCACTAAGTTTTTATCTTGGCAGATAGAACGGCTCAAGAATTTGAACTTGAAGATCCCGACAATGATCCTCTTCTTGACGCCGTTTCATTCCTTGAATTTCATGGAACAGAAGCACGCGATGGCATTGATCAAGCTAAAGCAGGGTTATCGCGACTCTTCCCCTACTTCTTCCCGAAGAAAGAGGAACCTGCAACTTTCCTTGCTCTGGCTAAGTGCTTTAATCCACCAGAAGATCTTGGGCTGAAGATGCGCCAGGAAAATATGAAGGTCGCTGTTGAAAATACTGTTGCCTTGGTTGCTGATAGTCAGCAAACTATCGACTGGGCGAAAGTAGGCGACACGGAGCAGATAGAACAGCAAAAATGGCGATCGTTGATCAAGGCGGCGAAGCCCAACACGAAGAAAATCCTGTCTTATCTCGGGATCAAGCCATCTTCGACTCCTAGCTCATCAAAGCCGGAGGTCTAGTTGAATGCCCCTATGCTTTTCCTTTTTAGCTTACCTCCTTCTTTTGGCATTGTTGCCATAATGTTCTTGGTGATGACTGCTTCAGTAGGTCTCTAGAGGTCCTTCTTTTGTAACAGACATGTATATATTATAAGAATGAATGGAAATCTATCTTTGTTCAATGATTGATGTCGAAATATCTCTCTTTTTCCAGTTAATTTTTGACAACTATACGTCAACTCCTGGTCCCTTCGAGGTTTTTCCTTCGCCTCCTTCGAAGAAAGCTCCTGGCGCTGTTAATTTTGTCGACACTTCTGCAAGTAATACTTCGGCAGAAAACTTGGAGGAACTTCGACAACAACTCCAGTCCGTGAAGAAGCAATCACTTATGCTTATGGAGCAGTCTCGGAAATCCTCCGAGAGGGAAAAAGTAGCACTCCAACACGCTCAAGATGCTGTAATTGAGAAGGATGCCGCCATTGCTGAAGCTGCTGCAGCTACATCTCAAGAAAATTTTATGCTTCAACTGCTAATAGATGCTAGCCTGGATATGGCAGGTGTGCTTCGATATCTTTGTCTCTCTTTATCTTTCTTTTTCCCTTGTCTTCTTGTTGTCCACTAATTTTGTTGAGATAGGTGCCTTTTTGAATGCTGCCACGGAAGATGAACGTGTTGAAGCTCGTTCCAATGCTCTTCTGAGGCTTGCACACGATCATGGTTCAAGTTTTTGGGGCACACCTGAACGGACTCGCCAAATCGTCAGATTTCAAGATCGTGCGCTGCAGGTCCGCGAGTTTCTCGACTTTTGTACGAGGACCTTGTCTTTAGTTTACGGGACCATGTTTCCACGTAATAAGATGCCAGAGACGCTTCCCGCTCTGATGGAAAAATTTCGAGATGCTCCTCGGATCCATGGGTTTGTGCGAGCCCAATTAGCTGCTGGTGCAAGGTTTGCCATGATCATGATAAAGATCTGCTACCCGAAATTAGATGTGAGTCAAATTGTTCCAAAATGTCTGGCGAAGATGGCGAAGAGAAAAAGGAACTTCAGCAAATATGATGACGTCGTGACTCCTGTTGCCGAAGATATGATGGATGAACTTCTTCGACTAGACGCTGAATTCTTCGTGAAAGGCAGTTATGCAGAACATAGCACTCGCGCTATAAATAATGAACGGCTGACGATAGATAATATATTGGGTAGCTCTTGAAGTTTTGTTGCTCCAAGGCTTGTGTCTTGTGCGCAGGAAGCATAATCTATATTGTAAATTTATTATATTTCTATTTTTCAATGCCAAGCCCCCGGGCGTTGTGACGGCAGTATTTTTTCTTTTTATGATGCGAGGTTATCCCAAGGCAAGATAAATTGTATTTGCACACTATTTTTGCGGGTGCGAACCCAGATATTTTCCTGTTGATTGCTATTTTGCGATGTATTTTTATTTGGCGAGGTACTTTATACCAAGGCGAGATATATATATTGTATCTTCTGGGTAAAAGCCCCCGAGTCTGTCGAGAAATATATACTTCCACTATCTTTATTATATTGCAGCACCGCAAGCCCGCCTCATTAAAAACCTTTCCCGGCCCCACTCGGTGCCCCGAAAAAGGAAAAGAGTGCGTCTGAAAACTCGCGGGCGTTTCAGTACATTGTAGCTTTACAAAGGAGGACTATATTTCGGCACTAAGCGTAGAAACGCCTTAGCTGTGCTACCAGGGATTTTTCTCGGGAGTCCCCTGTCTTCTTATCTTTGATCCTGTATGCTCCTCCTTCGATTACTTCTGTGACGACGTAAGGTCCAAGCCACGGCGACTCGAGTTTTTAGTACGATCTTGATTGAGTCGCAGAACTAAGTCTCCAACCTGAAAGGATCTTGGTCGCAAACGTCGACTGTGGTAGTTTTTCAGTTGATATTTGGCAACTCGTGACAGGACTTCATCTCTAGCTTCATCAAGTGCGTCGACATCATCTTCTAAGGCCTTTTCGAAGTTTCTTCATCGTATTCTGTAACTCTTGGAGCATCATGTTCTATTTCTATCGGCAGTACTACTTCAGCTCCATGGACCAGAAAAACGGCGTCTCCTGCGTCGTGTTTGGTGTTGTTCGAATACTCCACAACACACTTGGCAACTCCTCTGGCCAGGTATGTCGAGCTTTTTCCAATGGTCCCAACAAGCGCTTCTTGATGCCATTGCAGATAATGCCATTGGCTTTCTCGACTTGACCATTGGTCTGTGGATGTGCGACAGACGCGTAACTTAGTTTGATGCCCACTTCTGCACAATATGCTTTGAACTCCTTGGAAGTAAAGTTACTGCTGTTATCTGTGACGATGCTGTGAGGTACTCCAAATCGAAAAACGATGCCCTTCACGAACTTTATTGCGGATGCTGCATCGGTGAATTTATCGGCTTTGCTTCTATCCACTTGGTGAATTTGTCGACACCACCAACAGGTCATATCCTCCTGGCGAAGCTTTGTGCAATTTACCCACCATATCGAGTCCCCATTGGGCGAAGGGCCACGACAATGGTATTGGCATTAACTCTGCGGAGAGTGCGGTTTTGCGGCAAACCTCGGCACGCGTCGCAAGTTCGTACTATTTCTTTTGCGTTCTCGATTGCAACCAGTAGAATCCTGCCCGAAAAACCTTGGCTGCAATAGCTCGGCTTGCGTGGTGACCACATATTCCTTCATGCACATCTTTTAGGATTATTCTTCCTTCTTCGGGTGTAACACACCTTTGCAAGACGCCTGAAATACTTCGCTTATATAACTCCCCTTTGACCACTGTGAAAGCTTTGGATCGTCGAATAACTCGCCTTGCTGTAACTGGGTCATCGGGTATTTCCTTTCTGAGGATATACGATATGTACGCTTGCATCCAAGGGACTTCTACCATCATCACAAGTTCTTGGTCTTCTTCGTCCTCCACGGTTTCTTTGAGAGACGCCGAAGTTTTTTCTTCTTTTGCTTTTTTATGCACCTTCTTCGGCTTCGTTGATCTCTCCGTTATTTCTTCCCAGAATACGCCTGGTGGGATTGCAAGGCACTGTGACCCGATGTTTGCGAGGACGTCGGCCTCATCATTGCTCAATCTGCTGATGTGATTTACCTCGCATCCATCAAACAACTTCTCAAGCTCATTGTACATCTCCTTGTATGCTATCATGCTATCATTGACTGCATCACATTGGTTCATAACTTCCTGAGCCACCAATTGTGAGTCGCCAAAGATTTTTAGTCGAGTTGCACCGCAAGCTTTCGCCATCTTCATCCCGTGTATGAGGGCTTCGTATTCTGCTTCATTGTTGGATGCGTTTGGGAATGTCATCCGTAGGACATATTTTAATTTGTCGCCTTCAGTGATATCGTATCACTCCTGCGCCAGCTCCTTCTATTCTCTTGGATCCGTCGAAGTTCATGGTCCAAGTTCTCGACAAATCTGGGGTCCCGTGTTTTGCAGCTCCATCCACTCTGCGATGAAGTCCGGCAAAATTTGCGACTTGATTGCCTTTCTTTTTTCATACGTGATGTCCCGAGGGGAAAGTTCTATTCCCCAAAGGGAGACACGCCTGTAGCTTCTGGATTGTTCAGTATATTTGAAAGAGGTGCTTCATTGACTACTATTATCGGGTGTGCCAAAAAATAGTGGCACAACTTTCTTGCTGTTGTAATCACTCCATATGCTAGTTTCTGGTACTGTGGGTACCGCTGTTTGGAAGGCGATAATACTTCACTAATGAAATATACCGGCCTTTGCACTCCATGGAGTTTTCCTTCTTCTCTTTCGACAACTAGCACCGTGCTAACCACTTGGGGTGTGGCTGCGATGTACAACAGGAGATGTTCCTTTTCCTTTGGCGCCACCAGGACTGGTGGTGTCGAGATTTTGCGTTTCAGATCCTCGAAAGCTCTATCGGCTTCTTCGTTCCACTAGAATTTCTCCCCTTGTTTTATCAAGGCGTAGAACGGTAGTGCTTTTTCTCCCAACCTGGCGACGAATCTGCTCAAAGCTGCGACTCGGTTAATTGCTGTATTTCTTTTAACTTGGTTGGCTTCCTCATCGTTACGATGGCTTGTATTTTGTCGGGATTTGCTTCAATCCCTCTTGCTGAAACTAAGAACCCAAGAAGTTCTCCTGCTGGGACGCCAAAAGAGCATTTCGTCGGATTTAACTTGAGACAAAATTTGTCGAGGTTGTCGAAAGTTTCCTTCAAGCCCTCAATTAATGTTGCCCCCTTTTTTGATGTGATGACGACGTCGTCGATGTATACTTGCACATTTTTTCCAATCTGTGTTGCCAAGCACTTCTGCATCATCCGTTGATATGTTGCTCCCGCGTTTTTCAACCCGAAGGGCATTGTTTTATAACAGAATACGCCATACGGTGTGATGAACGCTGTTTTGGCTTCGTCGTCTTCTTTTAATCTGATCTGGTTATAACCAGAGTATGCGTCCAAAAAGGAAAGACGTTCACATCCTGCCGTGGAGTCGATAATCTGATCGATCCTTGGGAGGGAAAGTGATCCTTTGGACAATGTTTATTGAGACACGTAAAGTCGACGCACATGCGAAGGACTGTCGTGTGTTTCTTCGGCACCATCACTGGGTTAGCTACCCACGTGGCTTCGTAGATATCTCTTTGATAAAACCAGCATCTTTGAGTCGATCTATTTCTGATAGCATAGCTTTGCGGTTTGGTTCCAAAAACGCCGCAAAGGTTGTTTGATTGGTCTCGCGAGAGGATCCAAATTGAGGTGGTGCTCGGCAAGTTCCCTGGGTACTCCTGGCATGTCAGCTGGACACCATGCGAAGATTTTCCAGTGCTCACGGAGGAACTCGACGAGCGCGCTTTCCTATGCGATATCCATGTTTGTTGCAATGGATGTCGTTTTCTTGGGGTCCGGGTGGATCTGCACCTCTTTTGAATCCTTAGCAGTGTTGAAAGTTGGCTCCCCGAGCGGCCTGTGTCCGGCAAAACATCATAATCAGTTTGCCTTGGCGCCATATATTCCGCTTGCATCCCGAAGGTTTCGATAATTGATGAAAATCTCTGTCGCACTTGTCAGCTAACGCAAAGCTTCCTTTGACTGTGATTGGTCCTTTGGGTCCAGGCAGCCTCCACAGTAAATACGTGTAATGAGGCACCGCCATAAACCTAGCATACGCTGGTCGTCCCAACAAAGCATGATACTGCGACGGGAAATCCACGACTTCAAACTCCAATTTCTCTATCCTGTAGTTTTCTCGGGTCCCAAACTGTACGTCGAGGTTGATCTTGCCCAGCGGATAACTTGGTTTCTCTGGCGTAATCCCATGGAAACGTGTGTCGGTTGGTGCTAAATTTGCTAGGGATATGTTCATCTTCCTTAACGTGTCTGCGTACATAAGCTGCTGCCGCCATCTATGAAAACTCTCGACACGTCGAAGCCAGCGATTACTGCGGGTAAGATGAGTGCAGATTGCCCAGGTTGAGGAACTTGCTGCGGGTGATCTGCAATTGTGAAGCCGATATCTTGCCCCGACCAATTTAGGTAGTCGACTGTTGGTGGAGGCATCTTTTCTGCCATGAATACTTGCGCGAAATTACTTTCTGCGCCCTGTTAGATGGCCTCGCTTTCTGGATCATCAAAACTGCGCCATTAGAATTAGGATCAACGTACGGAGGTGGTTGTGGTGCTGCCGCTATTCTGAGCTGGTGCCGATTTTCGTCTGTAATTGCAGGAGGAGATGGGAGATGTATCTCACTCCTTGGTCCCTGATGGTTTCTATTCGTTGCTTGGGCATTTGCAATTCCTGCGGCTCGCAACATTGCTTGAAAGTTGCGGCAGTCTTTTTGGAGATGTCCTGATTGTCTCCTTCCATTGTTGTCGAGAAAAAAGTGCATCTAACATGGTCCATTCATCATCTCCTCGGGGGACACATAAGGTCTTTGAAACCTTGGTCCACTATTTTGCCTGTGACTGCGAGAATCACCTCTATTGTCGCCGTGTTGTTCACTTCTTTGGTAACTCTCGACTATTTCGACTTCCTCGGAAGCCAGCCGATGTGGCCGGGAGCGTCGTTGTTGTTGTGGCCGGGAAAATTTATTTTGAAAATTTCGACCGCGGTCCTCTTCGCGACCTGTGTCACTTGTTATTATTGCGTCTTCTCCATCTGCCCACTTGTTGGCTATCTCCATCAGTGCTGATATTGTTCTTGGGTTGGTTCTTCCTAGGTCCTCGACAAAATCTGCTCGTCGAATTCCACCACGAACGCGTCTATCTCTCGTCAGATATATCTTCTGCCGAGTTTTTAATGATGTTCCACCTCTGTATATATTTTCTCATCGACTCATCGTGTTTCTGTCGGCACGCTCTCAACTCTTCCAATGATGCAGGTTTCTTGCAAGTGGATCGGAAGTTTCTCACAAAAATATCTTCAAAACTATCCCAGTTGTCGATGGAACCTGGGGAAGTTTCTTTATCCAAGATCTCGCGGCACCACTCGGGTGGACTTGGATACTTTGCATGGCTGTTGCTCTGGTTCCTCCTACCAGTTTCACCATCTCGAGATAATCGACGAGCCAATCCTCGGGATCCTGCAGACCGTCGAATTTTTTGAAATTCTCGGGTATCTTGAACCCTTTTGGTACTCGCGTTTTTCGGACTCGTCTCGTAAAGCACGGAAGTCCGCACAGATCTTCATCGGCAACTTCTGGTGAATGCCGATGTTCTCTTCTTTCTTGCCGTGCTCTGTCTACCCTTGCTTGAGCTGCCGTATCTCTTGCCCCACTTGGTGGATCTTGCACTCAGCAGAGGTCGTGGACTATTTTGCCTTGCAGTTCCTTCGGGAGGTGCAGCTGTGAATGCTGTTCCCATGATTCCAACTCCAGCCATTGCCATATTGAACAATGGTTCTCTCGGGTCTCCAGGGGGTGGTCTAGACACGAGGATGTAAGCTTGTGTTGCCATGTATCCTGCTTCTGGCGTTTTCGGGATGATGTTTCCCCTTGTATCAATCGACATGAAGGACATGTCGATATTTTGAATTATGTTGCCTCTCTCTGCTTCAGGTATATTTTGCAGCCGAGATATTGCCCTCCTCCGGGCTTCTCTGTGACTATCTCCCGAAGTTCCTGATTGTCGACTTTGGTCTACTCGACGCCTGCTTGACGCGGATGCTGCTTCTTTTCTTCTGTTCAAGGATGCTGTCTGTTTTTCTAGCTCCCTACTCATACGAGCAAGTCTATATTGATAAGCTTGTAATTCCTCGGCAGTAGCGGTAGTGGTCATTGGTTCTGAGCCATCCATGGCTCTTGCAGCCCTATCCCACGCTGCTTGCGGGAGTTGTACTCTTTCGCGAGGTGAGGTCCCGACATATTTGGTGCCTAAGCCTCTTCTGAGATCAGCGGGATCGACGTATGGATTTCCCAAGTCGTCGAAAGCCTCTGACGTCTCTGGTTCTGCTCGACTTGCCTCCTCGATTGCATAGACTTGATGATATTTTTGATGTTTATCAGGATTGGTGACACCATCATTAAGATTGGTGAAGACCTTTCCAAAGGCGACAGATTTGTCGATGAAGCTGTCGGAGTCGCTGCTTATAAAGGAGTCCGCAGTCGACCCAAAGGATGTGTCGTTGAAGATCTTGGCGAGCTTTCCGCTTGTCTTGGTGTCGATAAAACGAGGCGACGAAAACTCTTCATTACTTGTCGAGAAGTCAGAATCGGTCGCTGAAAATTCCGACGAGATCGGAACTTCGAGACGATAAGATCCTTCCTTATTGACGCTGAATCGGAATTCTCCGAACGTCATGATGATGGGATCCTCCAGATATGCACATGCATCCAAACGGGAGGGCGGGTGAGGAATAAAATCGACTAGATCAGTTTTTTCCTGTTTACCTCGATCCATCGCATTGCTTGCTACCGATGAAGTCGACGATTCTGGACGTGCCATCGAGATCAGCTCCTTGCAACCTCTAAATCCCACAGACGGCGCCAATTGACAAAGGATTAACTTGTCAATGCCTACAGATTGTAGACTTGGGTTTAGTTGGATGTAGAGGGCAAGTAGATCTCGAAGGTTTCAGCCGAAAAGTACTCGACGAATATGAAAACTAGGGTTTGTAAACAATGATTCGATGATCTCTGGTCCCTCGACTCCCCCTTATATAGGAGGTGGAGCCGAGGGATTCGTCTGTACAAGTTACAAAGTCCGGGAAGGTTTCTAACTCATCCCGTAAGATTTACAAATAAGACTTTCTATTACAAATCTAGCTTTCCTTAATATTATCTTGGGCTTCCGAGTCTTCTTATTCTTCGGGTAATGGGCCTTCAATAAACCCCGAGTACTATCTTCGGCAGGCCCATTTGGGATGCCTATGTCACTCGGCATATAAATGAGACATTTAATTTAGCAAGATAAGGCATATACAAAATTAAGAATCCAATGAAAAAATGTGGATGAGAGGCGAGATCAAACTACTCGGTGTCATGACGAACAAGAATATTCTTGCATATGCGTCAGACCATGTCCTCTGCCCACAATAGGGGGGAGAGAGAGTACTATTTTTGAATTTGAGTGTAGATCAACGGTGTCTACGCGCACCGTATGTCTCATTTATCCCGTGCACGGTACAAGTACATTTCTCCGCTTTCTTGGGCATTATCTCTGAAGCAAAGTAGCTAGGTGTAAGTTTCCTGTACTTCAAATTCAGTAAGGTGAACTGATAATAGAGCTCACGAGTTAGCAAAGAACCCAAAGATAGGCCGTAGTGCAGGCGGAGTGATTGTGCTTTAGGAGTTCGTTACTCCTTGTGCTCGTAATGATTTTGTAACCAAGTATTTTTTTCCTAATTGATACACACAAATTCAAAGAAAAACACTTTGTAATTCGCATAAAAAAACACTTTGTGGTACTGGATGAACCTGGGAACATGAAAATATAAGAGATCACTAGGGAGTAAAGGAAAAGTGCTTGGAGGTTCCGGTATGTGTAATGACTACTTTTCGTCTTACTCCAATAAGGCGCCCTTAAATTTTGCTGGTCAATAAATTACAACTTTGACAATGATTTATAAGCTTCTCTAGGAGGAAGCTAGGGGGCTCATCGTCCCAATTACAAGAATTAACCAATGTCAAAACAAGACCTAGCTAGCTCATGAGGTACTTTATTTGCTTCCCTCCTACAATGTTTGAAAGAGACATCTCCAATGGTAGTGGCCAGATCAACAGTACAATAAGCAAAGACGGCCGACTCATCACTCCACCATCTATCGCCACCCGAGAGTGCATCAACTGTCTCCATGTCTCCAGAGAGTCGGACTCCACTTGTATTCATTGACAACCCAACTTGATCGCTAGTGTTAAACCCTCACGCATAGCGATTGCTTCTGCCATTGGTGCTGTAGTCACATGTGGGATGTAGGTAGTCGAGGCCACGACAAACCTTCCTATGTAATCTCTCAGAATTGCACCTGCTGATCCTGCACGCATATCGGAATGAAATGAGGCATCCACATTAAGTTTGATGTGTCCAGGTTCAGGTCTGATCCAAACTTCATCACGGGTGTCCGGTAGAGGTTTTGTACTCTTCCCAAAATTCGCTGCCATTCCAAGGATAGACATCTTGCACTGATACATTGATGGCACGTCTTCATCATGAGTACGTCGCCGATGCAACCACCATAGATACCAACAGGCAATTCATATAACCTCTTTTAATCCAATATCATCAAAACCTTGAAGCACATTATCATGGCGCTTAAATATCTCCTCCAGTACTGCCGAGCCAGCTTGATCGACCTGCGCTGCCTCCTCAAAGATATCCAAGAGACCAAGAGATGACCAGAGCTCCTTGGCCACCGGACAACAAAAAAGGAGATGTAAAACATCTTCAGGGCCTGAGTTACAGATCGGACAGCCCGAAGTTGTACCAATATGACGGTTTACTAAAATACTTTTCAAAGGTACTATGCCGTGAAGTGATCTCCGTAAGAAAATTTTGACTTCGCTTGGGATTTTTAGCTGCCATAATATCCTCCACATAGGTTTTACAGCCGAGCCACAAGGAAGTGCTAGTTGCCCCGCTGAGGGACCAAACTGATGGCGCCACTACAAATAATACCCAGATCGAACAGTGTATCTCCCATGTTTAGTAGCACCCCAAGCAATGAAATCCTAAAAGCCATGATTATTCAACGGAATTTTCCTAATTCTGTTTATATCAGTGGTGCTAAACAAATCTCCTAGAGTCGTTTCATCCCAGTAGCCTGTGGTAGGATCAATAAGTTCACTGACCTTGGTGTAAACCGCACCACCTCTCAATGATATTACCTTTCTAGTAGGGCTACTAGGGATCCAAGGATCAGTCCAAATATTAATGTTTTCTACAGTACCCACTCTCCAAATATACCCTCTCTTGAAAGTACTTATTCCAGCCAAAATGCTTTGCCAAGTGAAGGATGACCCTGCCTTAGGGCCAGCCTTTAAGATGTCCCCATCTAGATAATATTTGGCTATGAATACTCTAGCACAAAGGGAGTCTGGCTCATTAATCAGCATCCATACCTATTTCGCAAGCATGGCCAGGTTAAAAGAGTGGAAATCTCTAAATCCCATACCTCCTACTTTCTTGGGATAACAAAGCTTCCACTAAGCAAACCAATGCATTTTGTTGATATTATCATCGTCGCCCCACCAAAATTTGGATATAGCATCCATCATCTTCTTGCACACCCCTTTTGGAATCAAGAAAACTGACATAGCATACACTGAGATAACCTGAGCCACTGCCTTCAGAAGAATTTCCTTGCCTCGTATTGAGAGTTGTTTCTCCTTCCATCCATTGATCCTCTCAATTATTCTCTCTATAAAATGCAAAAAACAGTCACTCCTATCCGCTCCAACAATAGCTGGAAGTCCCAAATATTTATCCGAAAGGGCTTCGGTGTCAATATGAAGAGCCTCGCAGATTTCTGCTCTCATAAGCACATTGGTATCAGGCGAAAAGAAAATACTCGACATTGACAAACTCACCAATTGTCCTGAATTTGCACAGTACGTATCCAACACATGTTGCAAGGAAGTTGCATTATTCATATCAGCTTTCATGAGGATTAGACAATCATCAGCAAATAGTAGATGTGAGACTGATGATGCATTCCTGCATACCCTTACCCCATTGATGCCACCAACTTCTTCATGCAACAAGAGACTAGATAACCCCTCCGCACATAAAAGGAACAAATAGGGATAAAGAGGGTCCCCCTGCCGGAGCCCTCTAGTAGGAACAAACATATCAGTTTCTTCAGAATTGAATCTAACTTGGTACCTCACTGATTTAACACATGTCATCATCAACGAGATCCATCTTTTAGCAAATTCTGGCTTTCTCATCATATTCTCCAAGAACACCCATTCAACTCTATCATATGCTTTGTGCATGTCAAGCTTGACTGCACACGATCCATTATTCCCCGATCTCTTATTCTTAATAGAATGAACACACTCATATGCCACGAGGACATTATCAGTAATAAGCCGACCAGGGACAAATGCGCTTGGCATCGGTGATATGACATCTGGAAGAATTTATTTCAGTCGAAGAGCTAGCATCTTCGAAATGATTTTATATATTACATTACAAAGGCTGATTGGATGGAATTGAGAAATAAGCTCTGGATCATCTACCTTTGGGATTAAGACCACTGTAGTATCATTCCAACCTTCCGGGATCAGCCCCGTATTCATGGCTTGTAGAACCTCTTGTGTAATTTCATCACCACATATACCCGAGATTTTTTTTGTAAAACACCGCATGTAGACCATCAGGTCATGGCGCTTTAAAGTCGCCAATACTGAAAGTCGCTTTCTTGACATCCTCTGCCGTGAAAGGAGCTAACAATTTTTCATTCATTGCTTGATCAACTTTCGGTAGAATTTTCTCTAAAAAAAGCCGGTTCAATCTCCTGAACTTCAGCGGTAAAAAGATTAGCAAATTAGTGAAGTACTAATGGTTTGACAGAATTTGTACCGTCCACCCAATTATGCTCGTCATCCTTTAATTTTTTGATAAATTCTTTTTTCGCCTAGCTGACGCAAAATTATGGAAGAATGAGGTATTCATGTCCCCATGTTGGAGCCAGTTAGCCCTAGATCGTTGTGCCCAGTATACTTCCTCTTGCTCAAGAAGAAATTAAATAAGGTTTGCCATCTTTTTTGCTTTTGCTTCATTCTCATCACATATCTCGCCATCCATCACCTTCTGTAATTCCCCCTAAGCTTTCTTTAGCCTCTTCTTTGGCTGCTTGAGCACAGATGCATCCCATTCATGAATAGCTGCGTGCATGCAACCAAGCTTGGCCAATACTCCTCCAGGGGTCCCAGCTGCGGCTTCCCATGCTTGCTAGACAACCTGACGGAAACCCTCTTCTCGCAACCATTTGGCTTCAAAATGGCGCGGCCCATTACTGCTGTGTTGTTGAGGTTGCTGGTATTCCGTGTCGAGTAAAATAGGCCGGTGATCAGAACGAATATAGCCTAGGTACTGCAGCTTTGCGCCCGGGTGCATCACTGACCACGCACCATTCGCTACCGCGCGATCAAGCCGTTCCTGAATTCTTCCACGTTTCCAAGTGAACTTCTCACCCATAAACCCAATATCCTCAAGATCACAATCAGTAAGTGCATCTCGGAAAGCTTGCATACAGTTAAAGGGTCGCTGATTTCCCCCTTCCTTCTCGTGAGAATATAGAATTTCATTGAAGTCACCAATTACGACCCATGGCAAATTTGAGTTATCTTTAAGTTCTCTCAACTTGTCCCATGTCTTGTATTTGTCCTCCCATCGGGGCTCTTCATATATGCCTGTTAATCTCCAAATTTTCTGTGGTGTCTCGATAACACGAACATCTATATATTTTGGCGCTGAAAAAATTCATTATATCTTAATTTCTTTCTTCCAGAGAAGAATCACACCCCCACTTGTACCATCCCTTGGATTAACAATTTTTAGATCCATTTTCAGTCTCCTTCTCAAACACTCTGCCGGATAATCATCTAGGTGTGTTTCTGATAAAAACACAACATCGGGATCACATCGCTTTCGGAGGTCCGAAAGTGCACGAACTGTCGGGTCGTTCCCCAAACCCTGACAGTTCAATCCTAGGATTTTCATTGTGACCGGACGGACTCCTCACGGGAGACCGCCGATCCTTGTGAAGTGGAGTTAGCTCCATCCTTCTTTGAGCGCTTCTTTCTATCCTTCTCTACATCAACCTTGGGATCAGCCGAAGTTATAACCGATCCATCTGTAATCATAGCCACATGATGGTTATTGGCATCATCCTTTGTCAGATTACCATCATTAAGATCCACCGAATCCATCTCAAGCCTTCTTTTAGCAAGGGTATCAGTGTAGTCCTTCTCCTCACCCTCCAAGTTCGCATTTTTACCCGGGCTAGTTGCAGTATCATCAAGCTCATGTTCACCACGTACAAAATCCTCAACATATGGTAAAGCATTGTGTCTCCAACTCACATTGGTATCCCTTCCACGGCCAAAATTTGCTCGTCCTCGACCAGACATAGGGTTCTCTCTTCCATAGCCACGGGAATCCCCACGGCCACCACCACGGCTACCACCTGTGCCACGACCATGCGACGTATCCCAGTCAGCTTTAAGGAAATCCCCCCACTTGAGTTTGTCCTCCTCATATTCTCCAGATCCGCACTCTAAATGTATATGACCCATGAATCCATATGCCCCGCAGAATTTTGGGAGTTTTTCGTACTTGACTTGAAAGAAGTCACGTTGGCCTGCCCTTGAAATCGTAACAAATCCAGCAAGGGCTTTTCTTACGTCCAGAATCACTCGGGCTCGGACAAAATTACCAGCCCCCTGAACATTGGTTTCAACCTTAATAACCTTCCCTACTTTCTTCTCCGTTAGATGTTTTATCAAGGCATCGTTTCTATAACCAATAGGAAGCTAATGAATCTGAATCCACGTTTCAAAGGAGTTAAGGTTAACTGATTCTGGAGGAGCAAAACCATCATACTTCTGAATACAGACCACGTTTTGCCTAAAGAGCCAGGGGCCTCGTTGCTCAACTTTGAGCCAATCACCAAGGCAAAAGCATTGGACAGTAAATAAACTCCCCTCTATATGATTAAATCGTACCTCTTTCCCTGGACTCCAAGCAATTCTCATGTGCTGCTCGAAAGTCTGCGGACTGAAAAAATTTGATGTATGAACTTTAGCGAGAGCCATCCACTTAATACCTTCCTTAGGCGCGGTTTCTTCATCCTCGAAAACCAAGTCATCTGTCTCTTCTTCATCCATGCCAAGACGCATCAACAGATCATCAATGCCCTCTGACTGCTTGCTACCTGATCGGCTTGCTTGGTTCGTAGAACTAGCAGCGGGACTTGCCATCACGAACCTGTGAGGAAACCTCAACAAAACTCTGATCCCAGATCTGAAACGGGGACCTGGTCCGCTTCTCCTTAAAGACGGATCAACGGAAGGACTAGCCGGCGATGATTAGAACTCCGGGCCGGAGTAGGATCCGGCAGCGGAGGAAGACAAAACCCTAGTCGCCTGGCTATCGCCAGAGCGCTAGGTCAAAAAAACGGTTCGTGCGTGTTTCATCTCTTTTCACCCGAGGGAAAACCAATTTGATTCTCTGTCAGTCTCCCAAAATCATATGGTGGGAATGTGGAAAACTGAAGTTCAGATTTTTCAAGTGGATTTGAGAAGAATATTTTGTGCAATTTTGTAAGGGTTTATTTTCCTCTGCTTTTCCAAGTGCCACTCTTTTTTTTTTGACAATCAATACCACATATATTCATAATAACAAATAGTACATGGTAGAGATACACGAGCTGTCTCCAACAACTACAAAATAAAGTCTAAAACATACTAGCAAATCTTCGAGGTCTTCAAACTCTTTCTTCTTCCAAGACACAATCTTGTATTTTTCTGAAGGCAACCAAAAATACGTAACAAACCATAGACCTGACTATGACTCAAGTAAATGGAAATAACATTTCACGGTAGACTATACATTTTTCCAAAGGATCGCCAAAGGCATGATCCACTTTGCATTTTGGATGGTCCACATATCATTGACATGCATGATACACTTATCATGTCTTCAATATGATAAACTAAACCTCCCACCTTGCAGTAATGGTTAGTTCCTTAAGTTTCATCTAACCCCCTCTTAGGAATCCTAGATGTACTTTCACTCGGGCATTCGTAAGTTTGTAGAGATATATTTCATATTATGTCTGGAGGTAATAGCCTGATTTACTTTGAATATCCACAATTTTAGAGAAATATAACAGAAGAATTGAGCAGTATTACGATTCAAGATAGAAGAGCATAAGCTCTGGGAAGGCAGCGTAATAATCTTCAATAGCAAACAAAAGTACATGCAGATAACAACATAATTTTCACAAAAGTAGAGTGGGACACATATGTGGCAATGTATGAAAACAAAACTAAAAAGCATAATTATTTGTTTGTATCAATGTACGAAGTAATATATTTACAAAAACGAGTTGTAGATGTACAGAATTTCGTGTTGGATTACCTTCATAGCCACCATATAATATATCTTCAAACAATAAATAAGGTGTAAGAACCATTTTATAGCACCCAAATTTCAGATATGCGATCTAGAAAGGCTCATCATTTGCAGTTTAAACTTTCAAATGACATCACTTATAGTTGATAGAAAATGATGTTATCATAATTTACATAAACAAGCTTTTGGACAGGGTAAATTCATTAAACCACCAACCTGAAAATGTGATGACCCAACTTGTAAAACCATGTTAGCAGGAGTGTGTTATGATCATGTAACATGATTGCATTTAATTGCTTCGTTAAACACCTTGAAAATAAAAAAAATGCTCAAATCTATGTTTAAATAAATATTACAAAGAAAATGTATCCAAATCCTTGACATATTATTCCTAAGTCTCAAATGTTAACTTCATTTCCTCTGATTATTTTCAAATTATTATATAAAGATTTGGTATTTTAATCCTGTAATAAATCTTGAATTTTAAATGTTGGCAAAACCGTAAAATAGTGGTGAATCATGGAGGGCAGTAGGACAGTGTCATGAAATTAAAATTGAGTTTTATAAAGTGGGAGCAACTCATAGTAACTATCATTATATTGGGAGTCACCATTCACCCGTTCGATTCAAATTTGGGGCATTTTTTGTTTCGGATATATTTGACGGTTGACCATCAAATGCTAGTTACTCCGATCCGAGAATTTCCTCGCAGCTTAAATTGCCGCCATGATGTTTCCAGAATTTACAAAGCCAATATGAATCTCTTTGGTAGAGTTGGAGAGTAGATGAAATTGCTAAATTCAGATCCCATCTAAATTTACCACATCTCCTCACTCCTCATCTCACTTTTCAGTAGGCCGGATCTGGCAAAGTCACCCCAGCAAACTTCTGCTTCTTGGATCAACACCCCATTGCCAAAGTTCAGCTAGCTTGCTGCCTGGTCCTTTCTGCCCGAGACGTGGTGCTCCTGCCCTACCTCACCCCTGTTGTTGCATTTCGCAGAAGTGCAGCTGGCCTTTTTATTCTGTCCATTGCTCCAGTTCTCTCTTTTCAACTCTTCTAACCTGAACCAAGTAACCTCTATCTCTTCCTCATCCAGTTTATACCACCCCACCGCTGGAGCATGTTTCTTTTAGTTTGAGCAGAGAAGAGATGTGAGGAACAAGCCAATACCCACAAGCGCCACTAGTAGAAAAAGGGCCTACAGTCTCGGTCCATTTGGGCCTTCAGTCCCGGTTTTTCAACCGGGACCAACCAGTCGGGACTAAAGGCTTCAAGCCTTTGGTCCCGGTTCAAATGTACACCGGGACCAAAGGCCCTGCCACATTGTGCGGCCAGGGAGCTCGTGGTGGAGGACCTTTGGTCCTGGTTCGTAATACGAACCGGGATTAGAGGGTCTCTGCCGCGGCAGAATAAATGGCCGTTTCTCTGCCGCGGCAGAGGTTTAGGGTGGAGCAGCGTTTCTCTGCCGTGGCAGAGTTTCAGGGTTTTATGTTATTCATTCAATTCTGCAATGCATACATCATTCAAGAAACCACAAACATCGTCATGAATATATAGACATCACCATGAAATACAGTACACGTAATGCATGTTTACAATATAAAGTCGATCCTCTTTACCATATCTATCTCATACCCTAATGTTAAATATGTACTCCCGATGGTATTCTCCAGTTGGAGCTATGACCTCCCTAACTAAGAATCCCACAAATTCGTCTTGGATTGCTCGGATGCGATCCACCATTAGGAGAGAGTCCCGCAAGCATTCAATCTAATTTAAAAAAAAGAGATCAATATATATGAATGGAACTCAATACAATTGATGGTAATAGAAAATGATTGTGAAATATTGTTCACGTACTCTAGTGGCATGTATAGCCTCCTCCGGGTCCCGGTGACAGGTCATCTAGAGAATGAACTCGCAGACGTAGTATCCACATAAGTTATTCCCGGGTTCCTGCTTCAAACACTTTACGAAAAAATAGTTCGATCAAACTAATATTCAAGCATGGTATTGAAACAAAATATCAAAGAGATTCGCGGACATAGCTATAGTACTACTTACAGGGCGATCTTTAAATGTAAGCTCCGGTTTCCATTTACCCGGAGCAGTGTTGATGAACCGTTTCCAAGCCCTGCCCGGGAATGAGTTATTAATTACTTGATATCAGGAAATGAGGATAGAAGATGTCGATACAGGGCGATATTGATTGAAATTACCTCTGGAGCATGGCAGCCATGTTCGCCCATTGCACATGCTCTTTACGTTTCGAGTCCATGACAAGTACTACTCCTTTTTGAAGCTGAATGATTAGGAGATTATAGTGGAATCTGCGCATGCATAACTCAGAGGATTAGTTAAGACTTAACATGAGTAAGCGAAATCGAATATGTATAAGACAATAACACTCACTCGAAGTTGTAAGGGAAGAATATTTCCTCTTTGTGTTGTTGCTTCTGTAAAAACCTTAGCATGTTATCCTCTGTGTCCTTGGGGAACAGGTTTACCGTAACTTCATGAACGGTGCTTGGGTCAATGAACCCAATGTCATAGAGTCGACCTCTTTTGCATTTGAGCATCTTCATTCTGCATAATATAGCGAGGATAATAGTTAGTGCAATGAACGAGCTGAGCTAGAGACTTAATTACAGAAATAAATCACTTACAGACAGTAGCAACTAATGAGAGCTTTGTCGAGGGCGTCTTGATTGAATAACTGAAATAGTTCTTCAAAATCAATGTTTAGCTCCTCATTTCCCCGGAAGTAATGCTCATCTCTAATTCCCACTGTCAGTACGATCTTCGAGTCCCTACAGGCTTGCATGTACCATTCATGCAACTTTCGCATCTGAGTCCCTAGAGTCCCTAGATGGCCAGGTCTGACGAGAGGCTCCCCGTATGTGTATGTGTATTTGACTTCAGCATTGGGAAAGTAACCTTCGTACTGAACCACTACTCCAAGCTCTCTAGCCATCCGTTCGATCATCCCTGCCGTCTCCGGATCATCATAGGAGTGCACGACCAAGGGGGGTAGCGATTGATTTTCCTGTTGTCCGAACTGGGCAATTTTTTTCGCTTTTCTCGCTCTAGACGACTGTCCAAGAGAGCGGTCATAATCAGCTGGCAACTCAGCTTGCTTTGCTCTCATCTCGACAAAGTGCTTCACTGTATTCGGTGCTATAAACAGCTTTGGCGGAGGCTTCTTCGGTGCAAAATGCTCCCTCATCTGGGCCTTTACGATTTCGTCGTTTTGCTCATCAGTCCTCTCGTATGGTAACAACTCAGGAGTCTTAGACCTCTTCGGAGCTGATGATCTCTTGGTAGCTGTAGTACTTGCCACGGTACTCTTCCTCTTTTGCTTAGGTCGCAGAGTCGGCGGAGTTTCCTGACGAGGAGGAGGTGGCGGAGTATGCTCACGCGGAGGAGACCGCTCACGCGGAGGAGATGGCGGAGGTGAAGGAGACTGCTCACGCAGAGGAGAATCATCACGCAGAGGAGAATCATCACACGGAGGAGAATCATCACGCGGCGGAGACTGCGGAGGTGGCGGAGGTGGCGGAGAATGAGCTAGAGGTGGCCTGCTTGGCTTCGAACCTGGAAACACAATGAGCTCCTTCCGCCATTGAACGGTGGTTCTAAGGGCTTCTCCCAGTTCAGTGATTTCCCATCTTCACCTGCAGGGTGGTCAAGCATCAACGGCTCATATCTTGCCGTCACTTCATCCACCATCACAACAACATAGCCATCTTGGACCGGACGGCAATGGTATGTTCTTGTAAGTAAGACATTGCCGACCGCCGCCTTCATGGATAGGTTGGCAAATTTTACATGCAGCTCACAAGGACGGCTCTCTGTGAGATCATCCACGGGGGGGTAGCGAGGAGGCTCCATCACCCGTTCATCATTATCCTGCTAAGTGGAAGCCACGCTGCTTTTCCGGTGTTGAGATTGCTGTGAGTCGATAGCAGCCAATGCATTATCTACATGCTGCCCTTGAGATTGCTGGGTTGTAAGTACTTGGGCAATGGTGGCTTGAAGGACGCTCACAGAATTCTCTAAGGATGCTATGCAGTCTACTTCCTTTGCCTTTCTCCTCGCATGGCTTTTATCAGGAAATCTCTTCCTTTCCGCGGGAAAGCCATACTTCCACGGAACGGAGCCTTCTGTGCCTCGTGTTCGTCCGCCGTGTTCTTTGTTCCCATGGGCGCATGTGAGCTCGTCGTTCTCTCTTTCGGGATGGAACCTCCCCTCCCGCACGTCCCTATGTGCATCTTCAAGGGCTTGAATGGGGTACTTCAGATGTTCTTTATTATAAATACACTTCCCTGTTTCTAGGTCCAACCTTCCCCTAATCCCATAGAACCACTCCTTCGACTATTCGGTCCAACCGAATGTCCCTATTTGGATCCCTTTGTTGACCAGTTCTGCCTCAGCTGCCTGCCACTTAGGCCGGTTAGCCCTGTAGCCACCTGGACCCGTAATTTGGTGATATTTCTTCAACACAACATTTGCCTTATTTGTTGCCGACATTTTCTAAAATTGTTCTGACTCCATGACGTACTTCACGAATCCGGCCCAGTGATCTTTTATCTTCTCATACCCTGCAGTGAAGTCCGGAGTCTTCTTTTTCTTGACAAGGTGGTGCAATCTTTTCTTGTGGTGCTTGAATAGTTCGGCCATCTTCTTTAGAGCAAAGTCCTTGACTGCCTCCTCCATCTGTCTGGCTCTATCGACATTCTCCTCTGGAGGTAGGTTGAAATGTGCCATGAGCTTAGTCAAAAGGTTGCGTTTGGCTACATCATCGACATAATTACCTGGTTCAGCGTCTCCCTTCGGCTTATGCCATTCTCGAACGGTGATCGGGATGCAGTCCCTAACAAGCACTCCGCATTAACTTATAAATAATTTTGCAGCCTTGTCGGGAGCAGTCGGTTTACCACTCTGATCGATTTCGACGATGTCGTACTTAACACCGTCGGCCAACTTTTTGGCCAGGCCTCACTTTGACTTTACAGAAGAATTGCTCGATCCGGAGGGCTAAAAAAGAAATAATTCATCGTCAATATATATATATATATATATATATATATACAAATTAGTTAATGCATCTAGTTAGCAGCTAGCGGCTTAATTTATATACCTCGGTGATAACTAAGGTTCCAACAGCGGAGCCATTATGATCTTCTTCCTCATCGGAGCCATCTTCTCTTCGCTCAATATCCTCCGCTCCCTCACCGGAGTCATTCAAATAAGTTGCGGTGACATCGTCACCGCCATCATCCGAAATACCGCTGCCGCCATCATCCAGAATATCGTCGGCTATGAGGTTAGCCATGAATTCTTCTTGGGCTTCGTTTCTGTGAGCGTCCATGGTTTCTGCAATGACTTGCAAGTTATAGGAACCATCATATGATCACATATATAGATATTAATTAAGGATAATGCAGAAAACAGAAATTGGAGTTACATATATAGTTATTAATTAAGGATCGATAATGTAGTGCTGAAAGCAGATAATGCAGTTACATGCATACATAGCTCGGGTCCATTTTTATTTAACCCTAATACATCACTAGAACCTCTCAATGGCGCCGACCGGGTCCTAAGCTGCGCCGGCTGAACACCCAAAGCCACGGAACAATCACAGGATCATAGCTCACGTGAGACTGCAGAACATCCTATACATGGTGTCTAACACATGCAGGTAACAGCGAACGTGCTCGTCCTCCTCTGTAATGCGGCCAGCTACCACCTCCTCGGGGGCCGGCTCCCTCTGAAACGAGCGTGGCCCACGCGACCTCCACCAGAGAAGATCCGGGTCGACGACGGGACCCGAATTCCGCACCAAGGTGCGCGCCCCGGAAGATAACACCTCCCAGTGCCACCCCGGCGGAGCCCAGTCCCGGACCTCCCCCATCAACAACATCTGGTCCAGAACGGTCGCAGACCCTCCACGACGCGGCGGGCGTGGCATCGTAGCTATGAGAACTAAATCATATATGTACTAACATAATTAAACAAACAAAATATTGTGCTAAATAAACATTATAGAGTTCTAACTAATTATTTTTACTAACCACTATTTCTAAAACAAAAAAAAGTAAAATTGCATATATATAACATTACTAACCACTAATTTACTAACCACTAATATTATTTTTACTAACCACTATTTCTAACTAACAAATTACTTAACCCTACCATTATTTTTTAACTAATATTATAGAGTTCTAACTAACATTATTTTTACTAACCACTATTTCTAAAATTATTTCTAACTAACAATTTTCACTGGAGGCGAGGCGCCGGGGCTCGGCGGCGCGGAGATGAGGAGGTCGGGCTCGGCGCGCGGGGCTCGGCAGCGCGGGAGGAGACGGTGCGCGCGGCGCGGGAGGCTCGGCGGCGCGCGGCGGTAGGCAACGGCGGCGGCGGGAGGTGGTGTGGCAGGAGGCAACGGCGGCGGCGCGACGGGAAAAACCGGTAGCCTGGCGGCGGCGGTTCTTCGTCTCCGCGGGATTGATCTCTGCGGAGACGAACTGTTGGCTTTTATACTGGAGGACCCTTTGGTTCCGGTTTTGTGGAACCAACCGGGACCTAAGGCCCATTTTCGGTGGGCTGTTCACTGCCCACGCAAAAAATTGTATGTGCCTTTTCAAATAATTTCGTTTCCCGCCTTATTTCAAATCAAAAAATAACATATGATATATCAAAATATTCAGAAAAGAAATCTCTATGTAATAAAAGTATAATTTATTCATTATGAATATTTAAATATTTACATGCGGGCAACCAAACTGTCGGCGGGATAAGGACGTGCGGGCAACCATTAGTCCCGACTGGTGGGTAAGTTTCCCGCCAAGACGCCGCGCGGGAAAGTTTCCCGCCATGACGCCACGCGGGAAAGTTTCCCGCCAGGACGCCGCGCGGGAGATTTCCCGCCTACACGCCTCTATAAATAGCTCCTACGTCCCCGTCTCCCACTTCACTCACCGAACCCTAGCCCATTTCACAATGCCCCCAAAGCTACACCCACCGCCGGTGGAGGTGGACCCGTAGCTCGCGGAGATAGAGGAGTGGGAGGAGGCGGCGCTAGCGGCTAGCATAGAAGCATTTGAGAGGCAGAGTCTCCAGGAGCTGCATAAGCGGCGGCGTGTGGCGGAGCTAGATAGTGAGGAGATGCATAAGCGTCGTCGTGAGGAGGAGATGCAGCAGCAGCTGCGGGAGGAGGCGGCAGCCAGGAGGGCAGCAGCGGATGCGCAGAAGAACTAGTCGAGTCATTATTTTAGTTTAAATTTAGTTAACGTATCTAGTTAAATTCCAATAAAGTTGTGGTCGTTACTTTGGTTTAAATTTAGTTAACGTATCTAGTTAAATTTCAATAAACTCGTTGTCATTGTTTTAGTTTAAATTTAGTTTATATACCCCTTTTATCCTGGGTGGGGGCTCAAACCGGGACAAAAGTTGGAGGGGCTTAATCTGGGGGAGGAAGAAGTGTTTGCCTTATCTGGGGGCTTATCGGGGGGGAGGGGATTATGGAGGCACGCCGCTATATATAGCCCCTCCGGGGAGCAGAGAGCAGCCCGGGAGCAGAGAGAGGAGAGGCCACGACCAGGATGGAAAGAGCCTCTCCGGCGGAGTTTCTCGAAGATGTCTTAGATGGCCGGCCGTCTTAGACATCTTCGGAAACTCCGCCCGAGGGAACTCTTCCTACAAGTAGGACTCCCGCCCGGAAGCTACTAATATACACCCAACAACCAGTAGATCAGGGTACAAAAGGAGGGGAGAGCAGAGAGAGCTTCCCGGGAGCTGGTATACACCCGGCGACGATGACCTGGAAGGAAAGAGCCTCTCCGGCGGAGCTTCTCGAATATGTCTTAGATGGCCGGCCGTCTTAGACATATTCGGAAGCTCCGCCCGAGCGAACTCTTCCCGCAAGCAGGACTCCCGCCCGGAAGCTGCTAGTACACACCTAACAACCAGGGTACAACCGGAAACTCTCCCGTGGCGGAGCTTCTCGAAGATGTCGTTGGTGCTCACGCCCTAGGACATCTTCGGAAGCTCCGCCTCGGAATTTTTTTCCTGCAAGCCCGTGAAAGACTCCATCTCCTCTAACAGTGTTGGGGAATCTCCCTATATATATGGTACAAAAAGCCAACCATCTCCACTGTTAATATCTTACATACAGTTACATGATTACAAAAAAATAAATGGGAAATTGATTGCCATGTTGAGATACTCATTTGTGCCATGAACCTTCTTCAATTAACTTGATCATGGAGCATCTTCATCATTGAACCTTCTTCGGCCGTAACCATGGAGCATCTTCATCATTTAACTTGATGCTTGGGTCAATGTTCACTGTGAAGGGTGGAATTTCATCAAACTTATTATAATCTTCTGACATGTCTGTCTTGTCCTCCACTCCCTAGATGTTTCTTTTTCTAGAAAGAACTATGTGGCGCTTTGGCTCATCGTATGATGTATTCGTTTCCTTATTTTTCCTTTTTCTTGGTTTGGTAGACATGTCCTTCACATAGAAAACCTGGGCCACATCCTTGGCTAGGACGAATGGTTCGTCTCTATACCCAAGATTGTTGAGATCCACTGTTGTCATTCCATACAACTTGTCTACCTGAACCCCGCCTCCTGTTATCTTGACCCATTTTCACGTAAACAAAGGGACCTTAAAAGAAGGTCCATAGTCAAGTTCCCATTTTTCCTCTATGTAACCATAATATGTGTCATTTTGGCCTTTGTTTTTTGTTGCATCAAAGCGGACACCACTGTTTTGGTTGGTGCTCTTTTTATCTTGGGCGATCATGTAAAATGTATTCCCATTTATCTCGTACCCTTGGAAAGTCAATACAGTCGAAGATGGTGTCTGGGCCAACAAGTATAGCTGATCTCCAACAGTTGTGTCATTCATGAGATGTTTTTGCAACCAACCGCCGAAAGTCGATATGTGTTCACGTGTAATCCAGTCATCCGACTGCCCTGGGTTCTGGGAGCGTACAAAATTCTTGTGTACATTGATATACGGAGCCACCAAGGTGGAACTTTGTAGAACTGTGTAGTGTGCTTGAGTGAAAGAATGCCCGTCCCTACATATCATTGCTTTCTTTCCTAGTGTGCCTTTTCCACTCAGTCTCCCCTCGTGCCGCGATTCAGGAACACCAATCGGCTTAAGGTCAGGAATAAAGTCAACACAGAACTCAATGACCTCCTCTGTTCCATAGCCCTTGGAGATGCTTCCTTCTGGCCTAGCACGGTTATGAACATATTTCTTTAAGACTCCCATGAACCTCTCAAAGGGGAACATATTGTGTAGAAACACAGGACCGAGAATGGAAATCTCATCGACCAGGTGAACGAGGAGATGCGTCATAATATTGAAGAAGGATGGTGGGAACACCAGCTCAAAACTAACAAGCCATTGGACAACATCATTCTGCAACCTCTGTAGACTTTCTGGATTGATTACCTTCTGAGAAATTGCATTGAGGAATGCACATAGCTTCATAATGGGCACTCGAACATTTTCCGGTAGAAGCCCCCTCAATGCAATCAGAAGCAACTGCGTCATTATCACGTGGCAGTCATGAGACTTCAGGTTCTGGAATTTTTTCTCTACCATATTTATTATTTCCTTTATATTGGAGGAGAAGCCAGATGGGACCTTGATACTGCTCAGGCATTCAAAAAAGATTTCCTTCTCTGCTTTTGTAAGAGCGTAGCTGGAGTAATGGCGTCCTTTATCTGTCTCATGCAGTTTTTCTAGGTCTTTCATACGTTGCTGGTCCTCCCGTGCTTCTGGTGTATCTTTTGTCTTCCCGTACACGCCCAGGAAGCCTAGCAGGTTCACGCAAAGATTCTTTGTCACGTGCATCACATCGATTGAAGAGCGAACCTCTAAGACTTTCCAATAGGGTAGATCCCAAAATATAGATTTCTTCTTCCACATGGCCGCGTGTCCGGCAGCGTCATTCGGAACAGACCGTCCGCCAGGACCCTTTCCAAATATTACTTCTAGATCCTTGACCATACCAAATATATCAGCACCATTACGGGGGGAGGCTTCTTCCGGTGATCTGCCTCACCGTTGTAATGCTTGCCTTTCTTTCTTACGGGATGGGTACGCGTAAGAAATCGACGATGCCCCAGGTACATGACCTTCTTACATTTATCCAAATATTCACCTTCGAGCTCATCTAAACAGTGCGTGCATGCATTGTATCCCTTTTTTGACTATCCTGAAATGTTACCAAGAGCAGGCCAATCATTGATGGTTACAAAAAGCAGCGCTCGTAGGTCAAATTCTTCCTGCTTGTGCTCGTCCCACACAGGTACACCTGTTATGGACCACAGATGTAGAAGTTCTTCAACTAATGGCTTCAGGTACACATCAATGTCTTTGCCGGGTTGCTTCGGGCCTTGTATGAGCACTGGCATCATAATGAACTTCCGCTTCATGCACAACCAAGGAGGAAGGTTATAGATACAAAGAGTCACAGGCCAGGTGCTATGGCTGCAGCTCTGCTCTCCAAAAGTATTCATCCCATCTGTACTTAGACCAAACCTTAAGTTCCTTGCATCCTCTGCAAAGTATGGGAACTCTCTATCGATTTTTCTCCACTGGGACCCATCAGCTGGGTGTCTCAACATCTCGTCTTTCTTACGGTCTTCTTTGTGCCATCGCAACAACCTAGCATGCTTTTTATTTCTGAACAAATGTTTCAGCCGTGGTATTATAGGAGCATACCACATAACCTTGGCAGGAACCCTCTTCTTGGGCGCTCGCCCTCAACATCACCCGGTCATCTCGTCTGATCTTATACCGCAATGCAGCGCACACCGGGCATGCATCCAAATTCTCGTACTCACCGCGGTAGAGGATGCAGTCATTAATGCATGCATGTATCTTTTGCACGTCTAATCCTAGAGGGCAGACAACCTTCTTCGCTTCGTACGTACTGGCGGGCAATTCGTTACCCCTTGGAAGCTGTTCTTAATTATTTTTAGCAACTTTTCAAATCATGATTCAGTGATACCGTTCTTTGCCTTCCATTGCAACAATTTCAGTGTGCTACCTAGCTTTTTCTGGCCATCTTCGCAAGTTGGGTACAACAATTTGTTGTGATCCTCTAACATCTGGTCGAAGTTCAACCTTTCATTTTCAATTTCACATTCTCTCCTTGCATTAGCAATGGCCCGACCAAGATCATCAGCAGGCACATCTGGTGCATCTTGATCTTCTGATTCATTATCTTCATTGCCTTCTGCGGTTACCACTGCAGGGTGTAGTACACAAGTCGTTGACATAACACAAGTGAAACACCGTTCCACTCATATTACATCCCTCAGAGTGGTACAATAGAAACATATGCGAGTCCAAGGTATGTCTATAGAAGTATACACGAACCGTTTACAGAAGATCAACACAGCATCCTACTTTACAGTTGTTGGAGATATGCCCAAGAGGCAATAATAAAATGGTTATTATAATATATCTTTGTGTTTATGATAATGTTTGCATACCATGCTATAATTGTATTAACCGAAACATTGATACATGTGTGTTATGTAAACAACAATGAGTCCCTAGTAAGCCTCTTGTATAACTAGCTTGTTGATTAATAGATGATCATGGTTTCGTGATCATGAATATTGGATGTTATTAATAACAAGGTTATGTCATTGATGAATGATGTAATGGACACACCCAACTAAGCGTAGCATAAGATCATGTCATTAAGTTCATTTGCTATAAGCTTTCGATACATAGTTACCTAGTCCTTCGACCATGAGATCATGTAAATCACTTATGCCGGAAGGGTACTTTGATTACATTAAACGCCACTGCGTAAATGGGTGGTTATAAAGGTGGGATTAATTATTCGGAAAGTATGAGTTGAGGCATATGGATCAAGAGTGGGATATTGTCCATCCCGATGATGGATAGATATACTCTGGGCCCTCTCGGTGGAATGTCGTCTAATTAGCTTGCAAGCATATGAATGGTTCATAAGAGACCACATACCACGGTACGAGTAAAGAGTACTTGTCGGAGACGAGGTTGAACGAGGTATAGAGATACCGATGATCAAACCTCGGACAAGTAAAATATCGCGTGACAAAGGGAATCGGTATCGTATGTAAATGGTTCAATCGATCACTAAGTCATCGTTGAATATGTGGGAGCCATTATGGATCTCCAGATCCCACTATTGGTTATTGGTCGGAGAGAAGTCTCAATCATGTCTGCATAGTTCGCGAACCGTAGGGTGACACATTTAAGGTTTGATGTCGTTTAAGTAGATATGGAATATGGAATGGAGTTCGAAGTTTTGTTCGGAGTCTCGGATGGTATCCAGAACATCACGAGGAGTTCCGGAATCGTCCAGAGAATAAGATTCATATATAGGAAGTCATTTTCTAAGTTTGAAAATGATCCGGTGTATTTATGGAAGGTTCTAGAAGGTTCTAGAATAGTCCGGAAGAAATCACCATGGAAGGAGGGACTCCACCTAGCTTGGCCGGCCAACCAAAGGGGGGAGGAGTCCCAGGTGGACTCCACCATAGGTGGCCGGCCACCCCACCAAAGGGAAAGGGGAGAGTCCCACCCCAAGTAGGATTCGTCCATATGGCAGTTTTGAATTGGGGTCTTATTCGAAGACTTTGGGCAAACCCTTGGGGGTTCCACCAATATAATGAGGGACAAGGGGAGGGGGCTGGCCACTTGAAACCACCACCTTGGCCGCACCCCATAGAGGGACCAAGGCCGGCGCCCCCTCTCCCCAAACCCTAGCCACCCTCCTCCTCCACCTCTCCCGCATACGCTTTGGCGAAGCCCTGCCGGAGATCTCCACCACCACCGCCACCACGCCGTCGTGCTGCCGGGATTCCGAGGAGGATCTACTACTAAAGCTGCCCGCTGGAACAGGGAGAAGGACGTCGTCATCAACACCGAACGTGTGACCGAGTACGGAGGTGCTGCCCGATTGTGGCACCGTCAAGATCTTCTACGCGCTTTTGCAAGCGGCAAGTGATCGACTACATCCACAACAAGATCTAATCTCGTAGGCTTTGGAAATCTTCAAGGGTTAGTCTCGTGATCCCCTCGTTGCTACCATCTACTAGATTAGATCTTGGCTTGTTATTCGTTCTTGCGGTAGGAAAATTTTTGTTTTCTATGCTACGAATCCCATCAGTGGTATCAGAGCCGTGTCTATGCATAGATTGGTTGCACGAGTAGAACACAATGGTTTTGTGGGCGTTGATGCTTTGTTGTCTTTAGTTCGTGTACTTTGCATCTTGCGGCATGGTGGGATGAAGCGGCCGGGCTAACTTTACATGACCGCGTTCATGAGACTTGCTCCACGTTCGACATGCAACTTGTATTGCATAAGTGGCTTTGCGGGTGTCTGTCTCTCTCACCATAGTGAAGATTCAATTTACTCTTCCTATTGACAATACTAGTATCACCGTTGTGGTTCATGTTCGTAGGTAGATTGGATCTTACTCGAAAACCCTAAACCACGTAATATATGCAAACCATATTAGAGGCGTCTAACTTGTTTTTGCAGGGTTTGGTGATGTGATATGGCCATGATATGATGATGAATATGTATGAGATGATCATTATTGTATTGTGGCAACCGGCAGGAGCCTTATGGTTGTCTTTATATTTCATGTTGTAGTATTATTTCAAAGTAGTTGTAATAGTTGCTACACACGGTGAACAACCATGAAGACGGCGCCATGGACCTTGACGCTACGCCGACGATGATGGAGATCATGCCCGTTGATGATGGAGATCATGTCCGTGCTTTGGAGATGAAGATCAAAGGCGCAAAGACTAAAGGGCCATATCATATCACATATGAATTCATGTGATGTTAATCCTTTATGCATCTTATCTTGCTTAGATCGCGATGGTAGCATTATAAGATGATCCCTCACATTAATATCAAGATAATAAAGTGTTCTCCCCTCGTATGCACCGTTGCTACCCGAAGCATCTCGTGATGATCGGATGTGATAGACTCTACGTTCACATACAACGGGTGTAAGCCATGTTTGCACACGCGGAATACTTGGGTTTGCTTGACGAGCCTAGCATGTACAGACATGGCCTCGGGACAATGGAAACCGAAAGGTTAAACACGAGTCATATGGAAGATATGATCAACATGTTGATGTTCACCATTGAAGCTACATCATCTCACGTGATGATCGGTTTTGGTGTAGTGGATGTGGATCGTGTACCACTTAACAACTATGAGGGATGTTGTATTAAGTGGGAGTTCATTAGTAATTAGATTAAAACATGAACTAATTATCATGAACATAGTCTGAATAGTATTTTGAATTAAATTTGTAGAATTGGCATCCGTTTTCTACCATGCGCTAGTCTTCTAATTAAGATAGAAATACTGTTAAGTCCGACGAGAAACTTTACGGACTGGTACCGTATTGTTAAAGAATCAAGAAATGATTAAGTCCTATTGCAAACTTTTAGTAAACCTCACATTGCATATTCAAAGAACAATGGTTTCAATTAGTACCTAGAATCATCTTGTCTCCGTGAAACTTGAAGTTCAAATCTGTTTGAAAAGTAAGGAGCTAAGGAGCTAAAAAAATTGTTTTCAGAAATAAGCGAGGTATGAGATATATGTGATATCTAAGACCTTGTTGCAAGATGATAGAATATAATTTGGTGAGACTACATAAACTCATAAGTTTTATGGGAATGTATGAAGGTTGAAGACGCCAGGCGTCCCAATCCTCCAACTATTGGGGCACTAACGATATTCGCATATCCATGAAGTGATCGTCCTTAGTATGCACCGTTGCTAAGACTCGTCGTATCGAAGCATCACGTGATGATCGGGTGTTATAGATTCTACGTGTGCATACAACGGGTGCAAGCCAGATTTGCACATGCGAATACTGAGGTTAAACTTTACGAGCCTAGCATGTACGACATGGTCTCGAAAGTCGTCATGATATGATGGATAAAATTATGAGTGAAATTGTTCATCATATTACAAAGTTACTAATAGTGAAATCTGGAACACTTGTCATATGATGATCAACTTCAAAAGTAAGAACCTCAAGGTTATTGGTATTTGACCAACAAACCTAGAAGTTATTGAAGGTGAAGTGTTTTCTGAGAATAAGGAAAGCTAAAAGAGAAACTACAAAAGATATTTTGGCAGAAAGAAAGAAAAGACTAGAAAGTCTAGCTCAGGTGTATATAAATGATATACATGTTATGGATGTATTGCTTGTTTGGTCACATAATGAAATTCTTGGGTATTTGTACCAGATTGGTTGTTATGAGATGTCATACAGTACAACGCAATACAAGAGTACGATGGCCTAAGTGACTGATAAGGAATATGGTAATAATGCACGTCTGGAACATAATAAAGTGTTATTATGTTTGTCGTTGGCATTTTACCTAGCCCTTAGAATTTATAATAAAGAACTTAATAATTGTTATTTTGCTCTGGTCAAATGAAAATAATGAGTTGTTCAAATTATGACATTACTCTATGTACGATGGATAAGTTATTATAAATCTTAATGGTGAAACACACATACATAACACTGACGCTAAAATGCCATAAGGCAAATGATTTGAATTCCACTTATTTGTGGAACAGCCATTTAGGTCATGTTAGAAAGGAACGCATGAAGGAACTCCATGCAAATGGATTTTTGGAGTCATTTGATTTTTGAATCGTTTGGCGCTTGCAAATCTTTTCTAAAGAGAATGACTAAAATACCGTTCATAGGCCAAGAGTTGAACGGGCAACTAACTTAGTGGAAAAATACATGATGATGTATGTGGTTCACTGGGCATAGTTGTGTGCGGGAGATTCTTCTACTTCATAAAAAAAAAAAAACTTCCAACAATGAATTGAGTATATATATGTGGATATATTAAGGAAGAAGTTTGAAACATTTGAATGGATTCAAATAAATTTCAGCATGAAGTGGAAATCATCGTAATAGAAAAGTCAAATATCTATGATTGGATCATGGTGGAAATATTTGAATTACGAGTTTTAGCGAACATCTAAGAGAGTTATGAAATTGTTCTACAACTCACATTCCTTGGAGTATCATAGTGATGATGGAGTATCCGAGAGACGTATCCAAACCTTGTTGGATTAATGATGAGATAAAATAAAATGACACCATTATATTTTTGTGGATTATGCTTTAGAGACTACCGCTTTTACACTGAATAGAGCATCATCATGATCCGTTGAAATGACACCATACGAGTTGTGGCATGGGTATAAACCCTAATAGTCCTTTCTTAAAATTTGGTATAAGTAAATAAGTTTACAACCAAAACCGGATGAATATCTTTGTTGTTATCCCAGAATTGGGAATTCTTTCCACTATGAAGTAAAAGACAAAAGTGTTTGTTAATGTTACTTGCTTATTTCCAAGAAATTGTTTTCTAGCGAAGTATTTGAGTGGGAGGACAATAGAACTTGATAAGGTTTATGAACCTGAGCATAATGATCAGAGTAGCGCAGCATCGGAAATGATTCCGGAAGCGGCCACGACGATCATAGCTCCCATGACTACAAAGTGTTTTAGCCATGGAGATCGAAGTACCTATTGAACCTTGTAGGTATGGTTTACTTTGTAATCAAATAAATGATTTGTGGACAAAGGATTGATTTTGAACAATGATAAACCAACTACATACAAAGAAGCTATGATGGGCCCTGACTCCGTTAAAATGGCTATACGCCATGAAATCCAAGATAGATGAATACTTTTTGAAAGTAAATGGATCTATAAAATTGATGGACTTGGATGGAATATCCTTGAAGAAGCTCGACTTGTCGAAAAGTTGTTTACGACAAAGTTCAAAGAGTTGACTACGATAAGATTAGATCTTCCGTAGCAATGCTTATAGTCTATGTGGATTATTCTAGTAATCGCTATATATTTCTTTTATGAGATATGCTAGTAGGATGGCAAAATGCATTACTTAACAGAAGTGTGTATTAAAGGTGTATACAAGATACGACCAAGAGTTTTGCTAGTCCAGTGAAATACTAGATAGGTATACGAACTTCAATTGGATGAAGTGAGTATCGCGGAGTTGGAATCTTCACCGGATGAAATAGTCAAAGAGTTTTTGATTTCATTAGAAACGATGAAGATGCTTGCATTTGCAAGAAATTAAGTGGGAGCGCTGAGACATATTTATAATACTTTATGTAGATGACATATAGTTGGTTATAAATGATGTAATTATATACTTGATTAAAAAAGGTTTCATTGAGAATTAACTTCAATGAAAGGATATGGACTGAAACATATTTAGTGTCAAGATCTATGAAGATAGATTGAAACACATAATAAGTTTAAGTCGAAGTACATAGAATGGATATTGAAGTAGTTCAATATAGAAATATTAAGAAGGTGTTCTTTTCATGTGAAGGTTTAACAAGACTTGAGTGTATTTGACACTCGATGAGTAAAAACACATGAGTGATTTTAGATCACGAATAATATGTACAAAATCAGATGTCTTGTGCTCTAAAAAGTTAGGAGCATATACCAGAATAATTCATGTGATGATCATTGGACAACAATAAGAATATCCCTCGGAGCTTTAGAAGAACCAAGGATATATATATATATATAGTTTTGTATGGGGTAATGACAAACAAATCGCTGTAATGTGTTGCACCGATATTAGTTTGGTCACATATAAAAATAAATTTCAATCTCAATTAGGATAAGTGTTGATTAAAAGGTAGTACAATGAGCTAGAAGAAATCTATGCTAGATTTAGATGAGTTCTATATATTGTGACGGATTCTACAAATGAAGGCAGAGTATGTCATTGTTATGACAATAATTGAGGATGTTTAAGTCAAGGAGTTCTTTGAGAACTTGGTGTAGTTCCGATAGTGTCAGAACTTTGAAGCTATATTGTGTGTGACAATATTAGTGACATATTTCAGACCGCGGAATTAAGGTTCCACTAGATGACTGAACATATATGCCGACTCATTTGGAAAATGAGTGATGCGTTGAGACGCAAATGAATTGCAAAATACATGCGTTTCTGAGCGTGTCAGATCCGTTGACTAAAACCTCTCCCGTGAGCAAAACATGATAAAGCACCGGAAGGCCAAGGTGTTATATCTTTACAAATGTAAACTAGATTATTGACTCTAGTGCAAGTGGGAGACTGTTGGAGATATGCCCAAGAGGCAATAATAAAATGGTTATTATAATATATCTTTGTGTTTATGATAATGTTTGCATACCATGCTAAAATTGTATTAACCGAAACATTGATACATGTGTGTTATGTAAACAACAAGGAGTCCCTAGTAAGCCTCTTGTATAACTAGCTTGTTGATTAATAGATGATCATGGTTTCGTGATCATGAATATTGGATGTTATTAATAACAAGGTTATGTCATTGATGAATGATGTAATGGACACACCCAACTAAGCGTAGCATAAGATCACGTCATTAAGTTCATTTGCTATAAGCTTTCGATACATAGTTACCTAGTCCTTCGACCATGAGATCATGTAAATCACTTATGCCAGAAGGGTACTTTGATTACATCAAACGCCACTGCGTAAATGGGTGGTTATAAAGGTGGGATTAAGTATTCGGAAAGTATGAGTTGAGGCATATGGATCAAGAGTGGGATATTGTCCATCCCGATGACGGATAGATATACTCTGGGCCCTCTCGGTGGAATGTCGTCTAATTAGCTTGCAAGCATATGAATGGTTCATAAGAGACCACATACCATGGTACGAGTAAAGAGTACTTGTCGGAGACGAGGTTGAACGAGGTATAGAGATACCGATGATCAAACCTCGGACAAGTAAAATATCGCGTGACAAAGGGAATCAGTATCGTATGTAAATGGTTCAATCGATCACTAAGTCATCGTTGAATATGTGGGAGCCATTATGGATCTCCAGATCCCGCTATTGGTTATTGGTCGGAGAGAAGTCTCAACCATGTCTGCATAGTTCGCGAACCGTAGGGTGACACACTTAAGGTTTGATGTTGTTTAAGTAGATATGGAATATGGAATGGAGTTCGAAGTTTTGTTCGGAGTCTCGGATGGGATCCAGGACATCACGAGGAGTTCGGAATGGTCCGGAGAATAAGATTCATATATAGGAAGTCATTTTCTAAGTTTGAAAATGATCCGGTGTATTTATGGAAGGTTCTAGAAGGTTCTAGAATAGTCCGGAAGAAATCACCATGGAAGGTGGAGTCCCGGAGGGACTCCACCTAGCTTGGCCAGCCAACCAAAGGGGGGAGGAGTCCCAGGTGGACTCCACCATAGGTGGCCGGCCACCCCACCAAAGGGAAAGGGGAGAGTCCCACCCCAAGTAGGATTCTTCCATATGGCAGTTTTGAATTGGGGTCTTATTCGAAGACTTTGGCCAAACCCTTGGGGGTTCCACCTATCTAATGAGGGACAAGGGGAGGGGGCTGGCCACTTGAAACCACCACCTTGGCCGCACCCCATAGAGGGACCAAGGCCGGCGCCCCCCTCTCCCCAAACCCTAGCCACCCTCCTCCTCCACCTCTCCCGCATACGCTTTGGCGAAGCCCTGCCGGAGATCTCCACCACCACCGCCACCATGTCGTCGTGCTGCTGGGATTCCGAGGAGGATCTACTACTTCCGCTGCCCGCTGGAACGGGGAGAAGGACGTCGTCATCAACACCGAACGTGTGACCGAGTACGGAGGTGCTGCCCGATTGTGGCACCGTCAAGATCTTCTACGCGCTTTTGCAAGCGGCAAGTGATCGACTACATCCACAACGAGATCTAATCTCGTAGGCTTTGGAAATCTTCAAGGGTTAGTCTCGTGATCCCCTCGTTGCTACCATCTACTAGATTAGATCTTGGCTTGTTATTCGTTCTTGCGGTAGGAAATTTTTTGTTTTCTATGCTACGAATCCCATCAACAGTGAGGTAAAACTTCAAATAAAGCTCCAGAAGAACGACTCGTAGTCTAACTTATTGCTAACTCTAGCTCTAGAGCTACTTGGCTTGCTATAGAACTCTAGCTACTTAGGTGCTAGGATTAGGGAAAGGTTCCCTTCTATCACTAGTCTAGGTTTTCCATTCTAACTGATGCAGAAGTTGACTTCATTGACTTCATTGATTGAGTTCTCCATCTTGTTGCAGTTGACTCCTTTGTCTTCGAGTTCCACGGTAGTTCCTCCTCCGGTGACTTTGATCTAAGAAGGGGGTTCAAAGGGGAGGGAATGAGTACGAGCGTACTCAGCAAGTTCATTATAGGAAATAGGTGTATCATGCACTAGCTACTGCCATAGACCAGAAAGTCATAGGCGAATGCAAGTTTTCATAAACATTTCTTCAGAAGGTTTATTTTATTCTGAAAACTATACCCGTCAGTCTTCACAGGTTGACTAGAATTTTATGGAGTTCCTTTCCTGCAGCGTTCGTAGTTTCCTTCCCAGAACAGGGAGTGGCAAGCCACAATTTGATACACTCTGCAGATGTGCGTTACTTTTCCCATAAGAGAACTTATTCTTGTTGCCAGCCAGGAGTATATCCCCGTCCACATTTCCTTTGGTGTGAGGCCCAGTCTAAGAACCAAGCCAATCACTGCCTTCTCCACGACCCTGCATACCCACCCTTTTGTCCATCTGTACATCCCCGGTAGACTTCTCCCGATCATACGGCTTTACCCCCGATGTACTATGGACAATCCATCATAGACGGTAGAGCCTCTCATCCACACGGATGGGGATTTTAAAGGATTTCCCAACCTACTGTAGTGTTGTAAGGGTATATTGCCCCTATGTGTGGTTTTGGTAATTAATGACAACCCCTATAGACTAATGTTTCATTGAGTTTATATGAAGGAATATTCCATAGGTACTACTTGTAGTCCATGTGTTGGATTCAAGTATGGATGCCATGAAGATAAAGATATACCTTGAGTATTGGCATCAAGATCATCGATTTGAAGACATATATGTGATATGATCAAGAAGAAGAAATGAAGATGGAGTTCCTATGTGGAACTAAATATTAGCCATGCTCTAGCTTATGTGTTAAGCAATGAATGATCAAGATCTTGAGTGCTTGATGACAAGTGAAGAATTCAAGATATGGCTCTAAGTCGGTGTCATGATAGTCTCATAAGTTGAGCTATGGTTGACTAAGATTTAGAGCATGCAACCAAATGAAGAATCCTTTATACACCTCAAGATAGTATGATAGAGCATGAGAAGATACAAGGTTGACCAATACAAAGTGTGAAGATATGCATCAATGGAGCTTTCCCATCATGGTGTATGGGGGAGCATTTGTGAGTCTTCACGAAGCAACGATGATCAAGTAAGGCATTCCGGCTTGAGTGGAGCTTGAAGAGTTATCATCAAGATCAAGCGGGATGCGCAAGGCAAAGGTATGGCCTTGCTAGGTTTTCCTTTTACCGGTCTCAAGGTGGATGTTGGGAGACCGGATTATAGGATAAATAGCCGCACTATCAAGAGGGGCTTTCGGTTGGGTAACTTGATCGCATCGTCTTAGGGAGCTCAATCCTTTGCATACTTTGCATATCCCTATTGATTCTTGGTGTTTCTCTGTGTGAGGTTCTTGAGCTTGTTGCTAGCTTTACAACAAGCCCAAGTTCATCGAAAACGGAATCCGCATGCATCTTCTATTGCGTTTTCGAGTTTGGACGACTTCACCGTTTCTTGACGGTGGGAGACTCCCTCTCTAGAATCATCTAAAATATTCTATGAGGAGTCTCCATATTTCCAACAAAATTGGTTTCATGTCAATCGGAGTTCGGGAGCATTTTCTGTTTAAAATGAAGAAAAGCTATTTTGCTTCTGGCTGGTCTATGGTCCGGTTGGACCGGGCGTGGCGCCGGGTGGCCCGGTTCCGACCGGGCCCAGGACCGGTGCCAACCGGGCACATTCCAGATTAGTTTTCAGCTTCGCCGGCTGCCGCCCGGTGGTCCGGTTTGGACCGGCCGGGTCCGGTCCCTCGTCCGGTCTGACCGGGCGGTGGACCGGCCTCCCCGGCACAGCTTCTGCGCGTCTAAGTCTCGCCCGGCCGGCGACCGGTCGTGGACCGACGGCCCCAGGTCTGGTCGAGGTCTGGGCAGCCTCCCGCCCGGTTGACCGGGTTCCTCGACTGCTGACTTAGCCCAACTTTTCCCCAACGGTTATATTTGCTCTTGGGCTATAAATAGCCCTTCTTCCACCTTGGGCTGGATAAGTTCTTCCATTCTCTCTCCTCCATTGTTTCCTTTGAAGAACTTTCCCTCTCTCTTGATTCCCCCCATGATTCTTGCTCATTCTTGAGGGATCTAAGAGAAGAGATCTAGATCTACAATCCCCACCAATCCATTTCTCCTCTAAGTGAGGGGAACCCCTTGGATCTAGATCTTGGAGTCATTTGTTGAGTTCCTCTTTGTTCTTCCTCTCCAATCTCATCCTAGCATTCGTTGCTTTGGTGGGATTTGAGTGTGAAGGATTTGAACACCTCTATTGTTCTTGCTTTGCATCATTGCATAGTGTTGAGCTCTCCACCACGATTAGTTCGAGTGAGAGACCGTGAGCTTGTTACTCTTGGAGGGAGACCTCCTAGTTGGCTTGGCGGTTGGTGCTCCGGTGATCTCTTCAAGGAAGATTGTGAAGAGGCCCGGGCTTCTCCTTCGTGGAGCTTGTGAAGTGGTTGTGGAGCTTGCCATCTCCGGAGTGGAGAAAAAGCTAACCATAAGGAAGGGGCCATTATCCTTCGTGGGTGTGGCTCGGAGAATAGGGTGAGCCTTTGTGGCGTTGGGGAATCCTTCGTGGGACCTCCACTCCTCCAAACGTGGCGTACCTTCTTGCAAAGGAAGGTAACACGGGAATACATCCTCGTCTCCGCGTGCCTCGGTTATTTCTATACCCGAGCCTTCTTTCCTTGTGATAGCCATCGTGCTTGAAGTACATATATCTTGCTATCACTTGTGCTACATATATCTTGTGCCTATCTTGCTTAGCTCTAGTTGTTATTGTTACACTTAGTTGAGCTTAGCATATTTAGGGTTTGTACTTGTAAACTAAACGTTAGTTTAATTCCGTATTCTTACAAGACAAATCCGTAAGAGTTTTTAAACGCCTATTCACCCCCCCTCTAGGCGACATCTCGTCCTTTCAAGTGTTATCCCAACACCCAGCCAGGTATCCGTTGATATAAGGGAAAAGATGACTTCCCCAGAGCCATTATAGATCTTACGGTTAACGTGATATGTACGGCGCTAGAATCACTAGACGGCATTGGTAATTAGTCCTAGATGAATAGTACCCTTGCAATGGAACCTCCACCAATCAACACATACCATGGTTCAACTGCCCACCACATAGTCATATTCATAATTGTAAAATAATATTTTGCTTTTCAATGCAGGAGTGATAAGTATAGTACTTTGCATATAGTTTGATAAAAATAATCAAATGACATGAGCAAGCGATGAACTTGCCTTTCTTGACTGCAAGATTATGCAGACAAAAGCTTCGATACGTGATAACTCCAAATTCTGAAATACCATCATCGTCCGGTAAGGACAATGTTTAAAGAACTGGCAAATATGCTATAATGCATAGTATGAGATGCAATCGCCACGAGTGTAACCTAACCCCAATGATTTAGGATTGGTGAGTTGTAAAGATTTCTTTTGGGTATGTTGCACTTTTAGAATGGTTCTCAAACAGGTTCTTATTAGGGTTTGGTGATATGAATAGCATAAACAAGTGATATAATGCATCATAATAGGCATATACATAAAGGAATGGTGGTTGCATAACATATAAAGAGTAGTTATTAGTTTTAAGACTTATAGTGCATGGTTGATAATTACTTATATTATACTTCAAAAGAATAACTTTTGAAGAACAGGTTGGTTAAGAAATAATAAGTATTTCAAATAAGAACTATGGGCTTCTATGGTTTACTTGTGTATTTACTTCAAAAGAATAACTTTTGAAGAACAGGTTAAATAAGAACAAGAACTACTATAAATAGGAGCTATGTGCTTCTAGGGTTTACTACTGGATGTATTTCGTTCACTTAATAGGGACTAGTTGGTTCTTAAGTAGAATGGTTCTATATGCAGCAAGTATTGACAGGTTTATTACTATGGTTCATTATAGGTATCATCTTAAAGGATGGTTAACAAGATAGTGCTATGAGTTAGGGTTTACTATAACTTCTCATTTGCTTCACTATGTAATTAATAATGTGTTTCTAAGCAAGATGGTTTATTATTTCCTAAATAGGGTTTAGTGGAATAGGAGCATGTGATGTGAATTACTACACAAGTTTGTATTATGGTTGATCACCATGGTTCTACTAGGGTATGATGGTTGACATTGATTCCAATGGTGTGATACTAAGTATGAGGATCAATGGTGTTAATATGTGGGTAACAAGTTAGGATTTGCTCCTAAGTGGCACTAGTGGATCATATAAGGTTTATTCAAAAATAAAGACATGAAATGATGACTTCATGTGAAGTGGTTTTGTTTTATGTTAGTAGATCATGTGCATGCATTTATTTGTTGCATATTAAGGTTCTAAAGGTAAAGATGAAGTTTATATGATCACATGGGATAAACAACTATTGTTTTAGAGTTGATTCTAATGTGGGATGATCACATAAAATAATGGGACCAAGGTCCTTACTTATAGTAGTATTAGGGTTTCTAAATTATGATATAACTCTTGAACTAATAATTGATCATAGAGGTGTGGTCACTAATTACTTTGAAATAAAATTAATGATGGTATTAGCATTTTATTAATTTTAAGTGATTTAATAATTAAAATAAATACTACTTAGGGTTTAATTTAGGAATTAGGGTTTTATAGTTATGATTAGGTTTTAAAATAATAACTTGCTAAAAAAATGTTTGAGTAAACAACTTTTGAACTAACAAATTAATATTAGCTTTTAACATTTTCTTGCTTTATTATTAATTAAAAGAAATAGTAAATGATAAATTGCAAATTTAGGGTTTATGAAATACCACTAATATTTTAATTGATGAAAATATGATAAAGAAAACTAATCTTAATATTTTATTTACTTACTGGTTGGTTATGATTTATTTTTGAAACTAAACTAATTAATAAGTTTTATTTTAATTAAGGATAAAAGAAAAGGCATAAACAATAAAGGTTAAAAATAATTAAATTTTTTTTTGACACACATTTTTATTTTATATTTTTATTGAATAGAGTTTATTTTTGTGAGCATTTTGATATATTATTTCATATTTTTCTGAGCAAAATTGAATTTTATTTATTTCCGCAAAGTTATAGTTATTTTTTGGTTTTTAAATTAAATCGAAAACACTAAAGGTACTGACCTGGATCTACCCCTGGTCACTGACTGGTGGACCAGTGTCCACGTCAGACGCCACGCGTGTGTGGACCAAGTGAAAATCGTGGACGCGGCAGTTGAGCTCACTGTCGGCGGGAAGTCAACGATGCCGCCGTCGATCCTGGGCACGATTGGATGGGCAAGTGGTCTCCTTCGACACAGAACGTCATGGGGAACCTAGTACTAGCAGTGCCGCTAGCTAATGGTCATCGGAGGGTGGCCAGCGGCGAGACGAAGCGGCGGTGCTCACAGCGGATCGGTGCGATGCCACTACAGCGCACGATTGAGCGAGCCAAGGACACTGAGAGGTGCAGGAGCTCACCAGGAGCACCGAGGGCTTGACGGCGAGGCTTGAGGTGGTCCGAATCAACGGCGACGACGGTGGCCGGTGTCGGAGAAGTTGGCTCGGCGTAGATGCTCCCGAGCACCCCAGCTCGATTCCTCTTGCAGGCTAGGCAAGTCGAGGACGGTGGTTCCAATGGCGTCCACGGTGAGGCCTGGGGATTCCCCAATCGAAGGCGAGGGGTGGTGGTCCAGGAGACTAGGGTTTCGGATTTCCAGATATTTGAGAAGAAGAAGAGAAGGAAACGAGACGCCAGGTTCGTCGGGGGTATTTATAGGCTCCTCACGGTCGGCAACGTCCGCGAATTCCACGAAGACGGCCGGGACGTGGCCTCGGCACGTCGTGCTGTCGCTCCCCCGTGAAAGGAAGATGAAGATCGTCTTCTTCGATCTTATCTTGCGAAGGGGTACGGTGGGCCAGGTTCGGTGCTAGTGGGTTGATTGTTGGGCTCAGCTGTTGGGCTGTCCACGGGCTGCACGGCCAGGTAAGGTAAATCCTCTCCCCTCTCTTTTTCTCTTTTTATTTTCTGTTTATATTTTCTATTTTTGAATTCAGATTTGAATTATTCTCTGTTTTGCAGGTTTTTGGAATAGTTAACTCCTACTTAAATATCTTAAGTATTTATAAATACTTTGGGTTTAATTTAAGATACTTTGTTTGAATACTTATATATACTTATTAACATTATTGGGTATGAGAAGAAAATATTCCCCATAGGTATAATCTGATTTTAAATTTTGAAGTGTTCAATTTACTTTTCAAAAAGTACTTTAATTACCAAGTGATATTATTAGTTTCATTTTGTATTTACTTACAAATAACAATTTATAAGTTGATACTAAATTGGTTTCTTAATTTAGAGGTGATGTGATGGTCATGATTTCATGTGCTTATATTTTCTAGAGATTTAGAAAAATAGTAATGAGGATGATGTTTAAATCATGATTTTATGTATATAATTATTTCTAAGGTTTAAGAAGATGGTTGAATAAACTCTATAATTACTAATCAAACATGAGCTTAAATTATTTAAGATAGATCCTATGCTCATCATGGTTAATTCACTTGCTAAGGTGATGGTCCAAACTATAACACACTATTCCATTTGAGCAATTAAACAAGTTACTTGGAAGGCAACAATAGAGTTGGATATTGGTTTCACTCTAATTACTTAAATAGCATTTAAGCTTAGGTATAACTAGCTTGGTTTATACTTGTGATCTATGATACACAAGTTAGGACATAATATTTTATGTGGAGTGGGTCCTATGTGAATTGGTTTAAAGTTTTGCATAAGCTTCACTAAATTGAAATATAAATAGGCATGAGGTATGGCAGGGTTCTACTTATGATCCTAAGTAGTCCATGGATTGGATTTCAAATGTGGTCTAGGGTTGTAGTTGTGATCACACAAGTGATACACAGCTAGAATTAGGATATGGCATAAGCATTGGTCATGTTTTATTGGCTAGGGTTATTCCTCCTCACTTTGTTAGGATTCATATATCAAAACAATGTTAGGGTTGTCTCTAGTGTTTGGATAAACAAGGTTTAGGGTAATGCCACAACTCCTCTACTCAAGGTATGAGAAATGGTCTGGGTTTAATTGCTAGGGATCTATTATTTTATGTGGTGGATGATCTCTGATGATCTCATAAGTTTGTCTTCTCATCTAATTCTACAAAGCATGATTATGCATTGGACATGATCAACTTACTCCTCACTAATCTCTCTTTATTATTCCTCTCATCACACTCACCTAGATCCTTAGGGTTTATGATCATTACTCAATTTGTAATGATCAAAGCATTGGACTTGCAAGGATTCATTAGTGAAACATGATTCTGCTCTCCAAGATCAAGTATAAGTCAATATACCTGAGTACACACATGTAGCTTGAGCTCTCTGGAATAGGTAAGGTTCCTCTAAGGTTTATGAGCATTACCAAGTTGTAATGATCACAACACTTGTCTCTCTTGATCACTAGCAAAAGAGGTTCTTACCTACCATCAAGTGTTGGCTAAGTCAAGTAGGGTTTAGTACTTGACTTATATTTCTTGTAACATTAGTTAGCATCAATGACTTACCTCACTTAGATAGGGTTTGAATATTAACCTATGATTCAACTCAATGGATAGTGTAAACATATGTATATGATCCTCTCCTTTCTCTGAGGTTTAATAGGAATAGGTTTGAATGGACAAAATTGAATAGTCAAGGGTTGATAAAGAAATATGAATGTCCTTGGCTTGGGCTCAATGTTGTAGTTGAAGATATACCATGTGGATCATGGTAAGAATATTTATTTAGTAAAAGACATGGAAAAGATAAGTAAAGAATAGTTTCTTAATTAATTGGGTTCTTTGATTTATAGTTGAACAAGTATTCATGTGTTGTTGTAAGGAATGTCATGTTGAGATCTTTTATAAGATTTTGTAGTTGATCCATACTTAAGGTGTTGTTTGTTGTAAAACTAATTCCATTTTATCTAGCCCATATATCAAACCATCTCTACCCAAAACAGGGTTTTAGCAAAGATCACAGTGAAGTGTATAGCGCTTGACTTGATGATCTACTTCCATTCCAGCAAGTCAAGTGAAACTTCAGTTACTGTGGTATGTTTTATTTGAAAGAGCGAAAATTCCCCGGATTTTCTATGCATGAATACAATGCACACTTTGGTGTTTCTCTCATTTTGGCCTCTAAACCTGGGATATTACAGCCTCTCCCCCTTAAACTGAACTTCGTCCCGAAGTTCGAACGCTCTCATGTTTCAGAACGTGGAACTGACTTGAACAGACCATGATCCTTTCAAACTCCCTGGTGATCTCATTAGATATAATTGAATATATCCCTTGCTCAGATCCTTCCTGAAGTCTTCTGATGTCTGGCACTGATACTTTCTTCCATTCTATGATTTCTTCCAATACTCTAAGCTTATAGTCTTGCTCTCCAAAATTCCTTGGATTAGGACATCTTCTTGTGCTAATGGACTTTACTAATGGTTGTGGTGACAATTTCCTATCGGAGTATCCAAAACTTGGTTCTGAAAGATTTGTTTCAGATAAGGTATTGTTTTCCCTTACTACCATAACTATCGTAATGGTACTTAGCAAGGTATTTACAATAGGAATGGTCCTAGTGTTTTATTCCTACGAATGGATTAGACTCATTTAGTCCATCCGATCATGGCTTCTAGTTTATACTAACTATCCTCCTTTTGGTGTCTTTAGGTTCCATGAAAGGAATCTTTCTATTGGTCTAATATTTTGGTATGGTCAAACTCCTTCGATCTTTTGTCTTCTTAGGCTTTGATTGTCCTCCGATATCTTCTTCATCCAACTTCATTATCTTAGACTTACTTAAACTCTTTTATTTCTGAGTAATTATCAATTACCCGCTTAAGTTAGGGTCTAACCCTTACTTCTTCGAGATTTGAACCTCGGCTTCTGGTCTGACATTCTCCTGAGAGCACTTTTATATGGGTACTTGCCAACAACCTTATGAAAATAAGATCGGACTTTCTCTCAGTTCAGACCTCCTTTTTCATCTGTCATACTCCAAATCATATCTTAATACTTCTCCTTCAGCCTTCCTCTCCCCTTGGAGTTTACTAATGGTCTTCAAGCTCCTTTTCTCATAATCATTAAACTTCAAGGTTAGAAGATTGGTCTTGGTCTAGCTTATAGTTTATACTTTTCTAGAGTCTCACGAAGAATTCTTGCGGTATATCCACACAATTGTGAGTATCCGATGTGAAACCTCCGACTAAATGTTTACCAGTTGCGGAATCCCTCTTTCCTTTAGAGTGAAGAAATGATTAAGCTGCGGACTATCTGATACCAGATGCGGCTTATCTGATACCAGATGCGAACACTTTTATAGTTTTAGTTAACATCTACCTTACGTCAAGTGCTTTCTCTTTATGATTATCCTATATCAGCTGCGGTCTTATTATATCAGCTACGACTTCACTTGTCCATTTTCCTTTTTCTAGGGTTTGTTTTGCAAGAAAACTACTTGTTGACACTATAAAGATAGTATCGTAAGTGACTTCACTTGCATTCCCTTCTTCCATAATGAATATGGCTCCACTTCTACTGCTCCATATTCACTATTTTTCTCACATTCATGGTACTTCCATGTTGAAGTACTCCTTAATTGAGGATAAAAGTGAGTTTTGATTGATCCTTCCTTCAGATTGTTATGGTTGCTTCCCACAACTTTACTTCCTTCTTCTAGTGAACCATCATCTTGTCTTCAAACTCTTCAGAATTCGTCACTTCCTCACGCGAATACCTTTACCCTCTAGATCTATAACATCAAGTAAGAGCTTGATATTGCAACATGCATTTGCATATCAAAGTCAAACTTCATGTATGGATCTAGTCAATCAATGAAAATCCAATAAAATCCAAGAAGATCCAGCTTTGTGTTTATAATACACATCCTTGTATGCCCGAATATAGTAATTGGGTAAAACATCCCTAAACATCAGGCTCAGATGTATAGTATATAACACCACATAAGATAGGTTTAGGTTGTGATACTTAGCACATATATATGGATTCCTACTATTTGTCTCAATATTTACCTCAATTGCTCACTTGCAATCAAATAAACTTGAGAAAATTGGTCCAGAATAGTTGTGGTTGACCTAATTTCCTTGGAAAATACTAACTTACCTTCCATTCAATTGAAAACTAACCTCACATGATCTCCTGAGACCATAACATGGCTACTCTAAACACATGGTTGTTAGAGCATATCACCTATCACTCCAGGGTTTCTCTATAAGCTATGCTCTAATAAAGCCTTCTTCAGACTATGGACTATGGTTCTAGCATACTTGGCATAGTTGCCATTATTTTAAAACCTATTTTTTTTTGAATTATTCTTTAGAATATTCATTCTCATCATACTCCTGTTAACTCACTCATGATGTTCTACTCCATCACATCATGACTCTCAAGTGAATCATATATGACTACCAATTCTACCATGAAAATTAAACTTGTATAACTCCTATCACTCTTCCTTACCTCCTATGATTGACTCATCATAGGCATATACTACCTTATATAACTTATCTCCCTTAGGTAACATCAGTCATTTGACATTTTAAATGACTCCTACTTAACCATAACTTGCATTGGTATACTAGTTCCAATAGGATATCTTCCTTATGGTTGTATCCTCTCTTTGGACTACCATGTATTGTATACCAACTGTGGTCTACTACCACCCATTATCTTAAGCTCCATTGGTGCTCTACTGATTTGGAATGAAGCAAGATAACTAATCAACTGTAATTAAGAAAGATAGATAAGAAAGATTGACTCAAGTGTGTCAGGATTATTCTCAAATGAATACCCATCTCAAGTCAAAAGAATAGTTGGTTTAGCTAAGACAACTTCGTATAGACACTACCAAACCTATAGGTCTCCTTTAAAGGGTTTTAATCCTAGGGTCAAAGCACTTGCTCTGACACCAGCTGCGGTGACTCAGCATACCACTGCATGGTGTAGTACACAAGTCGTTGACATAACACAAGTGAAACACCGTTCCACTCATATTACATCCCTCAGAGTGGTACAACAGAAACATATGCGAGTCCAAGGTATGTCTATAGAACTATACACGAACCGTTTACAGAAGATCAACACAGCCTCCTACTTTACAGTGAGGTAAAACTTCAAATAAAGCTCCAGAAGAACGACTCGTAGTCTAACTTATTGCTAACTCTAGCTCTAGAGCTAATTGGCTTGCTATAGAACTCTAGCTACTTAGGTGCTAGGATTAGGGAAATGTTCCCTTCTATCACTAGTCTAGGTTTTCCATTCGAACTGATGCAGAAGTTGACTCCATTGACTTCATTGATTGAGTTCTCCATCTTGTTGCAGTTGACTCCTTTGTCTTCGAGTTCCACGGTAGTTCCTCCTCCGGTGACTTTGATCTAAGAAGGGGGTTCAAATGGGAGGGAATGAGTACGAGCGTACTCATCAAGTTCATTATAGGAAATAGGTGTATCATGCACTAGCTACTGCCATAGACCAGAAAGTCATAGGCGAATGCAAGTTTTCATAAACATTTCTTCAAAAGGTTTATTTTATTATGAAAACTATGCCCGTCAGTCTTCACTGGTTGACTAGAACTTTATGGAGTTCCTTTCCTGCCGCGTTCGTAGTTCCCTTCCCGGAACAAGGAGTGACAAGCCACAATTTGATACACTCTGCAGAGGTGCGTTACTTTTCCCATAAGAGAACTTATCCTTGTTGCCAGCCAGGAGTATGTCCCCGTCCACACTTCCTTTGGTGTGAGGCCCAGTCTAAGAACCAAGCCAATCACTGCTTTCTCCGCGACCCTGCATACCCACCCTTTTGTCCATCCGTACATCCCCGGTAGACTTCTCCCGATCATACGGCTTTACCCCCGATGTACTATGGGCAATCCATCATAGACGGTAGAGCCTCTCATCCACACGGATGGGGATTTTAAAGGATTTCCCAACCTACTGCAGTGTTATCCCAACACCCAGCCAGGCTCTATCAAGTCCGTTGATATGCGAAGGGAAAAGATACCTGACTTCCCCAGAGCCATTATAGATCTTATGGTTAACGCGATATGTACGGCGCTAGAATCACTAGACGGCATTGGTAATTAGTCCTAGATGAATAGTACCCTTGCAATGGAACCTCCACCAATCAACACATACCATGGTTCCATTGCCCACCACATAGTCATATTCATAATTGTAAAATAATATTTTGCTTTTCAATGCAGGAGTGATAAGTATAGTACTTTGCATATAGTTTGATAAAAATAATCAAATGACATGAGCAAGTGATGAACTTGCCTTTCTTGACTGCAAGATTATGCAGAAAAAGCTTCGATACGTGATAACTCCAAATTCTGAAATACCATCATCGTCCGGTAAGGACAATGTTTAAAGAACTGGCAAATATGCTATAATGCATAGTATGAGATGCAATCGCCACGAGTGTAACCTAACCCCAATGATTTAGGATTGGTGAGTTGTAAAGATTTCTTTAGGGTATGTTGCACTTTTAGAATGGTTCTCAAACAGGTTCTTATTAGGGTTTGGTGATATGAATAGCATAAACAAGTGATATAATGCATCATAATAGGCATACACATAAAGGAATGGTGGTTGCATAACATGTAAAGAGTAGTTATTAGTTTTAAGTCTTATAGTGCATGGTTGATAATTACTTATATTATACTTCAACAGAATAACTTTTGAAGAACAGGATGGTTAAGAAATAATAAGTATTTCAAATAAGAACTATGGGCTTCTATGGTTTACTTGTGTATTTACTTCAAAAGAATAACTTTTGAAGAACAGGTTAAATAAGAACAAGAACTACTATAAATAGGAGCTATGTGCTTCTAGGGTTTACTACTGGATGTATTTCGTTCACTTAATAGGGACTAGTTGGTTCTTAAGTAGAATGGTTCTATATGCAGCAAGTATTGGCAGGTTTATTACTATGGTTGATTATAGGTATCATCTTAAAGGATGGTTAACAAGATAGTGCTATGAGTTAGGGTTTACTATAACTTCTCATTTGCTTCACTAAGTAATTAATAATGTTTTCCTAAGCTAGATGGTTTATTATTTCCTAAATAGGGTTTAGTGGAATAGGAGCATGTGTTGTGAATTACTACACAAGTTTGTATTATGGTTGATCACCATGGTTCTACTAGGGTATGATGGTTGAGGTTGATTCCAATGGTGTGATACTAAGTATGAGGATCAATGGTGTTAATATGTGGGTAACAAGTTAGGGTTTGCTCCTAAGTGGCACTAGTGGATCATATAAGGTTTATTCAAAAATAAAGACATGAAATGATGACTTCATGTGAAGTGGTTTTGTTTTATGTTAGTAGATCATGTGCATGCATTTATTTGTTGCATATTAAGGTTCTAAAGGTAAAGATGAAGTTTATATGATCACATGGGATAAACAACTAGGGTTTTAGAGTTGATTCTAATGTGGGATGATCACATAAAATAATGGGACCAAGGTCCTTACTTATAGTAGTATTAGGATTTCTAAATTATGATATAACTCTTGAACCAATAATTGATCATAGAGGTGTGGTCACTAATTACTTTGAAATAAAATTAATGATGGTATTAGCATTTTATTAATTTTAAGTGATTTATTAATTAAAATAAATACTACTTAGGGTTTAATTTAGGAATTAGGGTTTTATAGTTATGATTAGGTTTTAAAATAATAACTTGCTAATAAAATGTTTGAGTAAACAACTTTTGAACTAACAAAATAATATTAGCTTTTAACGTTTTCTTGCTTTATTATTAATTAAAAGAAATAGTAAATGATAAATTGCGAATTTAGGGTTTATGAAATACCACTAATATTTTAATTGCTAAAAATTTGATAAAGAAAACTAATCTTAATATTTTATTTACTTACTGGTTGGTTATGATTTATTTTTGAAACTAAACTAATTAATAAGTTTTATTTGAATTAAGGATAAAAGAAAAGTCATAAACAATAAAGGTTAAAAATAATTAAAAAAATTTGACACACATTTTTATTTTATATTTTTATTTAATAGAGTTTATTTTTGTGAGCATTTTGATATATTATTTCATATTTTTCTGAGCTAAATTGAATTTTATTTATTTCTGCAAAGTTACAGTTATTTTCTTGTTTTTAAATTAAATCGAAAACACTAAAGGTACTGACCTGGATCTACCCCTGGTCACTGACTGGTGGACCAGTGTCCACGTCAGATGCCACGCGTGCATGGACCAAGTGAAAATCGTGGACGCGGCAGTTGAGCTCATTGCCGGCGGGAAGTCGATGATGGCGCCGTCGATCCCGGGCACGATTGGACGGGCAAGTGGTCTCCTTCGACACAGAACATTATGGGGAACCTAGTACTAGCAACGCCGCTAGCTAATGGTCATCGGAGGGTGGCCGGCGGCGAGACGAAGTGGCGGTGCTCACAGCGGATCGGTGCGACGCCACTACAGCGCACGATTGAGCGAGCCAAGGACACTGAGAGGTGCAGGAGCTCACCAGGAGCATCGAGGGCTAGACGGCGAGGCTTGAGGTGGTCCGAATCGACAGCGATGACGGTGTCCGGCGTCGGAGAAGATGGCTCGGCGTAGATGCTCCCGAGCGCCCCAGCTCGATTCCTCTTGTAGGCTGGGCAAGTCGAGGATGGCGGTTCCAATGGCGTCGACGGCGAGGCCTGGGGATTCCCCAATCGACGGCGGGGGGGTGGTCCGGGAGACTAGGGTTTCGGTTTTCCAGAAATTTGAGAAGAAGAAGAGAAGGAAACAAGATGCCAGGTTCATCGGGGGTATTTATAGGCTCCTCACGGTCGGCGACGTCCGCGAAGTCCACAAAGACGGCCGGGACGTGGCCACGGCATGTCGTGCTGTCGCTCCCCCGTGAGAGGAAGATGAAAATCGTCTTCTTCGATCTTATCTCGTGAAGGGGTACGGTGGGCCGGGTTCGGTGCTGGTGGGTTGATTGTCGGGCTCAGCAGTTGGGCTGTCCACGGGCTGCACGGCCAGGTAAGGTAAATCCTCTCCCCTCTCTTTTTCTCTTTTTATTTTCTATTGATATTTTCTGTTTTTGAATTCCATTTGAATTCAGATTTGAATTGTTCTCTGTTTTGCAGGTTTTTAGAATAGTTAACTCCTACTTAAATATCTCAAGTATTTATAAATACTTTGGGTTTAATTTAAGATACTTTGTTTGAATACTTATATATACTTATTAACATTATTGGGTATGAGAAGAAAATAGTCCCCATAGGTATAATTTGATTTTAAATTTTGAAGTGTTCAATTTACTTTTCAAAAAGTACTTTAATTACCAAGTGATAGTATTAGTTTCATTTTGTATTTACTTACAAATAACAATTTATAAGCTGATACTAAATTGGTTTCTTAATTGAGAGGTGATGTGCTGGTCATGATTTCATGTGCTTATATTTTCTAGAGATTTAGAAAAATAGTAACGAGGATGGTGTTTAAATCATGATTTTATGTATATAATTATTTCTGAGGTTTAAGAAGATGGTTGAATAAACTCTATAATTACTAATCAAACTTTAGCTTAAATTATTTAAGATAGATCCTATGCTCATCATGGTTAATTCACTTGCTAAAGTGATGGTCCAAACTATAACACACTATTACATTTGAGCAATTAAACAAGTTACTTGGAAGGGAACAATAGAGTTGGATATTGGTTTCACTCTACTTACTCAAATAGCATTTAAGCTTAGGTATAACTAGCTTGGTTTATACTTGTGATCTATGATACACAAGTTAGGACATAATATTTTATGTGGAGTGGTTCCTATATGAATTGGTTTAAAGTTTTGCATAAGCTTCACTAAATTGAAATATAAATAGGCATGAGGTATGGCAGGGTTCTACCTATGATCCCAAGTAATCCATGGATTGGATTTCAAATGTGGTCTAGGGTTGTAGTTGTGATCACACAAGTGATACACAGCTAGAATTAGGATATGGCATAAGCTTTGGTCATGTTTTATTGGCTAGGGTTATTCCTCCTCACTTTGTTAGGATTCATATATCAAAACAATGTTAGGGTTGTCTCTAGTGTTTGGATAAACAAGGTTTAGGGTAATGCCACAACTCCTCTACTCAAGGTATGAGAAATGGTCTGGGTTTAATTGCTAGGGATCTATTATTTTATGTGGTGGATGATCTCTGATGATCTCATAAGTTTGTCTTCTCATCTAATTCTACAAAGCATGATTATGCATTGGACATGATCAACTTACTCCTCACTAATCTCTCTTTATTATTCCTCTCATCACACTCACCTAGATCCTTAGGGTTTATGATCATTACTCAATTTGTAATGATCAAAGCATTGGACTTGCAAGGATTCATTAGTGAAACATGATTCTCCTCTCCAAGATCAAGTATAAGTCAATATACCTGAGTACACACATGTAGCTTGAGCTCTCTGGAATAGGTAAGGTTCCTCTAAGGTTTATGAGCATTACCAAGTTGTAATGATCACAACACTTGTCTCTCCTGATCACTAGCAAAAGAGGTTCTTACCTACCATCAAGTGTTGGCTAAGTCAAGTAGGGTTTAGTACTTGACTTATATTTCTCGTAACATTAGTTAGCATCAATGAATTACCTAACTTAGATAGAGTTTGAATATTAACCTATGATTCTACTCAACGGATAGTGTAAACATATGTATATGATCCTCTCCTTTCTCTGAGGTTTAATAGGAATAGGTTTGAATGGACAAGATTGAATAGTCAAGGGTTGATAAAGAATGAATATGAATGTCCTTGGCTTGGGCTCAATGTTGTAGCTGAAGATATACCATGTGGATCATGGTAGGAATATTTATTTAGTAAAAGACATGGAAAAGATAAGTAAAGAATAGTTTCTTAATTAATTGGGTTCTTTGATTTATAGTTGAACAAGTATTCATGTGTTGTTGTAAGGAATGTCACGTTGAGATCTTTTATAAGATTTTGTAGTTGATCCATACTTAAGGTGTTGTTTGTTGTAAAACTAATTCCATTTGATCTAGCCCATAGATCAAATCATCTCTACCCAAAACAGGGTTTTAGCAAAGATCACAGTGAAGTTTATAGCGCTTGACTTGATGATCTACTTCCATTCCAGCAAGTCAAGTGAAACTTCAGTTACTGTGGTAAGTTTTATTTGAAAGCGCGAAAATTCCCCGGATTTTCTATGCATGAATGCAATGCACACTTTGGTGTTTCTCTCATTTTGTAGCCTCTAAACCTGGGATATTACACCTTCTGATGGAAAACAACCCCCCTTTGCAGCATCACCGTATTCAGGGAACATGGGATAGCTGTCATCATCCTCTTCTTCTTCATTGTCTTCCATCATAACCCCTCTTTCTCCGTGCTTGGTCCAACAATTGTACTGGGGCATGAATCCAGACCGCAGCAGGTGGCTATGAATGGTACTCGAGGAAGAGTAATTTACAACATTCTTACAGTCAACACATGGACAATACATAAAGCCACCATGTTTGTTTGCCTCAGCCACGGCGATAAAATTACTCAGGCCCGAAGTGAACTCATCAAAGCGTCGGTCAATGTACATCCATTGCCGATTCATCTGCATGATATAATTAAACTTATAAAAAACCATTACAGAACATCATGATCAGTGAAACGATGTATATATATATATATACATGCATTTTATCAATGACAGATGGAAGGATAAAGTTGTTAACCTCGATGGAGAAGAAAAAAGACACTTAAGTGTGGCTTGTTTTGTGTGAACTCAAGTGGCAAAACCTCTTAGGCATTTCATCGAACACCTCTAGTGCATATGAAGAGGGCAAAGCAACAAACACCCCTCTTGTGCTAAGAAGTGGAAAATGGCTAAGTGTGGCTCACACCTGGACATGGGCAAGGTATATGTAGGCAGATGGGCACTTGGTTCTGGTTGGTAAGGCAAACCGGGACCAAATGGTAGGCCTTTGGTCCCGGTTGGTAAGGCAAACTGGGACCAAAGGGTTTCGAGGCCTGCCACAGCCTGCCACGCCCTTTTGCAGCCCCTTTAGTCCCGGTTTGTACCAAAGACCCCAAACGAACCAGGACTAGAGGGTGGGGTTCAGTGAGATGCCGACAGCGGCGGCGCCAGCAACCCCGCCTCTGCCTCCTCTCTGCAGTCTGCAACTCCATATCGCCCCCGCAATCTCCCTCCTATCCGTCAAGATTGCGCACCAAGCAACGTGCTACACCGTGTAGCTGCAAGCCAGCGCAGCCGGAGGAATCCTGACCGAGCGGAACTCCGCCTTCGGATGTTGAAATAAATAGGATATTCCTTTTGGCCCATGTAGTATTTCAGTTTTTCATGTAAATCTGAAAGCCACATATGTGACAGCTCATGTGATTTGGAGCCCAAGTTGGTGGCAGCTTACAAGGGAGTGGCAAGAGATGGAAAATTTAGTCCCACATGGAAAGATGGGAGGAAGTTAGACGACCTTATAAGATGGGTTGTTTCACCACTAATAAGTGAGTGAGAAGATGAGTGGTACACGCGTGCTCCTCCTCCTCACTCGCGTTGAGTGGATTGAGCCTCGAGTCGAGACTTTTTCTTTCTTTTTGAAGTTTAGGAAAACGAATAGTCCTAGACAGACGTGTCCAAGTTAGTCAGTTCGGGTGGCTCCCGGATCGTGGGCTATCTCTAACCGACTCGAAACGTGTGACGTGGGCATGGCCCACGTTGTCTAGGGTTTTCTGAGCCTATATAATCTCTTGCATGGCTTTGCAGAAACACATCTGATACACGAGTTAGGATTTTGCCACCTCTCTACTTGTGCCGCCATCGTAACCTACTCCATCCTGTCCGCCGGCGTGCACCGGTGAACGGGAGAGAATGTCTCCTGAACCGCTCGCCTTTGCGATCCTGTACGGGAGAGGGCGAATTAGGTTTTTGGGAAGCACTCTGCGCGACACGACAATTGCTACACCTCCACCACCACCTCCTCCAGATCGGTACGTGCGACATATCCTGATCTGTTTAGTGATGGATGTTGTATCGTATGCCCTGCTACTGTTCATATTGATTAATGCATTTAGTATGTTAGAGTTTCACATGTTAGTAGTTGATGTAGTCATGCTTAATATTCTGAAATTAGTCATGAAAATTGTGCCTAATTATCCAACAATCCAAAAACCTAATTGTAGGCAATTTTGTGAGTTAACAATGGCTGGTTTTGCTGATGCGCCGAGGCCGAATAAGTTTACTGGTGTGCACTTCAAGAGGTGGCAGATTAAGACCACGCTCTGGCTTAATCATTTGAAAGTATTCGAAGTTAGTAAGGGCATACATGAAGGAACTATATCTGACGAAGATCAGAAAAAGTTCAAGTAAGCCAATACTCTATTTGTTGGATGTGTTGTGAGTGTTCTTGTTGATCGTCTGTATGATGTGTTGATGCATGTAAAATGCATACCTGAACTTTGTCCTTTATCATATTGAATTCTCACATATTTGCAACATATATGATGACAATACCATGTTTTACATTGATTTATGGCGATTTACCAATGATCCCCTTTATTTGGTTTATAACTCTGCAGAACAGGAATTTCCTGTTTTGTGTATTTTTCACTTTCAGAGACCTATACGGAGTCAAATTAAGCTGGGATTTTTGGAGTGTCATTTTTTCATCGGAAGAAGCACCCTGGGACCTGGAAGGGTCTGAGGCCCAAAAGAGCTCAGGTGGCGCGCCCAAACTTATAGGGCATTCCACCTGCCCTCTTTCGGCCGTTGATCGTCTAAATCGCGTGATATTTTTGCCCACCGACGTATTTTGGCCTAAAAATCACTATATATATGGCCCCGAAGAGTTCTCGGGAGGAGAGCGCCGTGGAAGACAGAAACATGAAAACAGAGCCTGCAGCAGCGAAGATTCGAAGGTGGAAACTCCGCCGGGATCACCACCGAAGGGATCTCTACCTTCTCCAACGTCTTCATCATCATCACCATGATCAAGGGGGAGTAGTCCACCTCTGGACTACGGGTTTGTGGCAGTCGCTTGATCTATTTCTCTCATGTTATTCATAGTTCTTAATGCCATATGAGCTGCCCTACATGATTATGGCCATATTTGTAATACCTATGTGGTGGATCCTTATTCTATGATATTGTGCTATGAGATCTGATCATATTATGTGCAAGATGTATTGATAGATGCATATTATGTACCGCGTTCTTAATTATTTGTTCTGATCCAACTTTTATGCAAGAGCGCGTGTGGGGTGATGTGTGTATTAGATGGAGCAGAATGGTTTTAGTGATTGAATAGTGACAACAAATTCATGATCTATTCTGGTTTTGCCTTTTATTTTGCTACCTCACTAGGGATAAAATGAATGCATATGCTATGTTCGTCACGTGACAAAAGTGATGATCTTGTTTGTTCAAGGTAGCATATTTGATATTCAAACATCATGTCAAAGTACTTATGGCTATGTTCTGTTAATTCTTAATACAAGATTGCATGGAGTTTTCCCTTTCTTGTGGAGTATAAGAGAGATGTGTTGCATCATCTCTATGTTAGGACGTGATGCCCATATGAATGCGTATCTTTCACAAGTTATTATTTTGCATCATCATAACTCATTGATGAATTGTTATTGTCCACTACAACTTAAAAGAGAGAATAGTCAAGTGAACCCATGAATCCCGGTCCACTTTTTATCATAAGAAACACCTTTATATTGATTTTATCTTGCTTTCTAGTTGCTGCATTATTTTAATCCGAAAATACAAAAATATTTACTTTTCCTACTTGCATCCAAAACCCCAAAAACAATCAACCCTTTTACTGTTTTTACTTAGTTACTTTATTTTATTTAGTTTTACTTGTTTTATTACTACTTGTATTTTATTTACTTACGCGAAACCTTGTGCTTGACAACCACACGGTGGAGTTGGGGACACAAGGCTTTATTTTACTTTGAAGGATTGCTAGAAGAAGAGAGGGAGAGACACCTCTTTGCTCAGTTCCCCGAGAGTACGATATAACCCTCGAGTCACCCTTGTGGAGAAAATTGCTTCCTGGACTACACACTCTGCACTTGGAGTCCCAACGTTTCAAGAGTTTTTGCTGGTGTTGTAAAGCTCCATCATGTGTACATGCACATAACAGACGGAAAAGAGCTCTGGGATGCACTGGGTGCTAAATTCGGTGCAACCGATGCATGCAGTGAACTGTACATCATGGAGAGCTTCCATGACTTCAGGATGATGAACAACCGTTCTGTTGTTGAACAAGCTCATGAGATACATTGCATTGCGAAAGAGCTTGAACTCCTTAAGTGTGCCTTACCTATGCATTATCGCTAAGTTGCCCCCTTCATGGAGGAACTTCGCCACAACTCTCAAACACAAGAGACCTGAGATATCAGTTGAAAATCTGATAGCATCTCTTGATGTTGAGGAGAAAGCTCGGGCTAAGAATACTACTGATAAAGGAGAGGGTCAGTCTAGCACCAACATGGTGCAGAAGAAACCCTACAACAAGAACAAAGGGAATAACAAGCCCGCCTTCAATAAGCCTATGAAGACTACAACCTTCAAAAAGAAGAAGATGATGAACAAAGCAGAACTGAGCTGCTTTACCTGTGGAGAGGTTGGTCATTTTTATAAGGACTGCCAGAATGTGTAGACCGCAAGAAAAAGGCAAAAAAATGTCAACATTGTGACCGCTAGCAATGTTGATGGGTGCGGTAATCTCTTTACTGTTCTTTCGGTATTTCAATCTCCATGCTGTTGGATTGATACGGGTGCTAATGTTCATGTGTGTGCTGACATATCTATGTTCACTTCTTACCGGGTTATCCGGGATTCTTCCGTCTTGATGTGGAATGGGTCAGATGGTTCTATTCGTGGTGTTGGCACGGTAGATCTGAAGTTCACTTCGGGGAAGGTCGTGCAGCTGAGAAACGTGTAGCATGTCCTTACTGTGAACAAGAATCTCGTTATCGGCAACCTTCTATGCAGAAATGGGTTTAAGGTTGTTTTAGAGTCAAATAAAGTAGTTGTTTCCAAGTTTGGACAATTTATTAGTAAAGGCTATGAGTGCGGAGGCTTGTTCCGTTTTCCCCTTTCTGATTTCAGTAATAAGTCTATGAACCATATTTGTGGTAATGTTAGTGATGGTACCAGTGTTTGGCACTCTCGTTTATGTCACATTAATTTTAGTTTAATGTCTCGGCTATCCAGTTTGAGTTTAAATCTGAATTTCACCATTGCCAGAGGTTCTAAGTGCCATAGTTGTGTGTAATCAAAACAACCTCGAAAGCCGCACAAGGCGGCCGAGGAGAGAAACTTGGCACCTAACGGCATGGCACCGGTGGTACATGAGCTGGAACTACCATACTAGGGGAATTCACCATCCTTACCCTTAGCAGCCGAACTGGACGGTGAAGACGACATCGACTACAAGCACCTAACAGCGTGGCACCGGTGGTACATGAGCTGGACGGTGATGAGGATAGTGACTACAAGCACCTAGCGGTGGAGCTGTGCCGGATTTAAAACCACGCTTCTAAAGAATTCACCGGCATCGACACCTAAAATCCTGCTAATCCCACTGCTATTTGACACAATGCATTGTAGTGATTCAAGGGGCTATGTTGTACGTATGCACCGGGGTTGCGAAGCTCAAGCATGTAGTAGTTGCTCCTGGAGCTAACATGTCAACATAGGCGCTGCTCCTGATGATGACCTTGCGTACACATGTCACACACATTATTTGTACATATATTGTTCATGGGCAAAAATACATGTGACTCCACTTGGTCATGCTTTTTTTCTTTGAGAATCTCCACCCGATCATGTTGTGTCCTTGTTTGGACATGCCATGCCTGAAGCGTTTTAGTAACCATGCTTATATGTTATTTTCTATTTCAAAATCATCATTACTACCTCCGTCCCGAGGAATAAGGCGCACGCGTATTCCAAGACGAACTTTGATCATAAAAATTGAGCAACAAAATCTTGGTTATATTATATGTAATTAGTATCGTTGAATTCGTATTGAAAAACACTTTCTAATGATGTTAATTTTATACAAACAATCTTTATATATTTGAAGTAATACTTAGTCAACGAAAAACACGTAAAACGAGGGCGCCTTATTTCTTGAATCGGAGGTAGTATCTTTTATTGTTCCACAGCAATGCGTGGGCATGCTGCTAGTTTTTTTAAGTCGTGCGGGAGTGCGTACGGTTTTTCTTTAGCGTGGCCTGGCTCACACGAGAAGATGCCGATTTTTCTCGTGGGTGAAGGACGTACGACCGATCCCAATTTAATAGTAGAGATAGGTATCTTGTGTGTGAAACCATCCTGGTCCACCGTGCGTACGCCACTACATGTTAAATATTACTGGGACGAAACGCCCAAAGTGGACCATCAAGGTAGAACTGGTGCTCTTGGATCTGTCTTGACAGTTCTCAGATGGGTTCATTGGGATCATTCTTCAGAAATTCCGGCGATTTCCAGGTCAGGAATTTCACTAAGGATGTCTGGACTTTCTCGCAAATACTGTCAGCGAGTTTCATCTCCCTATATATTCATATTGTGTGTATTTGACGTCGTAGTTTTGCTCTATTTTCTAGGAATACTTGGAAAAGGCAGCTATGGGCTATGGCTAGCAACTAACTGAGTCGATTAACTCGCCCATAAAGAAGATCACGCGAGATCGACACTTAACTATATATGCAACAATTTATCTAAACACATGCACAAATTGTAACTAGCTAGGAGGTACTACCTTCATTACAAAATATAAGCTTTTTTAAAAAGCTAGTAATAATAATAGCTAATATCTCTAAACACGTGCACAAATTGCACCTACCGTTCGCTCACAGGAAAATTTTGCATGTACCGGAAGATGCTTCACTCTGATGGAGTGATGGAGACTGCCATTTCGCTAAACGTATAGCCAAAATTAGCTAGAATACCAATATTTGTCCGAGAGTGGAGTCAAGTGGACGATCCAGCGGGCTAAGCATTTGACTCGAACGCGACCACGTTTAAGACGAGCTAAGCTATCACGCGGGAGCCCGCGGACGGTACACATCACCAGCTAGCACGCGGGAGCTCGCTATATCATTATTACTTTCAAGTCGTCGAGGTGAAGGCAGTGAGATACTAGTATATGAGAACAAAGCCATAGCCGATAATATATGCGCATCGGCCATATCGGCGGTTAAACAAAAATATTAGTGCTGAAATACGTAAACATATTTCTCAGGAACATTTTCTTTGGATAATATATGCGCATTGCTAGTTACAACCACCGAAGGTTGGACCTAGAGTTTTCACCTCGAAAACTGAGACCCGGAACTCGAAGAGCACCGCCAAGAACTAAGTCTCCAGTGTCACCACCTAGTCGTCGAGAACAATGATGCAAAATGCGGGCTGTCAAACACGCATAATTCTCCCAGTGGAGACTACTCTCTGGGATCTTCTCGACTCGATAGGAGTATGCGAGATGGAACCTCCAGAGCCAATCCGGTCTTCGTCAAACGCAGTCATCATAATCTCACCATCAACACCTTGGTAATCGGGGAAATGGAGATGCATAGGATGACCCAAGGTGGATGGAGATCACCACTAGCCATGGGAAAAATCTTCGTATCTGGCCACACTCCCGTGTGGTAAATGAGATCTGGCGCATTGAGATTAAGCACACACGCCTCCTGGGTGATGTCCACTTGCCCTGTCTGGAGCAGCCCGAGAGGAATCATGTAGTCACCCGATTGGAACCAAGATCGGCAGGAGGCACACCGTGGTCCCACTGGAATGCCACTCTCGATCTGATCCAGCATTGCCAAAGCACTACCGAAAGGGGCGTGCATATGGCGTATGTGCTACACGGAGAAGGAGGGCTTTTGCTACATGTACCAATATTGTACTTGGTTCCTCCGTTGACCTCCCACTACAGCGTGACATGTGGGACGCGGCGGCTTTAAACGCCGAGGCCTACTGTAATCATCGCGCTCATGTTAGCACGGAAAGAAAAGGCCGCCTGAGGGAACTGTATCGGGGAAAGTGCACGCCCGACACTTTTTCACTCGGCACATCGCTTTTTCATGTGCGGCACCAACATTGAAACGTCTCGGTCTAACAGAAGGCGTGTTATTTAGTGCAGTGCATAGATAAGTTGCGGTGCATATTTTTCTCGTGTTTCTTGCTCATATCGATGCAGAAAAGTTAATCGCAATTAGCGTGATCAAATCAATTTATCTTTCCTATTTAGATTGCACTTTCCATGTCATTAAGATAGGAAAATTTATTTCATTAAAATATAAATTTGCATTACATTACAAACAATCGATGATCTATCAACTATTAGCTACAACAATAAAAAAATAGTTTCTAAGAAAATTAAAACATTACAACAAATCTAACTCTAAAATTAGAGGTATACTTTCTAATGAAGTGTACCACTAATTAGGAAAAACTCCTAGTTGTACTAGGAGCTCTTGAGCACCTCTCTATTCTGGTCGGTTTTATCAACGCGTTGCTTGAGCAAGATCTGCGCGACGCCGACGATGTGGACACGGTTTTGGTCTTCATTGACCCCATTTACCCCTGGATTTTAACCTCAAGACCTTGCCACGGATCTAGTCTTCACCCCGCAATCTAAGAAAGAGGAAATATAATTAGGAGGTGAAAGGAACAAACAAGAACAAAATCATGACCGGGAACGGCATGTAGATAGGATACGGAACACACATGCGGGTTGGGAATGTCGGTAAAGGAATAGATCGGGTACGACTTGAGGAGACAAGCCGCGCCAAACCAACAGACGAGGATAGACCACTCGTGTCTTCTTGGGGGGTCGGAAGGAGAAGTGGGACGGGAGCGGAGTTGGTAGATCTAGGGTTCGAGTGAGAGTCACAGTTGTGAGTGTGGCGGCGTGGACTTGTTTGGGCTAATCGTTATTAAATAGACAAAGAGGAGTGGGGTTAGGGTTTGTTGTACGACTTGTATCCACTAGTAGGGAAAACGCTATGGGGGCACGCTCACCGGCAGCGCATACATTTAAACGTACGCGACTGCATTTATTTGTCACGGGCCGAAAACATGCATGCGACTGGTGTGTTCGTACTGGTACCCGAGAGGAGAGTAGGGCACGCGATTACTTGGTGGTCACCGGCTGCACTTAGGTGTAGAAACTTCCCGCAGCGCGTACGATTGGAGTCACGCGACTGCTATGCCGATACAACTTGCGTGTCCCATTTCCCGCCAACTTCTAGTATATTTGGCTGGTGGGCCAAAATACTGGTAGCGGGCTATACGGGCGCACACGACAAGTACACAAATTCGGCCCGCGACTAGTAACTGAAGAAATCTGCACTCCCCCCGGGATCGATATCGCCTTTTCTGTTTTGGAAAAAATCAAAGAAAATGATAGAAAATTCAAATTCCAAAATCTTTCAAAATGACCAATATTATGTGTTCTAGTTGGTAGGAGAATTTGAAAAATATGAATTTTGACATATTATGCAAAATGGCGCCATTTTTTGGGCCGTTTTAGATTTCGATACAAAAAATTCCAAAGCTGAATTTTTTTTAGAAAAATTCTCTCTCTATCCTTTCTCACTTTCCCCTCCTCTTCTACCCCTTCTCCACCGTCTCCCCTCCTCCTCTTCCCCTTCTTCACATTCTTTTCCTCATCCTCTTCCACTTCTCCACCTTCTCCCATCCTCTTCTTCCCCTTCTCCACGTTCTTCCCCTCCTCCTCTTCCACTTCTCTACCTTCTCCCCGTAGTTGACCACCTCCTCTCTAGCAACGGTGACCACCTCCGACGCGCTGCTCCGATGCCCACCTCTGACGCCCTGCTCCGCCGCCACCAATGCCCTGCTCCGCCAACTTGCTCCTCTCCTAGATGTCATCAAAGCCACATAGAAGAGCCATGGACTCGATTGCTTTTGTTTTTGTTTTTAGGGTGTATTAATGGTATCGCACCAAGATCGACACTCGACTAGTACCTAGACTATCGGTCGTGTGGTAGGTGGGCACACTACTGGTAGTGCATACCACTGCCGAGGTACTAGTCGCGGGATGGGGATCGCGACTAGTCGCCAAAATTCACATGCGACTAGTAGGCTTTTCCCTACTAGTGATAGGCCCTTGCAAAAGTGGGTCGCATTTGCACAAATGGCCCATAAAAGTGTCCCAAATTGTTATTTTACATCAAAAATAAAGTTGTTTCGACAACAGATGGGCCCTCCGTTAAAAGAGTGCACTCATTAATCATCAATAATGCCAATAGATGTGTCATTTAAAATGGCCCTAATTGCCTCTAGAGATTTGGACAACCCTTTGCAAGTTCTCCGAATCGCCTCTAGTGAATCACCAAGTACTATTGTGGCTTCCTACCTTGCTTCTGTCTCCAACTCCTCATGGTCGGAGTAATCGCTCACTTCTTCAGTTTCCTTTCATAGTTGGGCCAACGCTCGTTGTAGTTGATTCGAGTTCAGCCGGCCAATCCATAACAGGTATGGACACCTTGGGGTTCAGAAATGACAATCGTAGAACCTACGGCCGGTGTGCTTGCCGTCAAACACGACTACTGTGGCACTACGTCTACCTAAGAATTTGATAGAAGAACATCACAAAATATACGTTCGTTGGATCGAAGAAACAAATTGGATCAAGATGAAATAAAAGTAACTTACATATATGCACCATGTCCCACATCGTTGCATATTTGAGTCGCCAGAAGGATCCGAGACAGTCTCTACTGCCGCCGCCTAGGCACCACTCAGAAAAGTTTGGAAAAGAGGATGAGATATGGATTTAAGACAAAGCACGGCTCAACCAGTAGGTGCTAGGTTATACCAGTCATTGAGACATGCGTGAGCAGTCAGCGGGATGGGTGACCACTCCCTAGCATGGGACCCACAATTAACTACACTCACAATCCACGACGTACAACTATGTGGCTTTCGATCTACCGCGGCATTAAATACTGTCACGTTTACCGGCCACTAACGACGGTGTAAATTTCCGTGGGTATGCCATCAACCACGGCGAATATTTATACATCAGTTTTGCTATTCGTCGGCCGAAATATTTTAAAAAATAATTTGGTTTATACCATCCAAAAAATCCGCCAAATAAGGGGGAGCTTTGCTTGCATGCGGCATCCGGACGGAGTAACACATCTCAGGTGTGCTGGCTTTCTTTCAGAAGCATGGAATTAGCGCCACACTTGACGAGACTCACATCCCAAACAACGGCTTCCAGACGGATATTCAACTGACCTACAGTAGATTTCTAGCGAATGTTCCAGGGTAGGATTAGTGGTGGAAGATAGTTCCATTTTCATATCCTTTTTAGATTTTCTAAACGAATGTAGATGTGAATATAGATATCGTCGAATTCAAATATAGAGTGATGTTGCTCGAATAAAGATATGGGTCGGATATTTCCTCAATTCAGAACAAATATTACAAGAAAAGTAGGCTCGTATTATGGTGAGTCAATTGAATACTGATATAATACACAATAGTTTCAAGTTTAATCATAAAAAATACATTTGACCAATTTTTAGTTTTTGGGTTGAATAATACACATATCGGATACATATATATGTATTCACATTTGGTTCAAAATACAATACCACATTTGTGCGAATTCGGATATTATCATAACTATTTCCATTTACTTTTGCTTTCCATGAAAAAGTTGTGCTATGCTGCTAACTAGTACTACAAGTGTCGATTCAGTGTGTGTGAGGCTGCTACCTACTACAGTGGTCGAAGCTTTCAAAAAAAAAAAAAATACTACAGTGGTCGAAGAAGCATGTGTACGCGAGTGAGTTGGCAACGAGAGCGGCAGGAATAGCCCGGCCAGATGCGACCTCTGTCCACCGCTGGCTCTCTTGGGGAAGTCCTCATCTGAATCCGGTAGTATATGCAGACGTGAGACATTTCTTGCCTGATCTCGCCAGGATACAAGGAAGACCCCCGCACCCTCCACTAGGCGCCATCACTCGCGTCACGCAGCCAGCATCATTAGAGCATCTTCAGCCCGGGAAGGTTCCCATGACCCCTTTTTTCAATCCGGATAGATGAAAATGGCCCAGTCACGTTCCCCGCTTCTCGTTTTCGTCCGGATTTAGGCCTAAATTCGTTCGGACTCCCAAGGCCATCCTCGGTTTCCCGGGGTGCTGCCGGGGACTCCGGATAAAGCAAATTCCGCGCTCTGGCCCGCGTGTCAGTGAAGATTCCGCGCTCTGACCCGCGCAAATTCCCCGGAACGGCTGAAAAATCGTTGCTCCCCATGCCAAAAATAGATCCAATCCGGATCAATTTCCATCCGGATTGTGCCCCGGGGGCTTCCAACGGCTGGAGATGCTCTTAGTAACTGCAAGCTATGTCGGCCCTGCTCCCATTTGGTCAAAGTCAATTTTTTTAATGTTTGACTAAATGCATGTTTTCGAATAGCAACATCTATAATACTAAATATATATATTTTATTATAATTCTAATAATGTTGATTTGATATAGTAAATCTTAATAGTTTTTACCATGCGACTAGGGATGTGATGTTCAAACTTGACATTACCAACGGGCGTTCCTGCTCGAGGTGCTCGCAAAGATGGGTTTTGGGGAGCAGGATCATTTCCTGTCTCCTTTCTTTGGTTTCGACCAAGGTGCTCCTCAATGGTGTGGTGGGAGGACACGTCACCAAAAGGCGAGGTCTAAGGCAAGAGGACCCCTCTCTCCCTTGCTCTTCATGAAAGTTTTGGCGGTGCTTAGAGCAATTTCAATAGTGTAGCCAGCTGCTGGCTATAAGCTAAGTGCCATGTCATCTATAACCAACTTAGAGCCAACATATACAATAGCGAGCTATAAAAATATAGTACTTTATCAATGTATGGCCCACCTTTCACTCTCACAAAGTGTCTAGGAGCACGTGCTAGAGCTGGCTCTTGCATAAGAGCCCACTCTCTTTCTCTCTCCTCCTCTCTTTCCTCCAACTAAGCAATAATATACTATTTTAATCCTTATAGCCAACTGACTAGAACTTATTGTACTTGCTCTTAACCGCATGCTCGAGATGGGGGGCAGGTGGGGATTCTTACGGACTTGAGGATCAGAGGGATACGTCAGCGCACTTCCATCTTGCGGATGATGTGGTCAGATTCCTTCGATCTACTCTGCTGGAGCTGGCGGCCTATGCCGCCATGGTGGACGACTTCGGAGAAGCCTCTCCAAGACTGCGCACCAACATCTCTAAGTGCGTAGCGGATCTCATTTTCAGCGAGGACGAGCACATCTCCTTTGTGCAATAAGAGTTGCATTACTCCATCACTACCTACTCGTGCACTTATCTTAGGCTACCGATGGGCCTCAAGAAGCCCACAACCACTCAGTTGTAAGGAGCGGTGGATGGCGCCGTGAACACTGATGAGCTGGGGTGGGCGAGTGGAGCTTGTGAGATCCACTCTGGCTACCATCCCGATCCATGCAATGCTCTTGTTTTATTTTCCCACCAAGACGTTGTACGGCGTCCTTGAGATCTGTCCTATGGAAGGGTATATAGGAAGGACATCAAGGGTGACCATTGTCTAGTGGTGTGGGACAAGATGAAATCACCAAAGGAGAGCGGAGGTATTGTAATCCCCAACCTCAAGCTCCTGAATCTGGCACTACGGTGTCGTTGGACATGGCTGCAAAAGATGGATGTGACAAAGCCATGATTTGCTCTCAACATTGAGATTTTGCGCCAAACTATGGCTATCTTGAAGCCGCGACATATGCTAATATGGGAAATGGAGATAAATCTCTATTCTGGGTGGACGGTTCGGTCAATGGCCGGAGAATCAAGGATATCGCCTCCAACCTTTTAGCAATCGTATCCAAGAGGATAGCTCGGTTCAGAACGGTGTGAGATGGTCTGCACGGAGGTGTGTGGTTCCCAGATTGTGGGCCGAACCTCGGGTATGAGGTTGTACGGGATTTCTTCCTCCTGTGGGAATGCTTTCCCACCATACACCTTGATGACAAGAGTGAGGACTGAGGACACCATCATGTATAAGGGTGGGAAGCAGGATGCTATTCATCGCATTCAGCGTATATAGCTTTCTTCCCTGTAACCACCAAGGTGGCGTGCAAGGATGTCGCTTCTTCGCATGCACTACTAGGAAAGCCCTCATCTGTGGCGCACGTTTTTGACTTTCTGTGGCGCATATTCCGTGCGCCACAGAAGACACGCGACATATATTTATTTCTGTGCCGTATATCTACATGCGCCACATAATTTTTTTTGAATTTAAAAAAATGGTGGCCAGATCTAGATTTAGATCTGGGGCCGCCGGAATTTCGCTGGATTTTTTTTTTTGAAATTTTCCGGAGGTCGCCGGAGGTGGATGGTTGGGTGGGTGGGGTGGGTGGAGGAGGAGGAGGAGGAGGCCGGCCGGAGGTTGTTGGTGTGTGGGTGGAGGAGGAGGCCGGCCGGAGGGGGTCGCCGGAGGTGGGGGAGGAGGGGGTCGCTGGAGGAGGAGGAGGTGATGTGGGCATTACCCTTCGGGTACTTGACATTGGTCTACCTCCTTTGGCCCAACAAGGGACCCATGAGGATTGCCATGATCCAAGGTGGGCTCATACGTCGGTTAAAACAAAGAAGACTTACAAGAAGACGGGTTCTTGACGAACAAGACAAGAAGACGTCGATAAAGGAAAGGATAGATTAGATCTTGATGTAACCTAGTTGAATTCGGACAGGACTCTCGGGACCTGGCCTCCTATATAAAGGCCAGGAGAGGGCCTGCCGACGGACACACTTTACGCAACCAACACAATTTAGCATACACCAACCCTAGAAACCTTGCCTCTCGGTGAGTTCATCATAGCAGTCTATCGGCTGCCCCATTGTAACCTATTTTCATCGATAAATCAAGATCAGACAAGCAGGACTAAGGGTTTTACCTCATCGAGGGCCCCGAACCTGGGTAAATCTCGCTCCTTGGTCGTTTGGTATCCGATGTCTAGTGTTAACCTGCAGGATTTCGTCAACCCTAAGCCCCTCATGGTGGGCATTGCCGAGGAGCTCCCTCGTCAATTGGTGCCGTCTGTGGGAAACCTGCTGGTACAAGGCACTTCATCGGCTGTTTCGATTGTGTCGGCTACATCTTCGTTGGCATCACCACCACCATCGGCTCCATCGTCGCCGATCTCGGGGAACTCAATCTGCTTCGGGTCCTTCGAGTTCACTTCTCACACCGAAGCGTCGCGTTCGGTCTTCTCAGGCCTGCACGGCGGGATGGACATGACGTTCGGGAGCGTCCACTTCCGCGTCGATTATGGTGGCATTCTTCGGCTCCCGGACCAGATCGCTTCTGGCGCGGCGACAGCCGTGACTTCATCGACAGCTACTTCCACTACTTCATCAAGGCGACAAGATGAAGTATGTATTAAGGATGAACTTCCCGCTACCAACATACAACGAAGCATAATATGAGGCATTGTTGCATGGCATGCGTATGGTCAAAGCCTGCGGCACCACACGCCTGGACATCTATGGAGATTTAAACCTTGTTGTCCAGCAGTCGATGAATCTATGCGATGCAGTCAACGACAATATGATTGCCTACCGTGAAATGTACCAGTCGATGGAAGCAAAATTTGAAGGGTGCGAATTAAAACATATCGGCAGAGCCAGCAATGAAGAAGCAGACACTTTGGCAAACATTGGCTCCACATGCTCCGCGATTCCAGACGGGGCTTTTACGAAGTAATCAACCAGTGATCTATCAAAGTTAAAACTTCGGCACCCCCCACCCAGTCGGCTACCGACTCGGGGGCTCTATCCCAAACAGCCGATAAAAACATCGTTACTGGCCCAAGCCAGCAAGTTCTGCTCCTCGAGCCTATTTGGACCAAGCCTTTCCTTGCATACTTACTTCGGCAGGAACTGCCTGACGACCCAGCAGAAGCACGACGTATTGTGCACCGCTCTAAGGCGTACACAGTGGTAGCGGGCGAACTCTACAAACGAACTATATCCGGCATATTTCAACGGTGCATCGCGCTTGAGGATGGAAAGGTCTTTCTACGAGAAATACACGAAGGCGCGTGCGGCCACCACGCAAGTAGCCGAGCACTCGTAGCCAAAGTCTTCAGAGCCGGGTTCTATTGGCCAACAGCAGCAGCAGACGCCAGGGAGCTAGTCATGAAGTGCGATCCCTGTCAACGCTTTGCGCGGAAACCGCACGCCCCAGCCACGGACCTTATGACAATACCTCTTGCATGGCCCTTTGCGCAATGGGGACTCGACCAATTCGGGCCAATGGCAAAATCTTCGCCAGGTGGGCAAACTTATCTATTGGTCGCAGTCGACAAGTTCACTAAATGGATAGAGGCTATAACAGTCACCGACCAAACAGCTGCAACATCTGTCAAGTTCTTCCACGGCATCACGTGTCGCTTCGGCATACCGCACAGCATCATCACGGACAACGGAAGCAACTTCGCTTCTGACGAGTTTCACCAATTTTGCGAAAGACTCGGCATCAAACTTAGCTTCGCTTCGGTGTCACACCCTCAAACCAATGGTCAGGTGGAGAAGATCAATGGTATAATTTGTGATGGCATAAAGAACCGTCTCACGAAAGCAACTGGTGCGTGGGTCGAGGAATTACCATCGGTACTATGGAGTCTACGCACCACACCAAACAGATCAACACAATATACTCCCTTCTTCCTGCTGCATGGAGCCAAAGCTGTTCTGCTTGCCGATGTCCGGTTTGAAGCACCTTTGGTTGTTGCGTACAACGAGAGTACTTCTGTTCAAGCACTCCAAGACGCTGTGGATCTAGTAGATGAAGCCCGAGACATTGCTTTGGCTAGAACAGCTGTATATCAATAGGCGATACGAAACTACCACAGTCGAAGGGTGCGCACTTGAAGATTTAACGTCGGTGATCTAGTATTACGGCTGAAACAAAAAGGACATCTAAAGCTAGAATCTCCTTGGGAGGGACCTTACATCGTAACCAAAGTCATCCCAGGAGGCGCCTATCGCATCAAGAATACTACAACAGGATTGGTGGAAGGCAACCCATGGAACGTTGCGCAATTGCGACGATTCTATGTTTAGGCCCTTTTTTGCCTTCCTTTATTTCGTTCAATAAGGCTTCTTAGCCATACTCAAGACAATGTATACCTCAGTTGCATATTATTCATAAACTTCTAGTTCGTTCATACAGCTATTACATCGCTTAATAAAGACGTACCCGCAATCTATCCGGGAGTTCATGGAAAATCTTCGGTTACTGCCTTTACTCCCATCGGGAGCACTGGAGTTCAAAGAAAAACATCGTACACACGATGACTATCTCAAAATCTTTTTTATATACTATCAATGCAGTAAGCATACCCGAAAATACTCGGGGGCTGCAGACGATAGCTCTTACGATTTCCATCAAAGCCTCATGGAACATTCGAGTGCTGCGATTGATGGAAATCTCAACATACATATATGAACGCCATAAAGCCTCATGGAACATTCGAGCGCTACAGACTATGGAAATCACGCGAAAACAAACGGCCCATGCCAGTACGTCGTTCTTACGATACCTGAGCTACGAAGCCAATCATGCACATGGTTCCCTCGTTGACTCGGGGGCTGCTGCCGATATAAATCAAAATATATACATACGGCTCAGCAAAACATATTGTGATTACTACGGGGCCAAAGAACGTGCAAACTGACTTGATCACTCAGTTGCCTTCGACATCATACAAATAATTCTATCATTTCCGCGATACTTCAATTACGAACTAAGCGGACTTACGGTTCCGCAAGTCATCGACTGCACTCGATGTTACAAAGGAACATCAACAACACAAATTGATGTTATAAAAGAACATCATCGGCACACGGTGTTATAAAAAACATCGTCATCACAGTAAAAGATTATCTTCGATTACAGGTATGACTCGACTGATAGAGGTCAAGGACATCAATATTAATTACAAAGCAAGCATCGCAACATGTGCGTGAATATTCGACGTCTTCGTGAAATTCTGGTTTTCATACCCCTTGATCGGTTCGGGTCCGCAAATCTGCTTCCGTGCCTGCCTCCATTCTGGCAACTATAATTGAAGCCGGGCGCCTCGCGACAGGGTAATATTGTTGAATCTCCACGTCGGCTTTAGCAATTAATTCTAAATCAAGCGTCGGATAACGAGCTAGCACAAAGGCGACTGCAAGCTCAGCTCCGGCGAGAAGCTCCTTGCGTATCAGAGCCTAAATTCTGACAGGATTCTTGAATCTATTCATCAAAGCCAACAAAGTTGAAGGGGCCGGATCGAGAGGAAACATGATTTTCCACACCATGGCTAGGTTTGCATGACATTTGTCAAAGAAACCATGCACCTGCTCCACCCGATACTTAAACTTGGCCACAATTGCAGCTTTTGATCTATTGGTCCATATTGTGCTCTGTGGTTGCGATAGGTCAGTCATGGTTTCGATCTTATCGTGAACACTCTTATTTTCTTCCAGTGCGTTCAAAGCAATGACTGTTGAAGACAAAGGAAAATCAAGCTATAAAAAGGCGAGAGCATCAGAAGAATTTAAAGGACAAGAAAACATTGATTACTTACAATTTAGGCTTTCCGTGGCTTTCTGCAGCTCGTCTAAAGCATATTGCTCGACTTTGACCGCTAATTCACCCTTCTTTTTCACCACTGCTGCCATGGCATGAATGCCAACCAGGTCTTTCTCCATCTGGGATATTCTACTGCGTAACTGACGCACAACTTCAGAGTCATTGTCAGCCACAGAATTCAGAGAACATTCGGCACGACAAACAGTCGAAGCCTCCTACAGCAAATCATTGGACATGCATATTCAGAAAATCAACAATAGGATCATTGATCTCAACTCCCATCGGGAGCATTAAAGGCATTTCATTCAGGAGCATGTTCACAAAAGTAGGTGTTGGCAACAAAGCCAGCATATTTCATTACAAGACAGAGGTTAAAAGATATTCAAATTACAATTAAAGCATAACAAAATCAAGGCGCCCGAGTTTGCGTGGATGTGCTTGGGACAGCTTCGGAAGCAGATTGTTTCTTCTGAGCTTCTACCAACTTGAGGAGCTGGCGTGCACATCTGCACGCGTGCACGCCGGATCGCTGTAAAGACCAAGGTCGACAGTTGAGCCATCCTTGTTCTTCGGCAGCGCCTTTGTTAAATGCTCCATGTCGGCTTCAAAGCCGTATCCCATTAAAAGCTGGAATGCAAGAAGCGCTCCATAGAGACGCGAAGTGCGTTTCAGTACCTCAATAGTGATGTCGGTGTCGATAAAGAAGGCGTTCACCAGTTCCTCCAAGGTTTTCGTCTTATCCAGCTTCGGGAATATCAACGAAAATAGCTTCGACAGAGCTCCCTTGGCCTTCTTCAGAAGTTCTTGAATTTGGTCGCTGGAGTCCACTGCGATGGAAATAGCGTCCGACGTGGAATCAATTCGAAGCCTGTTGGTGCGGTTGACAGGCATGTCGGAAACACCTGGAACATTATGAAGAATAAGCGTTATAAGATAAAATAGTTTGGCAAGAAAAGAGGAATAAAGGAGTCGAAACAATTTACCTAGCAGGGTTTTGATAGATTTGCAGAGATCTGATGACCCACAAGTATAGGGGGTGTATCATAGTACTTTCGATAAATAAGAGTGTCGAACCCAACGAGGAGCAGAAGGTGTTGACAAGCAGTTTTGATCAAGGATTCACTGTAAACACTAGCAAACAGGTTTTCAGGGGTATTTGATATTGCAAATAAATAAAGTACAAGTAAATAAAAGACAGTAATAATAATTGCAGCGAGTGGCCCAATCCTTTCTAGAGCAAAGGACAAGCCGGTTGTTTTACTTATGATGACTAAACGTTCCTGAGGACACACGGGAATTTCATCAAGTGCTTTCGCTTCACGCAGCTGAATAATCTTTATCGGTTTGGTAGGTGTTGTGTGGGTGAACCTATGCTAATGCACTACCCCTACTTGGACTAATGCATACTTGTGATTATACCCCTTGCAAGCATCCGCAACTACAAGAAAGTAATTAAGATAAATCTAACCACACCCTTCAACTTTGAGATCCTACACTCCCTCATGCACTGGTTTCCCAATGGGGGTTTAGGTTTCTGTCACTCCCGCAACCCCACAATTAGTAACCAAATACACGATGCATTCCACTAGGCCCATAAAGGTGAAGTATCATGTAGTCGACGTTCACATGACACCACTAGAAGAATAACACCACAACTTAAGTATCAAACCATTAAATATTACTCAAGATAGTTCCACTACTAACATCTTAACTTCTCCCATGCCCTCAAGAACTAAACGAACTACTCACAAGACATCATATGGATCATGATCAGAGGTGATATAATGATGAATAACAATCTGGACATAAACCTTAATCCAATGGTTTCACTCAATAGCATCAACTACAAGGAGTAATTAACACCAGGAAAGTTTCCCCTATTAACTAAACAAGATCAAACCCAAAATATTACAGCGGGACAGAGTGGAGATGGTGGAGATGATGGTGCTGGTAATGGAGATGATGATGATGATGATCCTGATGAAGTCCAGATCGATGACGGTGATGATGAAGATGATTTCCCCCCTCCAGGAAGGAATTTCCCCGGCAGATTTCTGCCTACCGGAGAGCTTTTCTCTCTCTGTGGTTTTCTGCCCCATCGCGGCGGCGGAATATTTCTCTGTTCGCTCCCCCTCTGTTTAGGGTTTTCGGGGGATGAAATACGCGAAGGAACGCTGTCAGTGGTGGGCCAGGGCCACTACACCATGCCTAGGCGCGGCCAGGGGGTGGCCCGCGCCTAGGGGTTGTTTGGGCCCGTCCTGGCCCACCTCAGGCTCCCCTTCTGGCTTCCTCCGGCATCTGACAAAATAGGAATTTTTGGGTATTTTCTGGGAATTGCTGTTCTTCAGAAATATAGTATCTTGACGGTCCTTTTTCCAGCAGAATTCTGACTCCGGCAATTAATTCTCCAATAATCATCAAACATGCAAAAATAGATGGAATAACATAAGTATCATTTCTAAATATGAAATATATCAATGAATAACAGTAAATTATGATATAAAACAGTGATGCAATTTGTACGTATCAACTCCCCCCAAGCTTAGACCTTGCTTGTCCCCAAGCGAAAACTGAACTTAGTAAACCAGACCACGGGTTTATGGAGTGAAGTGTCGATAAACAAAATACGGACAAGAAGCATCACACTTACCAATACACAAGTCATTATAGATAGCAACTTCCTCTTATATAACTCAACTTGCAATGAGTAAGGGAGTCACTAATAGAGGTGCATAGAGAAAATTATAATTGGTGATGGCAAACTTTTGTTCTTGGTCAGAGAACAATTAACAGATTGTACTTATCTTTTGAGCAGAGTCTTTATATTAGAGCTTATATTACAGAAACCACATGCTCAATAATTACAGTCTCTTTACAATCATTGATAACTTTCAACGTTATATTCATTCAGATAAAAGCATTGTGCTACACAAGAAAAGGTAAAACATATGATTGAATACATCAACACACATAAATGGTTGGATCACAACAACTCAAATGCTTGCTTGAGATAGAGGGGAATAGGTTTACTGACTCAACATAAAAGTAAAAGATAGGCCCTTCGCAGAGGGGAGCAAGATTACACATGTGCTAGAGCTTTTTGTTTTAAATGAATCAGAGGTATGAAAATGTAATTTTGAGAGTGGTGTATGTCTATGTCAACGAATGACATCAAATGATTTATCATCCTTTCATGTTTAATGGCTTCAAGAGCGGCTCCCATAGAGAGAACAATAAAGTTCCTCTTCTCCTTTGTTTGAACAAGCTAAGTTCATGATTTCTCAAGTACATAGTGCTAGGAGATTTTGATTATTGGTCCATTTTATATTTTAGTAGGCTGGGCACCCGCTTGCCTGCTCTTTTTGCAATATTAAGGACTAGTACATTATGCATGCTAGTCAAGGTGTGAAGCCAAAATAAAAATGAAAGAGATAGCACACAAGCAAATTACTTTGGAGTGGCGGTGAAATACCACATATAGGTAGATATGGTGGACACAAATGGCATGGGTTTTTGGTTCAAGGTTTGGATGCACGAGAAGCATTCCCTCTCAGTACATGTCTTTGGCTAGCAAGGCTGGGTAGCAAGCATAAGAGTTGAGTGAAACAAACAAATATACATGTGATAGAAAACAATCATGCAATCTTCCTTTGAAGTACAAACGATTTTAACTTAAGAATACTAAGCTTATGAGCCAATAAGAAAGAAAGATAATGGAATAATGTATCTACATGTATTTCTCTCTTTTCTACTCAAGTCTCAAAGTATTGTTGCTACTGACCAATGCTAAATTTGCCAAGACCAACTAGAATTACTTGATGCTCCCAAAGTGATACCAATACTAATCAACAAGATTAATCATATGACAGAAATTACAAACTAAAATAAGGTGTGCAGAAAGTAAATGATAAAAACTTCTCATTAATATTCCATAACGGCAACTCACACCAAGGGATACATAGATAATCAACTAAAGGAGAGATACTTCCACACTGCAAACTATCCTATATGATAACTTCACTACTCATGATATGACTCTACTGAAAAGTAAAAAGGTAAAAGATAATAGTGTGATACCGCGGCACTCGCCCAAGCTTGGAACAAGCCAAGGGGATGCCAATACCAATGATGAATTACTCCTTCAGTGGTGGTGGTGTGTCCTTCTCATCATCAGTCTTCCAAGGTAAAGGCTCCCCATCAACAAAGGACAACTGGGTTTCCAATATCCTGAAACTGGCAGCAGAACTTATACGTTTAAACCTGGTCTCATACTCACAGTTTTGATTTTGCACGTCATAGAGTTGTGCTTGTAATTTGTTGGTGGTCTCGTGAAGCGAGAAAATAGCATCCCAAAGATTTGCAGTTTCCTTCTTGTGCTCGCCAATGAGTTCTGCATTTATCTTATGGATAATGTCCACTTCACGTTCTGCCATCTTCTTGTATCTAAAGACTTCTTGCTCCAGCTTTTCCATCCTAGCCTCCAGACTGCCTTCTCCTTTAGGACCCCGAACATCTTCTACTTGCACCTTCCCATCCTTGAGCAACAACTCCTTAGGATGCATCTTCAGCTCATTCATTTACGGGTTGACGATGTTCACGAAGGAGTTGTCTTTGGGTGATCCAGAAGAAGACATTGTGGCTCTAAATCTGAGGATGAAATCTGGCAGAAACAGATCGAAATGAAAACACGACGAGAAAATGATATACAGACCTCGGGGGATCCGGGGGATTATATATCAGAAAGTTTCATAACAAAAGGAAGGTACAGGGCAAAATCGGGTCGGAGAGGAGCTCTAAGGCTCCCACACCAGGCCTAGGAGCGGCCTGGGGCTGACCCGCACCTAGGGGTGGTGTGGTGCCCTCGGGCACCGTCTCCTACCCATTTTCGTCTCGTATTTTTCATATTTAATAAAAATAACAAAAATATAAGCTGGAAAGTTTAACGCGAACTTTTTCTTACTAAAATTGTTACCTATTCGAAAACGGACTCTGCAGTTTCCTGGATTTGCTCCTTAATAAATTCTTCCGGAGTCACCACTTGAATAATATCAATATCTTCATTATAAGAATCTCCAGAAATATAATGTTTGAGTCTTTGCCCATTCACCACCTGTGTAGTGTTATCTTTCAGTGAAGCAATTTTTATTGAACCTGAACGATATACCTCTTCAATAATAAAAGGTCCTTCCCATTTTGAGAGTAATTTTCCTGCAAAAAATCTGAGACGAGACCTATACAATAGAACTTTCTCACCAACATGGAACTCTCTCTTAAGAATTCTCCTATCATGCCACTTCTTAACCTTCTCTTTAAAGAGTCTAGCATTTTCATAAGCTTCATTCCTCCATTCATCTAGAGAACTTAAGTCAAGCAACCTTTTCTTACCAGCTAATTTAAAGTCTCTATTAAGTTCTTTCACTGCCCAATAAGCTTTGTGTTCTAATTCTAAAGGCAACTGGCAAGCTTTTCCATAAACCATTTTGTAAGGAGACATACCCATAGGATTTTTGTAAGCAGTTCTATAAGCCCATAAAGCATCATTTAACTTACTAGCCTAATTCTTCCTTGATTTATTAACAGTCTTTTGCAAGATAGATTTAATTTCTCTATTTGATAATTCTACTTGCCCACTTGTTTGGGGATGATAGGCTGAAGCAATCCTATGATTAACATCATATCTAGCAAGAGTCTTTCTAAAACCACCATGAATAAAATGAGAACCTCCATCAGTCATAAGATATCTAGGCACACCAAACCTAGGGAAAATAACATCCTTAAGCATTTTAGTAACATAATCAACAGCAACAAGTATATGAGTATAACCTTCTGAAGGAGGAAAAGGACCCATAAAGTCAAATCCCGAGCAGTCAAATGGTTCAATAACAAGAGAATAATTCATAGGCATTTCATTGCATCTAGAAATATTACCAATTCTTTGGCATTCATCACAAGATAAAATAAACTTTCTTGCATCCTTAAAAAGAGTAGGCCAATAAAAACCTGATTGTAGAACCTTTTGTGCAGTTCTATCTCCAGCATGATGTCCTCCATAAGCACTACCATGATATTTTCTCAATATCTCTCGTTGCTCATATTCTGGAACACATCTTCGCATAATACCATCCACTCCTTCTTTATATAAGTGTGGGTCATTGATGGGATTCGTAGCATAGAAAACAAAAAATTTCCTACCGCAAGAACGAATAACAAGCCAAGATCTAATCTAGTAGATGGTAGCAACGAGGGTATCACGAGACTAACCCTTGAAGATTTCCAAAGCCTACGAGATTAGATCTCGTTGTGGATGTAGTCGATCACTTGCCGCTTGCAAAAGCGCGTAGAAGATCTTGACGGTGCCACAATCGGGCGGCACCTCCGTACTCGGTCACACGTTCGGTGTTGATGACGACGTCCTTCTCCCCGTTCCAGCGGGCAGCGGAAGTAGTAGATCCTCCTCGGAATCCCAGCACGACGGCGTGGTGGCGGTGGTGGTGGAGATCTCCGGCAGGGCTTAAGCTGCGGGAGAGGTGGAGGAGGAGGGTGGCTAGGGTTTGGGGGGGGGGGCGCCGGCCTTGGTCCCTCTATGGGGTGCGGCCAAGGTGGTGGTTTCAAGTGGCCAGCCCCCTCCCCTTGTCCCTCATTATATAGGTGGAACCCCCAAGGGTTTGCCCAAAGTCTTCGAATAAGACCCCAATTCAAAACTGCCATATGGACGAATCCTACTTGGGGTGGGACTCTCCCTTTCCCTTTGGTGGGGTGGCCGGCCACCTATGGTGGAGTCCACCTGGGACTCCCTCTCCCTATGGCTGGCTGGCCAAGCTAGGTGGACATGGTGATTTCTTCCGGACTTTTCTAGAACCTTCTAGAACCTTCCATAAGTACACTGGATCATTTTCAAACTTAGAAAATGACTTCCTATATATGAATCTTATTCTCCGGACCATTCCGGACCTCCTCGTGATGTCCTGGATCCCATCCGAGACTTCGAACAAAACTTCGAACTCCATTCCATATTCCATATCTACTTAAAACGACATCAAACCTTAAGTGTGTCACCCTACGGTTGTGAACTATGCGACATGGTTGAGACTCTTCTCCGACCAATAACCAATAGCGGGATCTGGAGATCCATAATGGCTCCCACATATTCAACGATAACTTAGTGATCGATTGAACCATTTACATACGATACCGATTCCCTTTGTCTCGCGATATTTTACTTGTCCGAGGTTTGATCATCGGTATCTCTATACCTCGTTCAACCTCATCTCCGACAAGTACTCTTTACTCATACCGTGGCATATCATCTCTTGTGAACCAATCACATGCTTGCAAGCTAATCAGACGACATTCCACCGAGAGGGCCCAGAGTATATCTATCCGTCATCGGGATGGACAAATCCCACTCTTGATCCATATGCCTCAACTCATACTTTCCGAATACTTAATCCCACCTTTATAACCACCCATTTACGCAGTGGCGTTTGATGTAATCAAAGTACCCTTTATAAGTGATTTACATGATCTCATGGTCGAAGGACTAGGTAACTATGTATCGAAAGCAAACTGAACTTAATGACGTGATCTTATGCTACGCTTATTTGGGTGTGTGTCCATTATATCATTCACTTAATGACATAACCTTGTTATTAATAACATCCAATGTTCATGATCACGAAACCATGATGATCTATTAATCAACAAGCTAGTTATACAAGAGGCTTACTAGGGACTCCTTGTTGTTTACATAACACACATGTATCAATGTTTCGGTTAATACAATTTTAGCATGGTATGCAAACATTATCATAAACACAAAGATATATTATAATAACCATTTTATTATTGCCTCTTGGGCATATCTCCAACAGTCTCACTTGCACTAGAGTCAATAATCTAGTTTACATTTGTAACGATATAACACCTTGGCCTTCCGGTGCTTTATCATGTTTTGCTCACGGGAGAGGTTTTAGTCAACGGATCTGACACGCTCAGAAACGTATGTATTTTGCAATTCATTTGCGTCTCAACGCATCACTCATTTTCCAAATGAGTCGGCATTAATCATATATGTTCAGTCTTGGTGGAACCTTAATTCCGCGGTCTGAAATATGTCACTAATATTGTCATACACAATATAGCTTCAAAGTTCTGACACTATCGGAACTACACCAAGTTCTCAAAGAACTCTTCGACTTAAACATTCTTAGTCATTGTCAAAACAATGACATACTCTGCCTTCGTTTGTAGAATCCGTCACAATATTTAGAACTCATCTAAATCTAGCATGGACAACTTCTAGCTCATTGTGCTACCTTTTAAACAACACTTAGCCTAATTGAGATTTGAAATTCATTTTTATATGTGACCAAACTAATATCGATGTAATACCTTACAGCGATTTGTTTGTCATTACCCCATACAAAACTATATATATCCTTGGTTCTTCTAAAGCACTCAGGGATATTCTTACTGTTGTCCAATGATCATCACATGAATCATTCTGGTATATGCTCCTAACTTTTTAGAGCAGGACATCTGATTTTGTACATATTATTCGTGATCTAAAATCACTCATGTGTTTTTACTCATCGAGTGTCAAATACACTCAAGTCTTGTTAAACCTTCACATGAAAAGAACACCTTCTTAATATTTCTATATTGAACTACTTCAATATCCATTCTATGTACTTTGACTTAAACTTATTATGTGTTTCAATCTATCTTCATAGATCTTGACACTAAATATGTTTCAGTCCATATCCTTTCATTGAAGTTAATTCTCAATGAAACCTTTTATAATCAATTATATAATTACATCATTTATAACCAACTATATGTCATCTACATAAAGTATTATAAATATGTCTCAGCGCTCCCACTTAATTTCTTGCAAATGCAAGCATCTTCATCGTTTCTGATGAAATCAAAAACTCTTTGACTATTTCATCCGGTGAAGATTCCAACTCCGCGATACTCACTTCATCCAATTGAAGTTTGTATACCTATCTAGTATTCCACGGACCAGCAAAACTCTTGGTTGTATCTTGTATACACTTTTAATACACACTTCTGTTAAGTAATGTATTTTGCCATCATACTAGCATATCTCATAAAAGAAATATGTAGCGATTACTAGAATAATCCACATGGACTATAATCATTGCTACGGAAGATCTAATCTTATCGTAGTCAACTCTTTGAACTTTTGTCGTAAACAACTTTTCGACAATTCGAGCTTATTCAAGGATATTCCATCCAAGTCCATCAATTTTATAGATCCATTTACTTTCAAAAAGTATTCATCTATCTTGGATTTGATGGCGCATAGCCATTTTAACAGAGTCAGGGCCCATCATAACTTCTTTGTATGTAGTTGGTTTATCATTGTTCAAAATCAATCCTTTGTCCACAAATCATTTATTTGATTACAAAGTAAACCATACCTACAAGATTCAATAGGTACTTCGATCTCCATGGCTAAAACACTTTGTAGTCATGGGAGCCACGATCGTCGTGGCCGCTTCCGAAACGATTTCCGATGCTGCGCTACTCTGATCATTATGCTCAGGTTCATAAACCTTATCAAGTTCTATTGTCCTCCCACTCAAATACTTCGCTAGAAACAATTTCTTGGAAATAAGAAACATTGACAAACACTTTTGTCTTTGTCTCCATAGTGGAAAGAATTCCCAATCAAATCTCTGGGATAACCAACAAAGACATTCATCCGATTTTGGTTGTAAACTTATTTACTTATGCTAAGAAAGGACTATTAGGGTTCATACCCATGCCATAACTCGTATGGTGTCATTTCAACGGATCATGATGATGCTCTATTTAGTGTAAAAGCGGTAGTCTCTAAAGCATAATCCACAAAATATAATGGCATCATTTATTTTATTTTATCTCATCATTAATCCAACAAGGTTTGGATACATCTCTCGGATACTACGTCATCACTATGATACTCCAAGAAATGTGAGTTGTAGAACAATTTCATAACTCTCTTAGATGTTCGCTAAAACTCGTAATTCAAATATTTCCACCATGATCCAATCATAGATATTTGACTTTTCTATTACGATGATTTCCACTTCATGCTGAAATTTATTTGAATCTATTCAAATGTTTCAAACTTCTTCCTTATCGAATATATATATACTCAATTCACTGTTGAAAGTTTTCATGAAGTAGAAGAATCTCCCGCACACAACTATGCCCAGTGAACCACATACATCATGATGTATATTTCCACTAAGTTAGTGGCCCGTTCAACTCTTGGCCTATGAACGGTATTTCAGTCATTGTCTTTAGAAGAGATTTGCAAGCGCCAAACGATTCAAAAATCAAATGACTCCAATAATCCATTTGCATGGAATTTCTTCATGCGTTCCTTTCTAACATGACCTAAATGGCGGTTCCACAAATAAGTGGAATTCAAATCATTTGCCTTATGGCATTTTAGCGTCAGTGTTATGTATGTGTGTTTCACCATTAAGATTTATAATAACATATCCATCGTACATGGAGTAATGTCATAATTTGAACAACTCATTGTTTTCATTTGACAGAGCAAAATAACAATTATTAAGTTCTTTATTATAAATTCTAAGGGCTAAGTAGAATGCCAACGACAAACATAATAACACTTTATTATGTTCCAGACGTGCATTATTACCATATTCCTTATCAGTCACTTAGGCCATCGTATTCTTGTATTGCGTTGTATTGTATGACATCTCATACCAACCAATCTGGTACAAATACCCAAGAATTTCATTATGTGACCAAACAAGAAATACATCCATAACATGTATATCATCTATATACACTGAGCTAGACTTTCTAGTCTTTTCTTTCTTTCTGCCAAAATATCTTTTGTAGTTTCTCTTTTAGCTTTCCTCATTCTCAGAAAACACTTCACCTTCAATAACTTCTAAGTCCATTGGTCAAATACCAATAACCTTGAGGTTCTTACTTTGAAGTTGATCATCATATGACAAGTGTTCCAGATTTCACTATTAGTAACTTTTTAATATGATGAACAATTTCACTCATAATTTTATCCATCATATCATGACAACTTTCCGAGACCATGTCTGTACATGCTAGGCTCGTAAAGTTTAACCTATATTCGCATGTGCAAATCGGCTTGCACCCGTTGTATGCACACGTAGAATCTATAACACCCGATCATCATGTGATGCTTCGAAACGACGAGTCTTAGCAACGGTGCATACTAAGGACGACCACTTCATGGATATGCGAATATCGTTAGTGCCCCAATAGTTGGAGGATTGAGACGCCTGGCGTCTTCAACCTTCGTACATTCCCATAAAACTTATGAGTTTATGTAGTCTCACCAAATTATATTCTATCACCTTGCAATAAGGTCTTAGATATCACATATATCTCATACCTCGCTTATTTCTGAAAACAAAATTTTCAGCTCCTTACTTTTCAAACAGATTTGAACTTCAAGTTTCACGGAGACAAGATGATTCTAGGTACTAATTGAAACCATTGTTCTTTGAATCAGCAATGTGAGGTTTACTAAAAGTTTGCAATAGGACTTAATCATTTCTTGATTCTTTAACAATACGGTACCAGTCCGTAAAGTTACTTGTCAAACTTAACAGTATTTCTATCTCAATTACAAGACTAGCGCATGGTAGAAAACGGATGCCAATTCTACAAATTTAATTCAAAATACTATCCAGACTATGTTCATGATAATTAGTTCAAGTTTTAATCTAATTACTAATGAACTCCCACTTAATACAACATCCCTCATAGTTGTTAAGTGGTACACGATCCACATCCACTACACCAAAACCGATCATCACGTGAGATGATGTAGCTTCAATGGTGAACATCAACATGTTGATCATATCATCCATATGACTCGTGTTCAACCTTTCGGTTTCCGTTGTCCCGAGGCCATGTCGTACATGCTAGGCTCGTCAAGCAAACCCAAGTATTCCGCGTGTGCAAACATGGCTTACACCCGTTGTATGTGAACGTAGAGTCTATCACATCCGATCATCACGAGATGCTTCGAAACGACGAACGGTAGCAACGGTGCATACGAGGGGAGAACACTTTATTATCTTGATATTAATGTGAGGGATCATCTTATAATGCTACCGTCGCGATCTAAGCAAAATAAGATGCATAAAGGATTAACATCACATGCAATTCATATGTGATATGATATGGCCCTTTAGTCTTTGCGCCTTTGATCTTCATCTCCAAAGCACGGACATGATCTCCATCATCAACGGGCATGATCTCCATCATCGTCGGCGTAGCGTCAAGGTCCATGGCGCCGTCTTCATGGTTGTTCACCGTGTGTAGCAACTATTACAACTACTTTGAAATAATACTACAACATGAAATATAAAGACAACCATAAGGCTCCTGCCGGTTGCCACAATACAATAATGATCATCTCATACATATTCATCATCACATCATGGCCATATCACATCACCAAACCCTGCAAAAACAAGTTAGACGCCTCTAATTTGGTTTGCATATTTTACGTGGTTTAGGGTTTTCGAGTAAGATCCAATCTACCTACGAACATGAACCACAACGGTGATACTAGTGTTGTCAATAGAAAGAGTAAATTGAATCTTCACTATGGTGGGAGAGACAGACACCCGCAAAGCCACTTATGCAATACAAGTTGCATGTCGAGCATGGAGCAAATCTCATGAACGCGGTCATGTAAAGTTAGCCCGAGCCGCTTCATCCCACCATGCCGCAAGATGCAAAGTACAAGAACTAAAGACAACAAAGCATCAACGCCCACAAAACCATTGTGTTCTACTCGTGCAACCAATCTATGCATAGACACGGCTCTGATACCACTGATGGGATTCGTAGCATAGAAAACAAAAAATTTCCTACCGCAAGAACGAATAACAAGCCAAGATCTAATCTAGTAGATGGTAGCAACGAGGGGATCACGAGACTAACCCTTGAAGATTTCCAAAGCCTACGAGATTAGATCTCGTTGTGGATATAGTCGATCACTTGCCGCTTGCAAAGCGCGTAGAAGATCTTGACGGTGCCACAGTCGGGCAGCACCTTCGTACTCGGTCACACGTTCGGTGTTGATGAAGACGTCCTTCTCCCTGTTCCAGCAGGCAGCGGAAGTAGTAGATCCTCCTCGGAATCCCGGCAGCACGACGGCGTGGTGGCGGTGGTGGTGGAGATCTCCGGCAGGCTTCGCCAAAGCGTATGCGGGAGAGGTGGAGGAGAGGGTGGCTAGGGTTTGGGGAGAGGGGGGGCGCCGGCCTTGGTCCCTCTATGGGGTGCGGCCAAGGTGGTGGTTTCAAGTGGCCAGCCCCCTCCCCTTGTCCCTCATTATATAGGTGGAACCCCCAAGGGTTTGCCCAAAGTCTTCGAATAAGACCCCAATTCAAAACTGCCATATGGACGAATCCTACTTGGGGTGGGACTCTCCCCTTTCCCTTTGGTGGGGTGGCCGGCCACCTATGGTGGAGTCCACCTGGGACTCCTCCCTATGGCTGGCTGGCCAAGATAGGTGGAGTCCCTCCGGGACTCCACCTTCCATGGTGATTTCTTCCGGACTTTTCTAGAACCTTCTAGAACCTTCCATAAATACACCGGATCATTTTCAAACTTAGAAAATGACTTCCTATATATGAATCTTATTCTCCGGACCATTCCGGACCTCCTCGTGATGTCCTGGATCCCATCCGAGACTCCGAACAAAACTTTGAACTAGATTCCATATTCCATATCTTCTTAAAACGACATCAAACCTTAAGTGTGTCACCCTACGGTTCGTGAACTATGCAGACATGGTTGAGACTCTTCTCCGACAAATAACCAATAGCGGGATCTGGAGATCCATAATGGCTCCCACATATTCAACGATAACTTAGTGATCAATTGAACCATTTACATACGATACCGATTCCCTTTGTCTCGCGATATTTAACTTGTCCGAGGTTTGATCATCGGTATCTCTATACCTCGTTCAACCTTATCTCCGACAAGTACTCTTTACTCGTACCGTGGCATATCATCTCTTGTGAACCATTCACATGCTTGCAAGCTAATCAGACGACATTCCACCGAGAGGGCCCAGAGTATATCTATCCGTCATCGGGATGGACAAATCCCACTCTTGATCCATATGCCTCAACTCATACTTTCCGAATACTTAATCCCACCTTTATAACCACCCATTTACGCAGTGGCGTTTGATGTAATCAAAGTACCCTTCCGGTATAAGTGATTTACATGATCTCATGGTCGAAGGACTAGGTAACTATGTATCGAAAGCGAATAGCAAAAACTTAATGACGTGATCTTATGCTACGCTTATTTGGGTGTGTGTCCATTATATCATTCACTTAATGACATAACCTTGTTATTAATAACATCCAATGTTCATGATCACGAAACCATGATCATCTATTAATCAACAAGCTAGTTATACAAGAGGCTTACTAGGGACTCCTTGTTGTTTACATAACACACATGTATCAATGTTTCGGTTAATACAATTTTAGCATGGTATGCAAACATTATCATAAACACAAAGATATATTATAATAACCATTTTATTATTGCCTCTTGGGCATATCTCCAATAGTCATCCCAAAAATAATGCCTCAAGTTATCAAAGAATTTCCTTCTTTGCTGAGCTGTAAACGTTGGAGGCAAGTACTTGGAAACAATAAAGTTATCATAATCAGCATACCAAGGACTCTCTCGCGAATTACTTTTATTGCAGCCAATTGTTCATTTGGAAAACTATCATTAATAGGAATAGGATCATAAGAAATGTTTTCCAATCTAGACAAATTATCAGCAACAGGATTTTCAGCACCCTTCCTATCTACAATATGCAGATCAAACTCTTGTAAAAGCAACACCCATCTAATAAGCCTAGGCTTAGCATCCTTCTTTTCCATAAGGTACCTAATAGCAGCATGATCAGTATGAATAGTAACTTTTGAATCAACAATATAAGGTCTAAACTTATCACAAGCAAAGACTATAGCTAGGAATTCTTTTTCAGTAGTAGCATAATTCTTTTGAGCAGCATCAAGAGTATTACTAGCATAATGAATAACATTCCACTTCTTATCTACTAGCTGTCCAAGAACAACACCTACTACAAAATCACTAGCATCACACATAATTTCAAAGGGTAAATTCCAATCAGGTGGTTGAACAATAGGAGCAGCGGTTAAAGCCTTCTTTAGAGTTTCAAAGGCTTCCTTACAATCATCATCAAAAACAAAAGGTACATCCTTTTGGAGAAGATTAGTAAGGGGCTTTGAAATTTTAGAGAAATCCTTAATAAACCTCCTATAGAAACCAGCATGACCAAGAATACTACGAATACCTTTAACATCCCTAGGACAGGGCATTTTCTCAATTGCTTCCACTTTGGCTCTATCGACTTCAATACCTCTTTCAAAAAATTTATGTCCAAGAACAATTCCTTCATTTACCATAAAGTGGCATTTCTCCCAATTAAGAACAAGATTAGTTTCTTCACATCTCTGCAAAACTTTATCAAGATTGTACAAACGGTTATAAAAGGAAGTCCCATAGATGGAGAAATCGTCCATGAATACTTCCACAATTTCTTCACAAAAACCATGAAAGTGTTATCACCAGAATTTGACCGAGTCAGAGGTGGGCCGCGATCAAGATGGATTTGAAGAATATACATGGGAGAAATATGTGAATCGGCCTTTATATGCAAAGTGTGGGCTAGTTGGCCCGTGTATCGTAACATATTAGGATACGTGTCGGTTAGTTAGAGTTTTACCCGTGCACGGTTAGGTGCACGCGAATTAGAAAGTCCCCTGGACTATAAATATGTATCTAGGGTTTATGGAATAAACAACAACCAACGTTCAACACAAACAAATCTCGGCGCATCGCCAACTCCTTCGTCTCGAGGGTTTCTCCGGTAAGCACCATGCTGCCTAGATCGCATCTTGCGATCTAGGCATAAGCCATCTACGTTGTTCATGCGTTGCTCGTACGAAGCCTTTTTGATGGCGAGCAACGTAGTTATCTTAGATGTGTTAGGGTTAGCATTGTTCTTCGTATCATATCCTGTCGTAGTGCAACCCTCACGCATCTAGCCGCCCTACACCTATCTCGTGTAGGGCGGCACCCCGCTTGATCATAGTTTAGTAGATCCGATCCGTTACGGTTGCTCCTTGTTCTTCAAGGATTAGTTTAACATCCGCAATAGTTAGGCCTTACAAAGGGTTGGAGGATCCAGCGGCGTGTAGGGTGGAGTTTGCTAGCCCTAGACAGGATGTTCCGGGATCAACCTCGTGTTGGTTTTTAGGCCTGTCTAGGATCGGCTTATGGTCACCGTGCGGGCGGGGCCCAATCGTGAGTAGGATGATCCGATTATGCGGTGAAAACCCTAAATCGTCGTAGATCGCTTTAACTTCATCTTGATCAAGCAGGACCACCATATATTCGGACACCTTGTACGAATCATGGGTGGATCGGCTCCTTGAGCCGATTCACAGGAACCTGAGAGCCGATCGAGGCTCGTATTTAATGTTTACGTGTATGCCCTGCAGGAAACTAAGCGAGGCATCATCCAACACCTTCCCGACCAGGTATAGGTCAGGTGGCACGCCCTTGCGACAGCATCGGACGTGTGACCGAAGGCTTTGCGGCCGTCGCTCGAGGGGGGGCCAGCAGCCCTAGTTGTTCCCGGCTCTACGGTGTTGCCAGTCGCTGCCCGCCGGTGGGTTTCTGACGTCAACACATTCTGGCACGCCCGGTGGGACGACCTTCGACATCCACCGCATCGACACCGACATCCGAGATGGCAGAGGAACAGATCAAATACGAGGATCTCCCTGCGGAGCACAAAAAGAAATACGATGAGCCGAAGGCCATCTGTGAAGCTGAACTCATCGGCTCCTTTGAGAAGACCCATTCGCACGGTATCAAGCTCAATGGAAACACACGTCCGTTGCCTGGCGTCAACATGGTGGATCTCAGCCACTCCATATGCGAGCGAGAGTTCTCCTTTGGTGTCAACATGGCAGGGCTTGCAAGCCGCCATGGCAAAGATGAAAGCAGCCACTCCCGTGGCAAGGATAAGGAGGCCGATCCACGCGACCGGCCCCAAGATGATGACAGACGGTACCTGACAGAGGAGGAAGTGAGAAGCGTGCGGTATCAACGCCCACTCTCCGTGCATCTCCTCAACAAATATGAGCAGCAGTATGACCGACGTCGGCGCTACGACGTAGATGATGAGAGAAATTGTCGGTCTGATGCAGAAGACAGGAGGTACCGTCGGCATAATAGGAACAACGACGGGTACGAGCGCCACGCCAAGGAAAGGTCAAGGGAGCAAGACGACGTGGATAGGCACTGGGACTGCCCCTTCTTCAGACACTGCTGAGATTCAGGAATGAATGGAACGGCAATTGCGCCAGAATGCAAAGAAGAAGAAGGATGCAGCTAACGTGTCCGTGTTCAAACGTCTAGGGCCTTTCCCGCCTCGGAACAAGCATGCTGAGTCCGCTCGGGTGGAAGATCTCGAGGAACTAGAGGACGATGATGAAGAAGACAAGTATCATCGGCCAAGGTGGTGCCCTGATGGGCTCAGCCGTTCCCAGAAGCGAATGGTTCAGCGTCTACGTGGGTTGGAAGAAGCTGAAAGGTTATATCTACACACGTTGAGGAAGGCACGGCCTGATCTGGCCGCTAAAATTCAGCGAACCCTGGACGAAGAAGGTCGGCTACAAAGAAAAGAGTGGCGCCCCAAGCAAAGGAAAGCCGATGATGAGACATCGGTGGCACAAACATGGTCTTCATCCTTCCAACGGAGTTTAGTGCTCCAGGATTATACGAAGCAGTGGCACAACCGGACTGCGGCCACGGCCGGTCATCTTTGAGAAGCCACGAGAAAGAAGCTACAGGCATCTGAAGGCCCTATACTTGCGAGGTTACATCAATGGGCAGCCTGTTAACAAGATGTTGGTGGACACCGGAGCGGCAGTTAATATTATGCCATACTCCATGCTACATCGGTTGGGACGCTCTAGCTCGGATCTGATCAAGACCAATGTGACACTGAGCGATTTCAACGGCCAAGCATCTGACGCAAGGTGTTCTGAATGTGGATCGACCGTAGGAAGGAAAAGCGTCCCTACGGCGTTCTTTATTGTCGACGGCAAGAGCACTTATGCTGTTTGGGAGAGATTGGATCCACGCCAACTGTTGCATTCCATCCACGATGCACCAATGCCTAATACAGTGGGATGGAGATGAGGTGGAAGTCGTCCACGCAGATGATTCAGCCGAGATTTCAACGGCTGGCATGGACGTTTGGGAGACTTCAGGCCAAGAGCCACTCTCAGGCATCAATTTGGACGACTGCGAGCGCATCGACGTGACAAAGAATGGGGTTAGGCTGGTTTTATCCACCGGCCTGACCGTGTAACAAAGCAAACATCGATGGACAAACGTGGCAATGCCGATCCCAGTGATCGGCCCCAAGGATTTATGGAGGAACATTGCAAAACCTTCATCGAGCAGACAACATGGAGGCCGATTCCAGCAATCGGCCAAAATTATCCTCGACATGTGTTTTACCTAGGTTCAGCATTGATCCAACAGAGGATGCCTGAAGAGCCGATACCCTCAATTACTTGAAAGAATCGGCTCGGGGGGGCACTTAGATGGATAAGACACGAGAATACGAAGGCTGAAGTGGCTGTCAAATGCCCGGCAGCTCAAGATATATTGTTCGATGATGGTGGGTATTGAAGTATGGGGGCCGATACATGAGTAGATCGGCCGTAAAAAATACAAATTTTTTAAGCACAGCCGATGCGCAGACATCGACTTAAGGATAAAAAGCCGATGCATGGCCATCGACTCCAGAGGTCAATCTGTTATAAGCAGAAGCCCAATGGAGCAGTTATCAAGTTACATAGAGAGGCTCCATTAGAATAACTCCTCAATGGAATGGTTTGGGGACTCGGATCCTCTCTTCAAGGGCCTCTAACTCCATTTTGGCAAGTCTTCAGGTTCAGCAGTGCTAGCAGCGGCGTCAGTTTTGGCGTCCAAAGCGACCTTGGTCTCATTAAAGACGCCACGACATTTGAGGCTTCTTAGTTCAAGGGAGTTGCTGATCCTTCCAAGCCCTTTTAGTACATCAGCTTTTTGGGCATAAGCTTCCCTGCCACGTTTTAATGGGAGCTGAAGAGGTTCGGGGGGGGGGGCAGCTCGCCCTAAAATATCCTTGCTCTGGAGAACCGATTTGGTTGGGATTGGCTGGTTCTGCATTATAACTTGGAAGCCGATGATGGTACACTTGGCTGGCTCATTACTTTTCTCGCCCTGGCTGGGGCTCGGGGGGCAGCTCGCCCTAAAGGATCTTTGCTCTGGGGAGCCGATTTTGTTGGAATCGGCTGGCTCCGCATTACAACTTGGAAGCCATCATCTGCGATATCAGCTTTCAACGGAGGAAGAGGCGGTCGGCTCTGTTGTTTCTACGGGTCAAGTTGAGCCGACGTAAAACCCTTTGAGGAGTTTGGCCGTCTCAGGACTGCCTGAATTCGAGGTTCTTCGACTGAACCATGTGTCCTCGCCGCCGCTCTCGTTTTGACTAAGGCTCGGGGGGCAACGGACTGGGTAGATACTCTGTTCTTAAGAAGCCGATTGAGATTTCATCGGCTGGCCCTCCATCATAATCTTTTTCAAAGGAACAGAACAGAGTTATAAAGCATCACTAAGGAGATTTGCAAGCAGGTGACATCTGTTCTGCAAGAAGTATCGGCTTTAGCGTCAAGTCGTTTTAGCAGCGGTTCTGGGGCTCTCTTGGAGGCGTGATCTTCTACATTGTCTACTAGAGCTCAAAGCCATCGGTTTGAAAAAAGAAGGACCGATGCGTTGCCATCGGCTCATTGAGCATTGACCAAGTTTACGGTCACTTCTTAGTCGAAAGGATGAAGGGTGGATTATGAGGGGCCGATGCGTTGTCATCGGCTCATTGAGCATTGGCGAGGTGACAATCGGCTGAATTAGCATGAAATCGGCAAAATCAAATTGGGAGAAGTTCTTCATTGATAAGCAGGATTTCTTACATAAAGAGCTGATTGCTCTCAAAAGGAAGTACTAGGGGATACATTGCCCCATCTACTACTACTGGTCCTATTATTAAAGGTCCTATCTACGGGCCGTCGCTGCCCTCGTCATCGCCGTCGTCGCCGTTGTCGGCGCTACTCCCGGCGGGCTCGTCGTCGCTGCTCCAATGGCCGCCGACTGGGCCCTCATTTTCCTCGTCCTCTTCGTCAACGTCTTCGTCGTCTGTCGATGAGGTTCCCGGCCGGCGAACCGCTGGCCGGCGGCTCGTCGGAGGTGTCGTCCTCCTCCTCCTCCTCCTCTCCCTCCTCCTCCTCCTCGGGAGAGGTGAAGTCGCAGGAGAAGCGATCGTCATCGCTCTCCTCCTCCGTTCCCCGTCGGCGAAGCGGAGGTCGCTTTCCGTCGGTCAAGGACTTGTCGTCCTCGGACAGAGAGAAGTCGTGGCTGGACTCCTCCCCGGCCGCAATGGCGCGGCGGGTGTTGGCCGCATGGACCTCCGCCGGGTTCGGCTCCGGCGTCGGCTCACGGGAAGAAGAGGACTGGGTGGAAAGATCCGATGAAGCGGAGGAGGAAGAAGACATGGTGGCGCAGGAGGGCTTTTTGAGTGCTAATGCGAAGAAGATGCGGAAGTAAACTGCGGAGCGTTAAATAAAAGGGGATATAGTGGAAATTCAATGCCGCAGCAGTTTCCAAGGAAGTGGTGCCTAAAAGAAAAAAAGAAACCCGGTCACGCGGAGAAGTTGAGAAGGCAAGGCATCATGATGAAGGATACGCAACGGTTGCCACGACATGACCCAAGGAAGGAGAGTGATTTTGGAATTACCAATTCCAAAACCCATGTGTTATCACCAATTTGACCGAGTCAGAGGTGGGCCGCGATCAAGATGGATTTGAAGAATATACATGGGAGAAATATGTGAATCGGCCTTTATATGCAAAGTGTGGGCTAGTTGGCCCGTGTATCTGTAACATATTAGGATACGTGTCGGTTAGTTAGAGTTTTACCCGTGCACGGTTAGGTGCACGCCCGAATTAGAAAGTCCCTGGACTATAAATATGTATCTAGGGTTTATGGAATAAACAACAACCAACGTTCAACACAAACAAATCTCGGCGCATCGCCAACTCCTTCGTCTCGAGGGTTTCTGGTAAGCACCATGCTGCCTAGATCGCATCTTGCGATCTAGGCAGCATAACTATCTACGTTGTTCATGCGTTGCTCGTACTGAAGCCTTTTTGATGGCGAGCAACGTAGTTATCTTAGATGTGTTAGGGTTAGCATTGTTTTTCGTATCATATGCTGTCGTAGTGCAACCCTCACGCATCTAGCCGCCCTTACACCTATCTCAGGTGTAGGGGCGGCACCCCGCTTGATCATAGTTTAGTAGATCCGATCCGTTACGGTTGCTCCTTGTTCTTCAAGGATTAGTTTAACATCCGCAATAGTTAGGCCTTACAAAGGGTTGGAGGATCCAGCGGCGTGTAGGGTGGAGTTTGCTAGCCCTAGATGTTCCGGGGATCAACCTCGTGTTGGTTTTTAGGCCCTGTCTAGGATCGGCTTATGGTCACCGTACGCGGGCGCGAGGCCCAATCGTGAGTAGGATGATCCGATTATGCGGTGAAAACCCTAAATCGTCGTAGATCGCTTTAACTTCATCTTGATCAAGCAGGACCACCATATATTCGGACACCTTGTACGAATCATGGGTGGATCGGCTCCTTGAGCTGATTCACAGGATAACCTGAGAGCCGATCGAGGCTCGTATTTAATGTTTACGTGTATGCCCTGCAGGAAACTAAGCGAGGCATCATCCAACACCTTCGACCAGGTATAGGTGGTGGCCCTGCGACAGCATCGGACGTGTGACCGGAAGGCTTTGCGGGCCGTCGCTCTGAGGGACTGGGGCCAGCCGCAGCCCTAGTTGTTCCCGGCTCTACGGTGTTGCCATTCGCTGCCCGCCGGTGGGTTTCTGACGTCAACAGAAAGATAGCAGACATGCATCTTTGAAACGTAGCCGAAGCATTACACAAACCAAAAGGCATACGTCTATAAGCATAAGTTGTATAAGGACAAGTAAAAGTGGTTTTCTCTTGATCTTGCATTTTAACAGCAATTTGAGAAAACCCAGAATAACCATCAAGAAAACAAAAATGAGTTTTCTTAGACAACCTTTCTAACATTTGATCAATAAAAGGTAAAGGGTAATGATCTTTCTTAGTAACTTTGTTAACTTTTCTAAAATCAATGCACATCCTATAACCAACTACTACTCTTTGAGGAATAAGCTCATTATTCTCATTAGGCACAACAGTAATTCCTAATTTCTTAGGGACACAATGCACAGGACTAACCCATCTACTATCAGCAATAGGATAAATAATACCAGCATCAAGGAGTTTCAATACCTCATTTCTTACCACATCCTTTATCTTAGGAATTAAACGGCGTTGATGTTCAACAACTGGCTTTGCATCAGGTTCCATATTAATAGCATGCTGACATATAGTAGGAGAAATTCCCTTCAAATCATCAAGAGTATATCCCATAGCTCCTCGGTGTTTCTTCAATACTCCCAATAACCTTTCCTCTTCCTGCCCTGAAAGTTTAGAACTAATAATAACAGGATATATTTTCTTAACATCAATATAAGCATATTTAAGATCATCAGGTAAAGGTTTTAAATCGAAAACAGGATCCTCCTTGGGTGGTAGTGTGGTACCCAAGTCTTCCACCGGTAAATTTTGTTTAAGCATCTATGGTTGATGAAGAAGAATCTCATCAATCTCATTTCTTTCCTCCATAAAGATCTCACTTTTGTGGTCCTCCATATATTGCTGCAAAGCATTGTTAGGAGCAAGAGCAATAGAGGCAAGTTGTTCAACTCTAAAATCTTCATTAGGCAATTCAGTTTCATAAGGAGCTTTAGCAAACTTAGAAAAATTAAACTCATAAGACTCTCCATCAAATTTAGTAAGAATTTTCTCCATCTTACAATCTTAATAGCACCACAAGTGTTCAAGAAAGGTCTAACAAAAATGATAGGATAAGTCTTACTAGCAGCTGAACCAAGTACTAGAAAATCAGCAGGATTTTTAATCTTACCACATAAAACTTCCACATCTCTAACAATACCAATTGGAGAGATGGTCTCTCTATTAGCAAGCTGAATAACCACATCAATTTCTTCAAGTTCACAAGAACCAATTTCATGCATGATTTCCCTATAAAGCTCATAAGGAATAACACTTGAACTTGCACCAATATCACATAAACCATAATAGCAATGATCACCTATTCTGACAGAAAGCACAGGAACACTAGTTTTCTTGGATTTACTAGGATGTGAAACAATATTAGAAGCATCTTCACAGAAGATAATGTGTCCATCTTCTACATTTTCAGTAACAAGGTCCTTTACTATTGCTACCGCAGGTTTAATAGTTATTTGTTCATCAGGTTCTATAGCTTTCTTTGTACTTTTGTTAACCATGCTAGTTATAATAGAATGTTCCTTTACCTTGGCAGGGAAAGTTACTTTCTCAATATAAGGTTCAGGCAAAACACGATCAACAGTACAAACTTCAACATTTCTAACAGGAACACAATTAACAATGTCTTTATAAGGTGCGTGGTACTTGTTCCACTCCTTTTTGGGAACATCAAGATAAGAGGCAAAGGCCTTAAAACAGTTTGCAAGAATTTGAGAATCAAGGCCATAAACAACACTAGTATTATGAAAGTCATCAGTTCTCATAAAAGATTCAATGCATTCATAATCATAATTTATACCTGACTTTCTTCCTTTATCATTCTCCCATCCTTCAGTATTTTCCTGAATGCGGTCGAGAAGATCCCATTTAGCTTCTTCTTTCATACGTGTAAATGATCCAGAACAAGAAGCATCCAATAAATCCTTATCATGAAGACAAAGCCTTGCATAGAAGTTATTAATAACAATATTACTGGGGAGCTCATAAATGGGACATTTGAGCAATAGTGACTTCAATCTCCCCATGCTTGGGCAATACTCTCTCCATCTTGAGGCCAGAAATTATATATTTGATTCCGATCTTTATGAATCTCACTAGGAGGAAAGAATTTAGAATAAAAGAGATGTACAATTTCCTCCCAGCCAATAGATCGGCCATTCTTCAGCATCTTATACCATTTCGCAGCTCTGCCCTTCGGTGATAAAGAGAATAACTTCCTCTTAACTTGGTCCACTGAAATACCTGCACACTTGAACAACTCGCATAATTCATTTATAAAGAGTAAATTATCACCGGGATGGACAATTTCATCTCCTAAATAGCAGTTATTCGTAACACATTCAACAATTTTCATAGGTATTTTAAAAGGATCCAGTTGAGCAGGCGGTGGTTCATCTACTACCGTAACAGTGGCAGTAGTGCTCCCAAATAGGGAGTCAAATGGAGACTTCTCCACAATGAAATAAAGCAGCAGACAAAAATAAAAATAGCACCTACAGTAAAAGTTTACTTTACCAATTCCACTCTCCAATAGCGCTTCACTCCCCGGCAACAGCGCCAGAAAATAGTCCTGATGACCCACAAGTATAGGGGGTGTATCGTAGTACTTTCGATAAATAAGAGTGTCGAACCCAACGAGGAGCAGAAGGTGTTGACAAGCAGTTTTGATCAAGGATTCACTATAAACACTAGCAAACAGGTTTTCAGGGGTATTTGATATTGCAAATAAATAAAGTACAAGTAAATAAAATACAGTAATAATAATTGCAGCAAGTGGCCCAATCCTTTCTAGAGCAAAGGACAAGCCGGTTGTTTTACTTATGATGACTAAACGTTCCTGAGGACACACGGGAATTTCGTCAAGTGCTTTCGCTTCACGCAACTGAATAATCTTTATCGGTTTGGTAGGTGTTGTGTGGGTGAACCTATGCTAATGCACTACCCCTACTTGGACTAATGCATACTTGTGATTATATCCCTTGCAAGCATCCGCAACTACAAGAAAGTAATTAAGATAAATCTAACCACAGCCTTAATCTTTGAGATCCTACACTCCCTCATGCACTGGTTTCCCAACGGGAGTTTAGGTTTCTGTCGCTCCCGCAACCCCACAATTAGTAGCCAAATACACGATGCATTCCACTAGGCCCATAAAGGTGAAGTATCATGTAGTCGACATTCACATGACACCACTAGAAGAATAACACCACAACTTAAATATCAAATCATTAAATATTACTCAACATAGTTCCACTACTAACATCTTAACTTCTCCCATGTCCTCGAGAACTAAACGAACTACTCACAAGACATCATATGGATCATGATCAGAGGTGATATAATGATGAATAACAATCTGGACATAAACCTTAATCCAATGGTTTCACTCAATAGCATCAACTACAAGGAGTAATTAACACCGGGAAAGTTTCCCCTATGAACTAAACAAGATCAAACCCAAAATGTTACAGCGGTAACAAGGGATTAACTTGTCAATGTCTACGGATTGTAGACTCAGGATTTCGTAGAAAGTAGAGGGCAAGTAGATCTCGAAGGTTCAGCCGAAAAGGTGCTCAACTCAGAAAACTAGGGTTATGTTGGCTATTGATTCAATCCTCTCTTCCTCCCTCGGCTCCCCTTTATATAGGAGGGAGAGCCGAGAGATTTCGTATCGTACAAGTTTACAGACTCCGTGTCTTTCCCGTATTATTACATGACTCGTGTTTCCTAATGCAACTCTATTTCCTTATCAAGATCTTTTGGGCTTCTGGGCTTCGAAAGCTTCGAGTCATGGGCTTCATATCCTTACCATATATCCCGGGTACCTTCTTCGGCATGCCTATTTGGTATGCCTATGTCAGTAGCCCCCGAGATTTTGCTTGAATCGCAGAGTCGAGTAAAATCTCCATTGTAAAATTAAATCGCATCTTTACATATCGTAGAGCCGAAATATTTTGTTTAATATTTATTTTGTACAGGGATATTGGTAGATGGGGCTGGTTCATCTGATGGATCAGGTACCAGTTAACTACTCCTGTGGCAATCCCGCATAAACCTACTTCAAATTCAAGTCCCTGGACTCGAACTCAGGATACTGGCGTAATCCGACACGCGCCGCTTAAGGACTTATCGTGAATCGAATTCCAGTTACGTTTTATCGAGTACCTAACGTGTCCGCTAGGATTTTTCTTCGTATCTGTTGATACGGATAAAGTGGTAGAGCGCATTCGGGTGCGATACCACGCCGCGCAGGACGGATCCTGGGGACTTACCCTCGTAAAGTATTACGGCATTCAGAGTTTTTACCGCGGCGGACGCGCTCTGAGAATATATTGCCGAGTGCCTTTATCGGCTACTGGAATTATGAATTTCTTCGAGTTGTCTGTTGACAATATCTTGATCTCCCGATGGGAGTACATGACGAGTTATGTGTAACTCGAAGATGTACGATGAAAATTTCTCGTCTGTATTTCTATATTGTCTTGTCATTCTCTTGTTTTTCCTTCATCATATTTCATCGGGTGCGCGACCAGCGCTCCCGATGGGAGTTGCCCCCGAGGCTACAGTCGAGTGTTTGCACTTGGCTGTAGGCTCAACTTTTGCTATTTTGATCGACTCTATATTTGTTTTTTCACTTCATCCTCTTATCAGAAGTATAGACAATACTTCTGATAAGAGTAGCCCCCGAGCATATGAACAGATGCTTGCATTTGATCATAGACTCCCGAAGTTTCTCTTGCTTAGAACTCGAAGTTTTATTGTCGCTAATATTTTGTTAAACCACTCGAAGCTTTCTTGAATGACGTCGCTACTGACGATAGCCACGATGCCCACCTTGGAAAGCCACGACTCCTGTCACCTCGCTGGGTCATGGGTCCAAAGTTCTGCGCCATCGACACATCGTGCAAGTGGAGGACACACGTCCTCCGTAATTTCCGGCACGCGCGAAGTAACTTCCGTCCAGTAATTTCAGAGTGGTAAGACCCTTTTACCCTCTGGACATGCGTAGGGCTTGGAACACTCCTCCTTTTCATCCAACGGCTTGGCGGATCATCTTCTTTCTATAAATTCGACGTGTCCTCCTCACTCATCCCCTTCGCTGCGCCGCACATCTGCTCCTTTTCTCTCTCCGCCATTGCCGTCCCTCAAGCTCCTCACGCACTTGTTCCCATTTCTCCTGTTCTTCCACCAAAGTGCTCCGCATGGCTCCGCGCACGAAGCAGTGCAAGAACAAGGCTCCGGGCACCGACGAGCCCACGGAGAAGGTCAAGATTTCGGGCTGGGAGTGGTCGAAGATTTCCGCTCAAGACCAAAAGACGCTGAAGAAGATGGGCTTGCTGAAGAAGGAGGCCCTGAAGATGCCCGGAGATGAGAGCACTCCTCACCCTCCAATCGAATTCCGGGTAACCTTTGTTGACTTTCTCATTCGCGGCCTCGCCGTTCCGGTCCATGAGTTTCTTCGTGGCCTTCTGTTCATCTACGGGATCCAGCTGCACCAGCTGACCCCGAATTCCCTTCTACACATTTCTATCTTTATCACTCTCTGCGAGTGTTTCCTCGGCATCCATCCTCATTGGGGCCTGTGGAAATGCATCTTCTATCTTCGGCGCAACAACTCTAGGAACGTCATCTACAATGTAGGTGGCGTTTATATCTGCGTCTGCCCCGATGTCGATTATTTCAACATCAAATTCCCCGACTCCATCCAGCGTTGGCGCAAGAAGTGGCTATACATCCAGGATGAGTCCACCCTCACCCAAGAATATGGTATCGCGCCATTTGATCCTACCGAGGAAATCCAAAGGCGCAAGTCTTGGGACACAGAAGCCACTGCCGAGGAAAAAAGCAGCCACTGAAGCTCTGATGACCCGCATCCATCAACTTCAAAACACCGACGGAGAAGAACTCTCGGGTGTGCAAATAATCGCGTACTTCCTTCGGATTCGAGTGCAGCCTCTGTAGGATCGCAAAAATCCTCTATGGATGTACTCAGGAGCTAAGGATGTCGACCGCTTGTCTAAGGACCTTTCTGTGAAAGACTTGGAGAAGCTCGTCCGACGTTTTACCTCCTTGAACAAAAACCACGAAGTCCCTTCATCCTATCGCGTGGAGCCATATAGTGCCAGCCACGCTCTTCCTGAGGTAAGTGTTTCCTTTCGGGTAAATTTCTCTATTTTTTCGACTGCTGTTGATTTTCCTTGTGTACTAATTTTCTTGTCTTTTCTTTGTTTTGCACCTTGTAGGACCACCAAATTCTTTCTTCTCTTCCCCCACTGCCTGAAGGTGGAGAGGTGGATGGTCAAGTCATTGTTACTGATGATTCGCAAGAATCTTCTCTTCTTGAAGGTGAAGCCGTGGAATCGCAAAAATCTGCGGGTTCCTCTGAAAGAGAGACAGAATCAGAGCAACACTCTAAATCTGCCCACTCCATCTCTCCTCCTCTTGCCACTTCTCCGGATGGGCGCAAGAGGAAAAGAGGCAATGTCGAAGATTCCGGTGCTTCCAAGCTTGCCGAACCAGCTGCCGAAGAATCTTCCCCGGAGGAACAAAGTGCCTTTGACCCCTTCGCCGATGCTGGTGCTGTTAGCTCGTAAGTTGCTCTTTTTTGTCTTTGCTTGTCTATTTTTTCTTAGGGATTCTCACATTTTACTTTGTTGCTATGTTGACAGATCTGAGGAAGGGGCAGAGGAGGAGGAGCCCGCAGCTCATGGAACAGCTCCTACGAGCACCTCCAACACCCTGGTTCTTTCTGAAGAGAACCGTACTGCTGCGGAAACTTCGCCTCCCCCACAGCATAGCCCAAAAGCACCAACTCCCGTGCCCAGCCCCCGAGCGCCTCTGGCGAAGAAAGCTAGAACTGGGCTGGTAGCACTCAAGAGCTTGTCGTTGGGGGTACGTCGTCTCCTCTCCTGGACGATGTAAGTTTTCTTCTCTATTTACCAACTCTTTTTGCTGGTCGAACTTTTCCCCTTTGGCGATGTTTTTCCATCTTTGTCGAGTTTTCCTCCTCTGACGATGTTGTTTCTATCTTGTCGATATTGCACAGCCCTTAATGAAGGAGCTAGTCAACCTGGGCTCCCAATTTATTGGGTTCCGTGACGAGGCTGCCACTTTGAGAGGTAAATCTGCACTACTCTTAGTATATTTCATATTTTTGCCAAAGGATTATTCACCTTTTAACAATGATTCTCTATCTTCTGATATTTTCTTTTTCAGAGGCGCTCCGTCGTGCTGAAAAACGTGGTGACGCGCTGGAGGCCAAACTTAAAGCCAGCGAAAAAGCTCGTGCGAAAGCCGACAAAGATGCCGCCGCTGTCGAAAATCTTCGCCAAAGGCTCCAGACCGCTGAGGACGCTTTAAGCGACAAGGAAACCCAGCAAGTTGAGCACGAAAACGCCATGTTGGAGCACTTCGAAATGCAGAACCGAAGATTCACAAGTAAGCCATTCTTTCATTTGCCTTTTGCTTCTGCCTGTGTTTGTTTCTCTTGATGTTGACGAACTCGTGGTTTCCTCCAGCAGGGCGGATGGGCGAGCAGTATACTTTGCACCAAGAATCCGACGATCGTCTTCTTGATGCTCTCTCGATTCTTGAACTTAACTGTGACTTGGCACGCACCAATATTTCTTCCGCACGGGCCGTGATGAAGAATATGTTCCCCCATTTCTTCCCCAAGGACACACAGCCGGAGATCTTCTCCCAGCTCGCCCAATATTTACAGGCGAAGGAGGATCCTGTTTTGGCCTATCGTCAGGCAAGCCTGAAGATTGGAGTCGAAGGGACCATAGCCTTGGTCGCTACCAGTGGCCAGGAAGTCGACTGGGTTAAAGATGGCACTCCCAAGGGCATCAATAGGGAGAAGTGGAAGGTTCTGGTGAAAGATGCCAAGCCTCAGTCGAAGAAGCTCATTGCCTTCCTTGACCCGACGTCCTCTGCTTCTGCTAGCACTGCACGGACGGAGGTCAAGTAGACCAACCCGTGTTTCTTTTTTCTTTTCTGTCGTAGCTGTCGCCACCTTTTGCTTCTCCCAACAATTTATATGGACTCGCTAGGAGCCATCTTTTGTAAGGATCTGCTTTATGTAAATGTGCTGAATATGAATGAAAAGTATTCCTTGCAGAATGATTGATGTCGACCTTTCTTTTCTTCCAGTTAATTTGTGATAACTATACCGGAGCTGCCGGACCTTCGAACGCTCCACCCGCCGTTTCTCATTCTGCGAGAGCTCCTGGCGGTGTTTTCTTGAATGATTCTTTGTGTGCTGACTCGATACTTGAAGAAGTGGCCGATCTTCAACAACAACTGCAAGCTATGAAGAAACAGGCTGTGACAGTCATGGATCAATCTTGAAAATCTTCGGATCGTGAACAAGCTGCTCTTCGCCAAGCACATGAGGCCCTTGAATTGAAGGAATCTGCAACTGCCAGTGCCTCACGTGCCGCTCAACGCGATAATTATATGCTTGACTTGATGACTGATGCAAGCCAAGACATGGCTGGTATGTTACTTTTCATCTTGCTGCTTCCTCGATATTCTTCGTGTCCTTACTTGTGCTATATTGTTTTTTCCTAATGCTGCCGAAGAACAGAGGGTAAGCTCGTGGGTTGAAGCTCTTCTTCGACTTGCACGGGCGAATGATAGTGATTTTGGGGCAGACGAAGATCGCACTCGCCGAATTGTACAATTTCAGGATCGAGTTGCCCAAGTTCGGGATTTCCTTGACTTCTGTACTAACACGTTAGCCATGGTATACAACGCCATGTTTCCTCGGAATCTTCAGCCTGATAACCTTCCTGAGCTCATGGGCAAGTTTAAGGATGTGCATCAAATCCACGGCTTCGTGAAGGCTCAGATGATAGCTGGCGCCAAATTTGCCTTGATCTGGTTGAAGATTTGTCACTCGAAATTAGATATTGGCAATGTTATCGACGTCTGCTACTCCAAGTTGAAAAAGAGGAGAAGGAACGTCGACAAGCTTAATGCCGAGGTGACTCCTGTTGCCGAAAAGATGATTGAAGAACTTCTGAGGATAGACACCGCTTTCTTCAAGGAATATCATTATGCTGATACTCAGGATGCTCCTGCTGCAGTGAAAACATAAACATAGATGACTTGATATAAAGATTCTTTTTTCTTTTCTCTCGGATGCGCTAGGTCTGAACCAGCACGCGGAGTTTGTATATTGTGAGTCGTATATATTGTAAGTGTTGTTGCGAAACTTGTATAAAGTTAAGGCAAACTCTTGTATTATGATTTTTCCTTCAAGCCCCCGAGTATCTCGGTTAGCGTAACTATATTTATTACTCGCGAGGTTATTATGAAACCAAGGTGTGTATTTTGTGGAAGTCGAATATATTGTATGTTTGTCGGGTGCGAGCCCCCAAGCCTTGTTTGCGAGTAGAAAATCATATGCCATCACTATTTTTATTTCAACCATGCTATATTGCAGCATCGCAAGCCCGCCTCATTAAAAACCTTCGAGCCCCACTCGGTGCCCTGAAAGGAAAAGAGTGCGTCCGAAAACTTGCGAGCTCTTCAGACACAATGTATGTTTACATAGTTGGTACTATATTGATTTCCCTCTAAGCGTAGAAACGTCGCAGCTGCGCTACGTTCCACGGGTTTGATTCATCTTTGCCCGTCTTCTTGTTCTTTAGTTGATAAGCTCCTCCCGGAATAACTTCAGTGACGATGTATGGCCCTAACCATGGAGACTCGAATTTCTCGTGTCCATCTCGGTTGAGTCGAAGAACTAGATCCCCAACTTCAAAGGACCTAGGCTGCAATCGTCGGTTGTGGTAGTTTTTCATATTTTACTTATATACAGTCACCCTCGACAGCGCCACATCTCTTGCTTCGTCGAGTGCATCGACATCATCCTCTAAAGCTTTCCGTACAGTTTCTTCTTCATATTCCACGACTCTAGGAGAGTTATGTTCTATTTCTATCGGGAGTACTGCCTCAGCTCCATGGACCAAAAAGAACGGAGTTTCTTGCGTCGCTGCGTTTGGGGTTGTTCGTAGACTCCACAATACACTGGGTAGCTCATCGACCCAGGTGTGTCTTGCTTTTTCGAGTGGTGTCAACAGGCGTTTCTTGATACTGTTGCAGATTAGGCCGTTTGCCTTTTTGAATTGTCCATTGGTTTGCGGGTGCGCCACCGGCGCAAACTGCAGCTTGATGCCAACGCCTTCGCAGTAGTCCTTGAATTCTCGAGAGGTATAGTTGCTGCTGTTGTCCGTAACTATGCTGTGTGGGACGCCGAACCGAAAAACGATCCCCTTGATGAAATTCACTGCCGAAGTTGCGTCTGCCGAAGTTACCGGTACTACTTCTATCCACTTGGTAAATTTATCGACAACTACGAGCAAATACACGTGTCCTCCTGGCCAGGACTTGTGCAATTTTCCTACCATGTCAAGTCCCCATTGTGCGAAAGGCCAGGACAATGGTATTGGCATTAACTTTGCTGCTGGAGAATGTGGCTTGGACGCAAATCTCTGGCAAGCGTCGCAAGTTCGCACTATGTCCTTTGCATCTTCTATTGCTGTCAGCCAATAAAATCCTGCTCTGAAAGCCTTAGCTACTATTGCTCGATTGCTTGCGTGATGGCAACATACTCCTTCGTGTATATCTTTCAGTATGACTCGCCCTTCTTCGGGTGTGACACATCTTTGCAGCACACCAGATATGCTTCATTTGTATAGTTCTCCTTTCACCACGGTAAAGGCTTTGGATCATCGAATAACTCTCCTTGCTTCCACCGGGTCCTCAGGTATTTCTTTCTTTGTGATGTATGATACGTATGCCTGCATCCAAGGAATTTGGATCATCATAACCTCCTCTAGTTCCTCCTCATCATCCGATATATGATCTTCTGGGGCTGCGGGAGCCCCCGAGTCTTTCTTGAGCTTCTCTTTTTTCTTCGGCTGCTTTGGTGCTTTCTTCGGCTTGGTTGATCTTTCACTGATTTCCTCCCAAAAGACTCCAGGTGGTATAGGGAGACACTGCGATCCGATGTTTGCCAAAATGTCTGCTTCGTTATTGCTGAGCATGCTCACATGATTAACTTCGCAGCCATCGAAGGTTTTCTCGAGTTCATTGTATACCTCCTTGTATGCTATTATGTTGTCGTTGACTGTGTCGTACTTGTTCATGACCTGTTGAGCCACCAGCTGGGAGTCGCCAAAGATCTTTAAACGTGTGGCGCCGCATGCCTTTGCCATCTTCATCCCATGAATAAGAGCCTCGTACTATGCCTCATTGTTGGATGCGTTAGGGAAGGTCATCCGAAGTATATACTTCATCTTGTCGCCCTATGGTGAGACAAGTACCATGCCTGCTCCAGCTCCTTCTAATCTCTTGGACCCGTCGAAGTTCATGTGCCAAGTACTCGACAAATCTGGGGGTCCCGTATTTTGAAGTTCCATCCACTCTGCCATGAAGTTCGGCATAATCTGAGACTTGATCGCTTTTCTTTTTTCATATGTGATGTCTCGAGGGGAAAGTTCGATTCCCCAAAGGGAGACACGTCCTGTGGCTTCCGTATTATTCAGTATGTTCGAGAGAGACGCCTCGCTGACTACTATTATCGGGTGTGCTAAAAAATAGTGCCTTAACTTCCGTGCTGCCATGAAAACTCCGTAGGCCAACTTCTGATATTGCGGGTAACATTGTTTGGCGACGATAAAACTTCGCTGACGAAGTATACTGGCCGTTGAACCCCGTGAACCTTCCCTTCTTCTTCTCACTCTACCACGAGTACTGTGCTGACCACCTGAGGTGTGGCTGCGATATATACCACAGAGGCTCCTTTTCGCGTGGTGCTACCAACACTGGAGGTGTCGATATTGTGCGTTTTAGATGTTCAAAAGCTTTGTCTGCCTCTTCGTTCCACACGAAATTTTCTCCTTGCTTGATCAGCGCATAAAAAGGCAGTGCTTTTTCTCCCAGTCTTGCGACAAATTTGCTCAAAGCTGCGACTCACCCATTCAGCTGTTGTATCTCCTTGAGCTTTGTCGGTTTCCTCATCATCAAGATAGCTTGTATTTTTTCTGGATTGGCCTCGATTCTCCTGGCTGACACCAAGTATCCGAGGTGTTCTCCTGCAGGAACACCAAAGGAACACTTTGTTGGGTTCAACTTGAGACGATATTTGTCGAGGTTGTCAAAAGTTTCTCTGAGATCATCGATCAGCGATGACCCTGTCTTTGTTGTTATGACGACATCGTCGATGTATACTTGAACATTTTTTCTAATCTGCGTGGCCAGGCACTTCTGCATCATCCGTTGATACGTGGCTCCCGCGTTTTTCAACCCGAAGGGCATTGTTCTGTAGCAGAACATGTCATAAGGGGTTATGAAAGCTGTTTTGACTTCATCATCTTCTTTCAAACGGATCTAATTGTAACCAGAATACGCGTCGAGGAAGGAAAGACGTTCGCAACCTGCCGTGGAATCGATAATTTGGTCGATCCTCGGGAGGGGAAAGTGATCCATAGGACAATGTTTATTGAGACACGTGAAATCGGCGCACATGCGAAGGACTTCAGTGTTTTTCTTCGGGACCAGCACTGGGTTGGCGACCCACGTGGCATCTGTATGCAGTTCCTTGATGAAACCCGCGTCATTGAGTCGATGGATCTCAGATAACATGGCTTTGCAGTTTGGCTCAGAGAATCGCCGCAAAGATTGTCGGATTGGTCTGGCTCTTGGATCTAGATTGAGGTGGTGCTCGGAAAGTTCCCTGGGTACTCCTGGCATGTCAGCTGGACACCATGAGAAGATTTCCCAGCGCTCACGGAGGAACTAGACGAGCGCGCTTTCCTATGCGCTGTCCATGTTGGACGCGATGGATGTCGTCTTTTTTGGATCTATCGGGTGGATTTGCACGTCCTTAGAATCTTTGGAGGTGTCGAAAGCTTGCTCCTGCAAGGATCTTCCTCCGTCAGGTAGCACGTAGTAGTTGGTGGTGAGCTTGGACGCTTCAAACTCAGCCTGCATCCCGAAGGTTTCGGAGAGCTTGTGGAAGTCTTTGTCGCACTTATCTGCCAGAGCGAAGCTTCGTTTGACTGTGATTGGGCCATTGGGTCCGGGCATTCTCCACAATAAGTATGTATAATGCGGCACAGCCATGAACCTGGAATATGCGGGTCGTCCCAAGAGAGCATGATACTGTGATGGAAAATCGATAACCTCAAATTCCAGCTTCTCTTTCCTGAAATTTTCTCGAGTTCTAAACTGTACATCGAGTAAGATCTTTCCTAGCGGAAAATTTGGCTTCTCAGGTGTGATGCCATGGAAACGCGTATTCGTTGGCGTCAGATTTGCCAAAGATATATTCATCTTCCGCAACGTATATGAGATTTAAGCTGCTTCCTCCATCTATGAATATTCGAGAGACCTCAAACCCCGCAATCACCGTTGGTAAGATCATGGCTGACTGCGCTGGTCGCGGAACTTGAGGTGGGTGATCCTCTTGAGTGAATCCTATGGCCTGTCCCGACCAATTAAGGTTCTCGATGGTTGGTGGAGGCATCTTCTCTGCCATGTATACCTGTCGCGAAATTAACTTTTACGCTCTGTTTGAGGGTCTGCCCTTCTGTATCATCGACACTGCTCCCGTTGCATCGACAAAACCATCAATATTGCCTGGAGGTGCCGCAAGTTGTAGCTGATGTTGATTTGAACTGGTAATTGCGGGTGGTGGTGGTAGGTGAACTTCACTCCTTGGCCCCTGCATGTATCCCCTGTTTGCTGCTTGTGTGTTGGTGTTTTCCACGTATCTTCTCAGAGCCTGAAAAGTTTGGCAGTCCAGGTGAAGATGACCCGACTGTCTTTTTCCCTCATTGTCGAGGTAAAAGTGCATCTGGCATGGCCCATTCAACAGATCTTCGGGTGATACGTTGTATGGCCTTGGGAACCTAGGCCGATTATTTTGTCTGTTGGAACTCGGCGCATCTCTATGATCATTGCGTTAGTCATTGTTCCGCTGGTAATCATCCCGATAATTTCTTCCGCTATTTCCTCGGAAGCCAGCCGCTACTTGGCTGGGACCGTCGTAGTCTGTGTTTTGGCGGAAACATCGCCTATTTTGATAGTTACTTCTGTTGCGGTCCTCTTCGGGTGACCTTTGCCGTTTGTTATGAACGGCATCTTCTCCATCAGCCTAGTGATTTGCTATGTCCATGAGGTCTGCTATGGTTCTTGGGTTGGATCTGCCCACTTCCTCGATTAGATCTTTTTTTTGGATTCCTGCCACAAACGCGTCGATTGCTCTCTCATCAGATACGTTCTCCGCCGAAGTTTTAATGATGCTCCACCTTTGGATATACGTCCTCATTGGCTCATCATACTTCTGCATGCAGGTCCTTAGCTGCTCTATTGACGCAGGTTTCTTGCACGTGGAACGAAAGTTTCTCACGAACAAGTCCTCGAAAGTTTTCCAACTGTCGATGGATCCTTCTGGCAGCTTCTTCAACCAGGATCTTGCGGCTCCGCTCATGTGGAACTGAATGCTTTGCATGGCTGTTGCCCTGGTTCCGCCCATCAGCTTCACCGTCTCCAAGTAATCAACTAGCCAATCTTTAGGATCTTGCAATCCGTCAAATTTGTTATAATTGTCGGGTAACTTGAAGCTAGAAGGTACTTTGGTTTTACGAACTCGTCGGGTGAAACAAGGGAGTCCGTACAAATCCTCCTCGCTAACTTCCGGTGAGTGTCGACGTTCTCGCGTTCTGTTTTCTCGTGCTCTGTCGATTTGGGCCTGAGTCACCATATTCCTAGCATCACCTTCTCGTGGAGGATCTCGCGCTGCCACCGTAGTGTGTCGAGGACTATTTTGCCTTGGAGCACTTTCGGGTTGCGGTGTGCTTGAGCCTGCTATCGCTGCCCCCATAACGCCGACTCCTGCCCTAGCCATGTTATACAGTGCTTCCCTGGGATCTCCCGCAGGTGGTTTGGATGCCATGATAAAAGCATGTGTCGCCATATATCCTGCTTCCGGAGTTTTTGGGATGATGTGCCCTCTCGTGTCTATCGACATAAAAGACATGTCGAGGTTTTGGATCAGGTTCTCTCTTTCGTGCTCGGGCACGTTTGCCAATCGAGATCTTGCTCTTGTGCGGGCATCCCTGTGACTATCTCCTGAAGTTCTTGATTGTCCACTTAGGTTGGCCCTGCGCGCACTTGACGCAGAAGCTGCAGCTCTTCTCTCGTCAAGTATCTTTCTTTGTTTTTCCAGCTCTCGCGCAGCACGAGCGAGTTTATATTGATATGCTTGCAACGCTTCTGGTGTAGCCGTGGTAGTCATCGGCTCTGCTCCGTTCATGGCTCTCTGAGCCCTATCCCAAGCCTCTTGCGGCAGTCTCACTTTTGCTCGTGGCGTGGTCCCGACGTACTTGTTTTCTAGTCCGCGCGTGAGATCTGCGGGATCGATGTACGGATTGCCCACATCATCGAAAGCCTCCGACGCTTCATCCTCTGCCCGGCTTGATTCGCCGATTGCGCAGACTTGATGGTATATTGTAGCTCTATTTTCCTCATCTTCAGGGTCGGTGACACCATCGTATAGATCGGAGGAGAACTCCCTAATAGAAGTGGATTTGTCGATGAAGTCGAAGTTGTCGATGCTATCGAAGTCGCTGCCCAGATCGGAATCCATGAACGACCCGAAAGTCATGTCACCGAGTAGATCGGCGAGTTCCCCGCCGATGGCGGGCTTGATGAAGCTTGGCGGCAAAACCTCCTTGTTGCCTAACTCGATTGATGATATTGATGATCCCGAGAAATCGGAACCGGCCGCTAACGGTCCCAAAAAAATCGGTGCTGCGAGACGGTGCGATCCTTCTTTCCCCACGAGGAAGTGGAAACTCCCGAACGTCATCCTCGTCGACTCCTCCAAATCGGCATATGCATGCAAACGGGCGAGAGGGTGAGGAACAAAAGCATCGAGATCAGGTCGGATCCGTTTACCTCCGTCCATCGCGTTGCTTGCCGTCGATGATGTTGACGATGCCATCGAGATCACCTCCTTGCAGCCTCCAATTCCCACAGACGGCACCAATTGACAAGGGATTAACTTGTCAATGCCTACGGATTGTAGACTTAGGGTTTCGTAGAAAGTATAGGGCAAGTAGATCTCGAAGGTTTAGCCGAAAAGGTGCTCGACTCAGAAAACTAGGGTTATGTTGGCTGTTGATTCGATCCTCTCTTCCTCCCTCGGCTCCCCTTTATATAGGAGGGAGAGCCGAGAGATTTCGTATCGTACAAGTTTACAGACTCCGGGTCTTTCCCGTATTGTTACATGACTCGTGTTTCCTAATACAACTCTATTTCCTTATCAAGATCTTTTGGGCTTCTGGGCATCGAAAGCTTCGAGTCATGGGCTTCATATCCTTACCATATATCCTGGGTACCTTCTTTGGCATGCCTATTTGGTATGCCTATGTCAAGCGGGACGGAGTGGAGATGGTGGAGATGATGGTGCTGGTGATGGAGATGATGATGATGATGATCCCGATGAAGTCCAGCTCGAAGACGGTGACGATGGCGACGATTTCCCCCCTCCGGGAAGGAATTTACCTGACAGATTTCTGCCTGCCGGAGAGCTTTTCTCTCTCTGTGGTTTTCCACCCGTCGCGGCGGTGGAATATTTCTCTGTTCGCTCCCCCTCTGTTTAGGGTTCTTGGGGGATGAAATACGCGAAGGAACGATGTCAGTGGTGGGCCAAGGCCACCACACCATGCCTTGGCACGGCCAGGGGGTGGCCCGCGCCTAGGGGTGGGGTGGGGCCTCCTGGCCCACCTCAGGCTCCCCTTCTGGCTTCCTCCGGCATCTGACAAAATAGGAATTTCTGGGTATTTTCTGGGAATTGCTGTTCTTCAGAAATATGGTATCTTGACGGTCCTTTTTCTAGCAGAATTCTGACTCCGGCAGTTAATTCTCCAATAATCATCAAACATGCAAAAATAGATGGAATAACATAAGTATCATTTCTAAATATGAAATATATCATTGAATAACAGTAAATTATGATATAAAACAGTGATGCAATTTGGACGTATCAAGATCGCCCAACTTTTTGTCTGCTTGGGCTTGAGCCTCTATCTTCTGCTGCACCTCCTCCTTTATCTTCGACTTCAACAGATCCAGTTCTTTCCTCAAATTTGCGGCTTCTCCTTGAGCTTCGGTTGCCAGTTTGTTTGCTCTTTCGAGTTGATCAGACGAAGACTTGGCAACTTCTCGAAGACGAGCGTTTTCAGCTTCAAGGTGGTTGAACTGGGCAGCAAAGTCCACCACCATATCTACTGCGGCTTGAATGGGCTGTAATAATGAAACAAAGTGCTTGTCAAAGCAATTAAGAGATTATCAAGCCAACACTCGGCTGCAACCAGCCAACTATAGGCTCGGGCGCTACTCGGGTATGGACTATCAGAAAGAAAAAGGAAAGATATGATGGCACTTACGTATCCTTCTAAAGACGATGGAATAGGAGCATTTGCTGAAGGAACAGTTGGAGGAGGGTTTTCTTTTTGCTTCTTCAGCGTCCTTTTTGGCGGTGGAGGAATAATTGGAGCCTCTTCAGAAGATTCTGGCACTTCTACCCTTGTCGACACCGTTCTCTCAGAACTGATCTTCGCCTTCTTTGAAGGAGGGTCCATGTCTCTGTCAGAACTAGTAAATAAGCATTAATCACATCAGCTATGCGGTCAAAGATTACCAAGAATTCCAAACAAGATATGGAGAAAAAGATGCTTACGAGTCAGACATCAAATCATCTTCGTTAGCAAAGAAACCTGATGGTCTTTTTGATGCTGGAGCAATTGAAGCTTCTGGAGCTGCCGCGGCGGGAAGGTTTCGATCAGCTTCATCGTCATTTTGCCCGCTAGGGCTTGACTCCGCTGTATCAATTAATTCGTCGGCAGCTGCCCTCCGGCGCCTGGCAATGAAGGGTGCGTCATCATCTTCTTCTTCAGCTTCCTTATCTCCTTCGGAGGCATCGCTATCTTTGACTACCTCAGCATTTTCTTCGACATCCTCGGAGAGATCATCATCTTCGGGAGCCGCTCCAGTCTTGGGTGCAGGAGGAAAGCACCTTATGACGGTGGAGGCCAGGTAAAACAAAGGAAAATCATCAATATCGAGTACGAACGATAAATCAAATGTAAAAATAGTCAAGCGACAAAAATCACCTTAGCTCGAAGACGACGAAGCTCAAAAGGGACTTGGACTGATACCAAAGAAATAGAGTCTTCTTGGCTGAAGTGCGTCAAACGCCTGACTTCGTCAAGAAGCTCTTTGTCTGTAAGATCTGTAGCATTGATTCGCGTTACATCTTTGGGGCCAATGTATAACCACATTTGATGTCTCCTCGACATCACTGGCTAGATGCGACGCTTCAAGAATAAAGCAGCCACTTTGGTGCCGCACATTGTTTGGCCACCGGCGTTCTTCAGATCTAAGACTTTTTCATACAACTTGTCTGCAATCGCCTTTTCTTCGGCAGTCAAGGTGTTCTGCCAAGATTTCTTCGGCACTGCCTCTAGGACATCTTCGAATGCTGGCAGATTGGAGTAGTGACCCGAGGCTGGATGGTCCCTGAGATAGAACCACTTCGACAGCCAACCCTGAATGGATTCTCCCATCGGGAAGTTGAAGTAGTTAACTTCCTTTCAGGCGATGAAGCCGACTCCTCCGACAACATGAGGGCCACCGCCCCCGCTGTGGTGCTTGACGAAGAGTATCTTCCTCCACAAACCCCAGTGGGGTCGATGCCGAGAAAGGCCTCACAAACGGTGATAAAAATCGCCAGATGTAAGATAGGGTTTGGAGTCAGCTGCCAGAGCTGAATGCCATAGGTAAAAAGGAGGCAGCGGAGAAATTCGTGGGCTGGGAGGGACAACCCACGGTGCAAAAATGCCGGAAACATGACTGTGAAGCCAGTAGGAGGATTGGGGCGAGAATCGGAACTTGGGAAGATGACATCCTTCTCGTTCGCTGAAATCAGCCCCATGCTCCTCAGTTTGTTCTCATCACGCTTGGTGATGGTGGAGGCTGACCAGTCGCACTGAGGGTCCTTGACAGCAGCGCCAGACTTGTGCACGGCGGTGGGCGCCCTTGAACCAGCGGCGCTCACAGTGGCGCCGGAAGACGCGGGGATCCTCTTCTTGCCCATGGTGCTGAGGAAATTCCTTGTCTTGAGCCTCGAGGATTTGAGTACCGTAACAATGGCGAGTTGGAAGCAAGGAGGAAGACGAGCGATGAGGCAGCGGTAATCTGGATTAAACTGTACACTTCCCTTTTTATAAAGGAAAAAGTCGCTACAGATCTTGGCCGCCAAATCCGCATCGAGGAAAATGGACGGGAGTCTAAGTCCACACGTGTCGCGAGGGAAGAGAAACCGGCGGCCCACTACCCCCACTACGCACAAGAATCGAGGAAATGCCTCGGTCAATGCGCAAGGACCGGTCATTTCCTAACTGACCGCGCAGATATAGGGTGGGCCCGCTAGGTCACGTCCTGTCAATCGAGCTGCCGCAGATGCTGTGTCATTGCTGATGTCATCAAAGACATCGGATCCATTATAACGGAGCACTTGAAGGGATCTACAACGTTTGGCTGCACAACTTACAAAGTCTATGCATGACTAATTCACAGTGATCCATAGACTCGGGGGCTACTCCCATCGGGAGCGCTGGACGCGCACCCGATAAAAACAAGAAAGGCATCAGCAACAGAAGGAATTCAAAGAAGAACAGACCCGAAGGTTCCAGCAAATCCAGGTTCGAGCCCGGGGACTTGAATCTGAGTAGGGTAACGATGTTTTGCCTTCGGCAGATAACCAGTATCGGTTTGCCGAATAAAACTGGGCTCGTTACTTTTATCCCTTACGTACGATCAATTGTTTGGCTTCACCCGAAGTCTCAGAGGACCCGATATACTCAAAGTATCGGATGAAGAAGAAAGTTCAAAAACATCGTCAACAAGATCTTTGAGTAGTACAACTTGAGTCTACGCACGGTTGCAAACATCCGTCCCTAGACTCGGGGGCTACTCCCATCGGGAGCGCTGGACGCGCATTCGATATCAAGCGACTTCAACTTTACAACGAGCATGAAGACTCCATATTCTTCGACTAATCAAGATGTTCGGATGAAGGCAACTTTAGTCCCTGCCCAAAACTTCGCTTTGGCCAGTCACTCGGGAGGCTACTGATGTGGGCATTACCCTTCGGGTACTTGACATTGGTCTACCTCCTTTGGCCCAACAAGGGACCCATGAGGATTGCCATGATCCAAGGTGGGCTCATACGTCGGTTACAACCAAGAAGACTTACAAGAAGACGGATTCTTGACGAACAAGGCAAGAAGACGTCGATAAAGGAAATGATAGATTAGATCTTGATGTAACCTAGTTCAGTTCGGACAGGACTCTCTGGACCTGGCCTCCTATATAAAGGCCAGGAGAGGGCCTGCCGACGGACACACTTTACGCAACCAACACAATCTAGCATACACCAACCCTAGAAACCTTGCCTCTCGGCGAGTTCATCATAGCAGTCTATCGGCTGCCCCATTGTAACCTATTTTCATCGATAAATCAAGATCAGACAAGCAGGAGTAAGGGTTTTACCTCATCGAGGGCCCCGAACCTGGGTAAATCTCGCTCCCTATTCGTTTGGTATCCGATGTCTAGTGTTAACCTGCAGGATTCCGTCAACACTAAGCCCCTCATGGTGGGCTTTGCCAAGGAGCTCCCTCGTCAGGAGGAGGAGGTGGAGGAGGAGGAGGAGGAGGAGGTGGTGGTGGTGGTCGCCGGAGGAGGAGGAGGAGGAGGAGGAGGAGGAGGATGAGGAGGAGGAGGAGGAGGTGGTGGTGGTGGTGGTGGTGGTGGTAGTCGCCGAAGGAGGAGGAGGTCGCCGGAGGAGGAGGAGGAGGAGGTCGACGGGTGGTGGAGGAGGAGGAGGAGGAGGGAGAAGAAGGGAGGAGAAGGAGGAGAAGGGAGAAGAAGGGAGAAGGAGGAGAAGTGGAGGAGAAGTGGAGGAGAGGAGGAGGAGGAGGAGAAGGGCGCCGCCGAAATTCAAATTTCAGGCGAAGAATTCTGTGGCGCATGTGTATTTGGTGGGCCACAGAATTTTTTTTCGAATTTTTTATATTTGGAGGAAAAAATCTTGACATTGCCGTAACTTTTTACTCATTTCAAATTTGCCAATTCTAAAAATTGGCTAACCGGGTTGAATTCGGATGTAGAATTTTCTCCCGGTCATTTTGATATATTATGTGTTTTTTTCGAGTTCGTATGCAACCAGAAATCCAGTTTGAAGATTTCATGACGCAATTTTGCAAAAAAAGTCGAAATTCATGTTTGTTAACTCTCATTAAAACTAGATGACATAATACATGGGCACCTCGAAGGATATTATTTTTTAAATTTTCTATCTATTTCTTTTGTATTTTACAAAGCTAAAAAAGGCGATCCAGGGGTGGTGGGGGTGTGGAGAGTAAAAAAGACCCTAGATCTACTTCGCACATTCTGTGGCGCATATGCCTACATGCGCCACAGAAAGATGAACTAACATATGCGCCACAGAAATGTGGCCTGCTACTGTCAGGTCTAGGGCCCCACATGGAATTCTATGGCGCATATGCCAACGTGCGCCACAGAAGTCCATCTTTCTGTGGCGCATGTGACTTCTGTGGCGCATGTTGCCTTCACCCGTGTGCAATACCGGACCCCACGTGGGCCCCACAAAGTTTCTGTGGCGCATCTGGCTACATGCGCCACAGAAACGCACCACTGTTTGATGCGCCACAGGAGTTGAAAAATTCTGTGGAGCATATTAACCTATGCGCCACAGAAATATTTTTGTGGAGCACGCACTTTTAGATGCGCCACAGAAGACATTTCTACCTATAAGGGTTTTCCTGGTAGTGATGGCTTGTGGCGTGCAGAAGATGTTAGATGGCCAAAAGGCTCCAGTGGATAGGACGCCACACCTGTCTGCATGTCCACTCTACGAACAACAACCGCAGACACCGCAACACCTCCTTTTGGGTGCCAGAAGTCGACACGCCTCTCATGGATTGGTGGGTGCATAAGAGGACTTGAAAAGGAGAGCGAAAGGACCTGTGGACGGATATCGTTATAGTTTTCTGGTTCATTTGAAAGCTCCAAACAACGTGGTGTTCAACGCAAAGAGGCCGACAACCTACAATCATCCAAATAATCAGCAAGGAATACGAGGCGTGGAAGACGGCTGGCCTACTCTGCTGAGAGCTCTTTGGTTTCCCGCCACTGATCCCCAACTTTAGAGTGAATGTAGGCTTTAGAGCATGGAGATGCCCCCCCCCACCACTTTGCGGAAAACGTTGGCCGCTCGACAGCGTTGTAAAACTCGTCACTTGGTACCGCTTCTAAGATATGTGATGCACCTTTCGATATTCTTTTTTAGTCGATAAACTTTATGAAGTTTGACTTTGATCAATCATTATACGTGGAGAATTATATATGCAACTGATGAAGTATCATTCGTGTTCCATGCATCCTTGCGTTGCATGACTTTTTCAATCTATACCTTAAAATAAAGGGAAAAGAGTTTCATCCTTAGTTGTTCGTTAAACTTAAAACTACCCTAAAAGTTAGACGAAATTACCCACCATACCACCCGACTGGACCGACGACACATAAACCGTGCTGAAGCCTGATTCAAAGTGCGACGCGAGATATAACGAAACGGATCCGCGGTCAACCCGGCAAGCAACGCGATTGCAAGATAAAAGGAAGGGCGCGTCTCTCCCGAAGCGCACAGACTCCGTGCGTCCTGTACTTTCCCTACCAGATAAAGCCCTAGCCGTCGTTGTCTCGGCTGTCGCCGGCGCCGTACCTAGAGCCACCAACGACCACCGTAACCTCGCCTAGCACGTCTCCATTGTCGTGCTGATTGTCCCCGCCAAATGAATCGAGTGGAGGTGTCCTGAGCCGAGCAAATCGACACTGTTTTCTCGGACTCCTGCGACCGTCGTTTGCATTGTTCTCTGTCTCCTCCAAGCACGTATGAGCTTCTGCATCTTTCACGCCTCATAACGATCGACCAAGGGGTGAAGAAGCCGCTCCACTGTCCGGTAGCCACCGCGTGGAGGAGATGGAGTCCATTGGCCGGCGGGCGGGAAGGGAACTGTTTTTTCGAACGGCGTCACTGAGATTCTCGGTTCATGAGAGTGAATCGAAGGGGATTTGCTCTGCAGCAAGCAGCATGCCCAAATTTGAGATTGAGAGTGATTGTGTGAGAGGATTAAGAAAAGATGGTACTGTACTACTGTTTATTTGAGAGGGACAGCACGAGCAGAGAGATTGGGAGCTGAGTCTACTTTGCATCACCTGAGAGTAGAGAGAGGTTCTATTCTGCGTTGCTTCCATGATGCTGCTTTGAAGTCGTCAAAGAGATTGAGCGGAGCAATGGTATTTATTGGTTGAGTTAGTTGCACCTGCATGATAGATCAGAGAGGATCAGGAGATTTTTTGCTTGGTTTTATTTGCTGGGATGAAAGCAGAGAGGACCCTCTTGCGTGTTTTTTGATAAATGGAATATATTAATATCGATAAATACCAATTACATCCAGCCTCTGCAACAGCGCAGTATCCTAATGGTAGCACGGATGCACACAGCCAAAAAAGAAAAAAGAAAACTAAGAAAAAGAAGTCCCGCTACGGTACTCCAGACCTAGCAACAACAGTACAACCACCACCAAGACAACACCTGAAATCCAGGCTCTCCACCAGCGACTCCTTCAAGAAAGAAACAGTGTACAAGCGCCGTCGTTGCCCGATCAAAATATCTTAGGTTTCACCCTGGAGATAGTTCCCGCTCTCAAAACAATGCCTTCAACAAGGTCATTGCCAGACACATCCAATTAAAGCTAGATCTTAGATTTTCACCCTGAAAGGTAAGACTCTGAACTTCACATGTGTTGCCGCCCCCACTTGCATACTGCTGCTGCGAAATCCAGAACACCAAGCAAGTCCCTCAACAACACAGAGACTCGAACCTCCATTGCTAGTCCTCCCAATCCGGCCTTCGCGATATTCCCCGCCTCTGATTCACCATGGACTAGAATGTCATCTGATAGTAACACAGAACAGAGCTTCGCGCCGCTCCCTCCAGCACCAAATGGTCGGAATAAAAGCATGGGTGCATACGATCGAATACCACCTGATCCAGCGAACTCCAGGCATAAGGTGCACTGTTACATTCGCCGGTGGAGCCTTCCGGAACTCATCACTCCAGTCAGATATAGACGGACAAGCCTCAGGCAGGTCTTCATCTACGCACAAGAGAGACCCTAGGACCGCCACCATTATTCAGGCCGGGCCCCGACGCCGCCTACCATCCCAGACCAGCCGTGGCAAAGCAGCGACACCAAGCGAATAGGCAACGCCTTGCAGCCGGCCGGCCCTCCACCGGCTACAACCAGGATGCTCATGCCTTCCTCAGCCATCGCCGGCTTCCACGCCTCCCCACCTCGCCGCCGGGTCTCGGTGACAGATCGAAAGACCCACCACCTCCATCCTCAGGCCGACCATCTCCGGCGAAGAAGAGGACCGCCTCCGCCATCCAACCCAGGGCTGCTGCCCCGGGCGACCTCGTGCCGCGGGAGAAGCCCAGGAGCACCACCTCGCACCGACGGGAGGCGGGGAGATGCAACAGCGCAGATCGAGGACCTGGCCGCCGCCAATCGCCGCCAGCCACCACGGCATGCCATCAGCAGCGTCGAGGAGGGTCTTGGCCGCCGCCACCCAGCGCAGCAGGAGGAAGATCCGCCGCCGCCACGCCCTGCGAGCTTTTCCCTGTTGCGTGTTTGATAGCAGCAAATACTGATACAGAGTTGATTTTTTGGGTGATTTTGCAGGTTATTTGTCACAACCAAATGACTCGGATCGCTCAAAAAAATGACTCGTCACCTGTGTGGAGGCCTGTAAGAATTGTGTATTGCCTGACGTTTATAAGTTTGGCTGAGCGGTTCTTGATATTATTCTACTAACTGATGGATTTTGAATTGCTTATTTGGCCATACATGATATCAGCTATATGGATTATGGAGATCAAATATCACTTCCCATTTACTGTTAATGGGTTAACTTTGTATTCAGTTTTAATACACCTACTTACAGGCTTTACATGATCTGTTAAATTGCGTTGTAGGTCTCTCCAACCCTAGATATCCATGCCAACTAATGCCTTAATTTCCTTAATTACTAATATAAAGCGTTATATATACCACTTTGTGCTGATTTTGTTTTCTTACTTCGTTCTGTTTCTGAGTAAAGTTAAATGAGGCGTGGTGTTGATAGATCATATAAAGTGGAGAAGATCGATGAGATGGATAGTTTTGTTTCTCTAATGTGACCGCAGCTGGCGCTGACCTGCCGTAGTTCAATGCCATGAGCCCCTGGACGAGAAGACTGCATGTCGGAGAAGAAACTGCATTGGCCGGCCATCTACTGCATACTAAGAGAAAGATAAATAAAATTGGTGACCGCCACTTGCTAATTCAGTACACCGGCTTGGACTCTACTTCGTTGTTTAGGATCACACATTGCAGTACTGTGTTATTTTACAGAATTAGCTTGGCTGGGACATGTCATGCATTAAAAAAATGCCTGGTTCACTTTGGACTACTTAAATTTGAGTTAACATGAACGAAGTGTCAGCAGTAATCTCGATATGTTTTTATTTGTTGGATTGTAAAGAAAGTATATGATGATGTCGATGTGTTTCATTACCTCTGTTACAAAATGTAAAACGCTTTGGTAAACTAAAATAAAGGTTAAATACATTGGAAACTATGGCACAGTTATACGTGTCATAAAGATTGGAATTGTCTAAAAAAATATTATTTAATAATACTTAATCAACCCGTGGCAACGCACGGACAAATTTCCTAGTAAAAACCTATGATGATCACGTATGGGCCGGCTGATTGAGTGGTCGTTTAGTAGATGGCACATGTGCATTTATCCATCGGTTGTTGGATAATTAAAAATGGAATGTGCGTGATGTGCTCTTCATCCGAAAGTGTTTCCATCGTATTCCATATGTTTGCAGATTTTTTTTTAAAAATGTGTGCAGTCATAACATACATTTCTTTACGGAACCACCTCACTCGTGCTCTATTTTTTTTCCACCAAAAGCAACGGACCTGTCTCATTCCTCCCACGTTTTCGGAGAAGAAAAGCTATGGCTAGCTAGTAACAACGATGGTGATTATTTAAACTTTGAACCTCTCCACAGTAAAGCAGATACGATCGCAACTAAACAACGCTTAACTGGTCGCTAGTTTAAGCGCGAGCAGTAAGACTTACTATGATGCTATGGAATGAATGGTTGCATCCGATGCTACCCTTTCGCTGCAACGTAGAGCCAGAATACGCAAAGAGCTAGGGATAATATCTAGTAGTACCACATCTCCCGTGATACCATGATAGTATTTTTAAAAATTTAAATTTATAGATGTAAAAAAAAATTAAAAAGCAGAAAGAAATTTTAATTTGACGTGTTCAGGTTTTAAGACGAGCATGCATGCGCGCCAGCGAGGACGTCTGTCATTGGCTTCGCCTGGATAACGACCAAATTAAATAACACTTGACCGCACCCAAAAACCAGTACTCTCGCTAAGAACAAAGTTTATCGAAATCCGCATGTATGACCAATCTGCCAAAATCAAGTGACGGAAGCAACACATGCGTCTTGCCAACTAAGTATATGCCTATCCTCCAGCAAATTCCGAGTACATACGTATTCCACTCCGTTCTCAAATACTCCACATCTTTAAAAAAATTAAATGTATATATGTATATATATGTTTGTATAATTTTGCAATTGTTCAATTGACTAAAACTTTCTCAAGAGTTTTGATCGTCGGATTGTCATTCACAAGTTACAACCCCGGTATATTGAGGACGCTTGAAGGCCCCACTAGCTAGCCAGTGATCCGTGCCTCTAGCGAGGCAGAGTCACCGTCAACAGTTCGACACACATGTGCCTCCTCCTTTAGTACCATCCTAGGCTCGATCCACACATGGTCGAGAAACTATTCACGCTTAAGAAAAAGTAGCGAGGCAGAGATGAGCTAGCTAGGGAGAGGTGCTCCACCCATCTATATATAGGAGGAGGGGGCAGCAGCCCATTGGGGACACCGGCCCCTAGAGGGTGCCCCACCTCTTCCCTCATTATGCTCTCGTACAACTCAGGGTCTTTGCCTAGTGGGTCCATGACAACGCATTTTCCGACGTCAACTTGAATGCTTAGTAGAATCCAGTGGAAGCTGCGCACGTTTATATACACATGCATGCAAAACTCATCAAATACACTATACATCGAGTAAGCAAAATAGAATGTGTGCAAGGAAGTAACACTCATGCCAAGTTGTATGGAAATAGTATTTCCGAACATTCATTTTGTTTAACTAAAAACCTTGGCAAGTTTTCTTCTGTTTCCTTTGCGTGGTTTTGTACCGTAAGCCAATTATTATTATATGGGTCAATGAACCCAATGTCATAGATTCTCCATCTTTTGCATTCTTGAATCTTCATTCTGCATAATAGCGTGCAAAAAAGTATAGTGAGGATAATTACAGGCAATGAAGAACGAGCTGAGCTACAAACTTAATTACAGAAAGAAATCAATTATAGACAATAGCAATTGACGATAGATTTGTCGAGGGCGTCTTGATTGTATCACTGAAAAAGTTCTTCAAGCATAATACATATCTCGTCCTTACGGAAGTAATGCTCTTCTTGAACTTGCACCATCATCATGGTTCGGTGCCCGCCCTTTGGTACTTTCATGTACTAGTCATGCAATCTTCGCATTTGTGTTCCTAGATGCGGGACATGCTCAGGTCTGACCAGAGACTCCCCGAGGGCAAATTTATATGCTACTTCAGCCTTGGGGAAATATGCTTCGTTCAGCATTTCCTCAACAGTCATACCAAGTTGACTAGCAAGCCTCTCGTAATCTTCTTTTGAATCCTTAAATATGTCGAACGATTGTATGTCCTTGTATTTTTTTTCTGCTAGTTCCTTATCGGAAATCACGTGGAGCGAGGGCAACGATTGGTTTTTCTGTTCTCCGAGCTGATCAACTTTTTTCCGCTTACGATAGACTTCCTAAGAGAGCGGGTATAGTCTGATGGCGAATTAGCCACATGTGCCGGTAGTAGCTCAACCATGTCCACAAAGTGTTGTCTAATTTTCGGTTCTATTATCTCCTTTGGCGGCGGCTTTTTCATTGCAAAATGGGCTTTCACTTCGGCAGCCACGATCTTTGTGTTTTCGTCATCGGTCCTACGGTAAGGTAACTTAGGAGGATCCTTCTTGGTTCTCTTCTTAGTAATTTTCTTCCGAGGAGGGCTGGACTTGGAGGTGGCGGCACTCTTTTGCTTTTGCCCCTGGCTCGACGGGATGCACGGCAGAGAGTAAGAGGGTGGCGGGGAATAGGACAGGATGGTCGGGAGCTCACCTTGGAATCGCTCACATGCTCATCTGAGGCGTAGAGATACAGGCAAGCTGACATGGACGACCGCGAGCAGCGACCGGAGTGGGAAAAGACGGAGTAGATTGGCATGAACTTGAGCACCCCAACTCGATTCCTTCAGAGCAAACGAAAAGGATGACAAGGTGGAGCTCCTATATATTTCTCTAGAGCTCGGGAAGGCCTCCATCAGTGGGATCAATGCGTTCCCGTTACGGCCTCCACGACGTTGCCTGTGCCTAGCATGCCATGTGGTGGTGCCCTCGACGACGCGCTTGATAATGCAGATGTGGACCATGCCTCCATGCACGTGGATGTCTACCGGGACATGCTCCAACGCCATCACATTGCATGCGCCGGCGTGCTGGTGGCCGACCCTGCTAGGTTGGATTAGTCAGCGGAAGAAGCCATGGGAAAAAGGAAAAAATAATAAAAAAAGAAATAGAAAAAGAAGTAGTGCCCGTTGACTGGCTTTGACCGTTATCTAGCTCCACACCGACACTGATGGTGGGCTCGACCTATAAGAAAGACCGTTAGCACAGCTAATCCTACAGATCGGTGATTTTTTGTCATGGTGTTGGTCAAAATCGGTGACAATTTACCAAAATTAAAAATGGATAGGTTCACTACAACAGATTTGATATATTGTGACGAGCTAAAGACGTCATGGAATAGCAATAAACGTCACAGAAGACCCCTCTGTGACGTAGTTTGAGCGTCACGAGCATCGTCACGGAATCCCCGTCACAGATTACTCCCTCGTGACGCGGCACACGAAAAAACGTCACAATGTATGGATGATGTCATGCATGATGTCAGCACCTGGGAGACCACTTCACGCCTAGAAAACGTCATGGATTAGTGTCACGGATGTGGATGACATCATAGGTAATTCATTTAATTAATTTTAAAAATCTAGTTTTATATTTTCCCCTAAATATTGGTTTTTATTTAACCAGAATTTATTTTTGCGTGTAATAATAGTTGCTCTTTATCTACTTTTATTTGGAATTATTGCGGGTAATAATTTCTGAATTTAACATACACGAGGTTGTGAATTAATATTATATTTGAATATATATATGACCAGATATACTCAAGTTTCATAAAAATCACAATAACCGAATGTCATCGTAGATAACCAAATAAGTTGCAAAGCAAAATTTAAATAACTAAACACAAGCAAACTGGGTTCATGCTAGAATACACCATCATATAATGATGTCCTTCATGCACCACTAAGATAGGTGCTTAGTTCTTAGCGGCATGTTTCCGTAAGAGGAAACTAATAAGGTTGTCCTGGTCCTGCTTTTCATTAGAGCTTCCATTTCTTGTTGATTTCTTTGCACCTATTAGCTTTAACCATACTGACTGTTATTCGTACATCTGGTTCATCTCGGTTCATCTCTTCTATTGCTCAGCTCTTCCTTCTAACTCTCAGACCTAACTTCTCAGATCTTGATTGGTACCCCATGATACAAATTGCTTGGGCAGATGTGCTCCTTAGAACTCCAGCCAAAATCTGTATATCGGGCACTGCTGCTCGTCTTCTAGCTGCGCTTCACTCTGGTATTGCTTTCCATGGCAATCTGTAGAAGAAAAAGCATCGTTCCTCAAGTTAGAGAAAGGTGATAGGTTCGATTAAACTTACAAAAGCATATTAAAGATTCGTAAACACTTACAAAAGATTATAATTGTCTTTCATGAAGAAAACAACCAACAAGATCAACCCGTCCATCAAGTAGCTAGCAACAAAGAAACAACCAGCACCACAACATGCAGCCAGGGACATAGAAACAACTAGCGGATAGCAAGCAGCCAACAACACAACAAGCATCGATCAATACATCCAACAACAACTGTTATTAAAGTCACAAAAATTAGATAAATCTCACTTAAGAATCAAGGGAAGCTGTCCTAATGCATACCGTCTTTCTTTTGGTATGGGTCTCCTTGAAAAACTCAATTGGATTAGGGTCGTCATTGTTGTACTTGCCTTTTTCTACAAGATGTAGGAAGTCATCTGATTAGTATTTCATATATGAAGACATGTTGTATTAGACATGTGACTACACCGATTTTGCTAGAATACTTATAAGTTGGTGGAAATGGGCGGGATAAGACCTAGTGGTGATGCTTGCAATCTTTTTGATTCTTCCAATAAGAAGCAAATGTATATTTTTTTATTATAAGTAGCAACGTAAATTTATAAAACAACCAACATGTTCAGTAGGTACTGTGAATTATGCAACAAACAATAGTATTATCATCTTACTTTGTCCCTTCATTACTACGTCCGAACTATAGATTAGAATGTCTCTATATTACTCTGTCCTAAATACTCCTTTTCATAGCCAAGCAAAATAATGAAGCAAAAAGTGTCTAATAAACCATACCCTGCTGTAAATCATTTTGTGTTTCTTTAGCTGATTCCATGGTAGATACTGGTCTTTCAAAGTTGCCAATGCAGGGTATGCACTTTATAGAAAACTCGTGAAAACTCATAGTCATCCCTACATATCTTGTTTCACAACCTTTAAACATATATGGAGTAAAAGCGGGTTGCTATTTTCTAGGTCGTGAGCATGCACAAGCTTTAAACATGGATAATACTTGAAGCTAAGAGGTTACAGTAGATTGAAATGACTGTTCAAAAGAAATTGAACAATTTATGAACCATATCAGACCTGTCTACTGCATACTTTTACTACCAGCGAACATCAATATTAATATCGCAGGGAACGTAACCAAAGTAGTAACAAACTAAAACAAACTAGTATGCAATGCAAGATTCATTACAGGTATATTGTCGGTGGCCTATTTTGATACAAACCTTGTCTCTTTCATCTGACCAATTGTTGAGCAGAGCTTCCGAATTTTGTTTAGTCACTTTGGGTGGCTTACGGGATAACTGATCTTCCCATACTGCGGAGTGGCTGATATGATTGTACTACCTTCGACAACAAGGATATCATGAAACATTAGAAACCAACATGTTAACCTGGTATGCATACGTAAATAAAAAAAAGCAACGCAAACACAACTCTTTAAGTGGGAGTGTTCAGTTTGTATGTATAGGTTATGACAAATACAGAATAAGACAGAAAAAAATAACAAGCATCTGTATGTCTAGTTCAGAGATACGACAACATGAAGAAGGATCTTAAATTTAAACATTGCAGGCAAGCGAAGGATTAAACTAGAGACGAAAATAGGATTCTGAATACATCCTTGACTGCTGATTGCTTAACTTCACTAAATCAGCGCACCTAAGGTAAAGCAAAACTGTTACTTTCCACTCTGAATAGTTTGAGCCATCAAGATTGGAGTGACATCTCTATTTCTTGACCGATGAATGAAAACATCAATAATAAACCTTACATCTGTTATTTGTGGCGTGATAAATAATCAGTTAATTACTTCATCAGAACATAAAACTTAGCACCCGTTAGACACATAGGTTGATCATGGGATCGATCTCATTATCTCAAATATCAACATCAATCTACTACGAAAGGGATAAGAAAGCATCACACCACACTGTCGGCAACCAAGATGGTGGCACAGAGCAACAAATACACGAAGTACCTGCAGTTTCCACCATTGCGAAGGTTTGTAGATGAGGATGTTACCTTGATAAGGGCGGCGGCGTTCGCGGGGGTGCGGGCAGTGGTGTTCTCGCGGGTGCAGGCGCGGCGTTGTTGTGGGTGCGGGCGGTGGCGTTCTCGTGGGTGCAGGCGGTGGCGTTCTCGTGGGTGCAGGCGGCGGCGTTCGCCTGGGTGTGGACAGGGCAATCCTCGTGGGAGGGAACCAGGGAAGGGGCATGGGAGGCCGGCGGCTCTGATCCCGCGGTGAGGACGGCGCTGGTGTTCGAGTTGCTCTGATCCTGTAGATGAGGACTTGAGGAGGGAGGCACCGTTCGACGTTGCTGGGGCGTGCAGGCGGATCAGATACCTCCGATCCGCGGGGAGTGGCGAGAATGGGGGAGACGAACAACAGAAAATAGAGGAGTGGGCGGTGGCTCCGTGCACGATTAGTAATGGATGGAAATTTTGCAACTGACCTACCGTGGGGACATATGGTATAGTGGGGAAAAATAAGAAGTGCAGGAATCTGCTTTTTGGGTGGAGGGAAAGTACTAGAGTAGAATATTTGGTACTAGGACTAGGAAAATTGGATGGAGTATATCCCTTGATATGTTGATGGAAATCTCGGCGATCCTAATCAGATACCAATTGCATTTCCCCTTCTACGTAATCCTTTTTTCTTCTAGATAGAATCCTATTCTGAAATAAATTCTATGTTCCCTTCCGCGTATAGTACATGAGATTGGGATGTGCTTCAAATATGTATGCTTAAAAGGGAGCAACGTGACATATACTACGATATAATATATAAAAAGGAATTTATAAATAAAATCAACCAACAATCGGGCATTGTTATGCTGATAATGGTAAGGCATCGCAAGTCAAGTCATAGGCGATATTTGAATTATGCGCATATATTTTTTACTAGTGATCTTCCTTATTCCTTCTCTTTTTGCACAAGGTATTTTTTTTAGTACCAATATTTCTTATTTCGACACGTGCGGGTTCCCTTTGAACAGCCCCAGCTAGTGAAGATATATATTTAATAATGATGTTCCTATATTTCTGCCACAATATGTGGTTCCCACCTTGACTGTAGTCACGCTAGGTAATTGCGTCAAACAAGAAATCCTTCCGCTAGCTATTATAGACGCGGTACGAGTGTAACCCAATGTAATTTTTTGTGACCCATCAACGCTCGTCACGGAAGATATCAAATCGTCACACAATGTGCTAATGTGTGACGGTGACTGTATTACCGTCACGGATCTTTGGTAATGCATGACGCCATAAGCAAAACGTCACACATTATGATATTCCATGACGTTACGGACCACCGTCATGAGGGTTTTCATCACTGTATATCAGATCTCTTGTAGTGGTTATTTACACAAAGCCTTGAATTATGTTGGTTTTTTGTAATTTTCTTTTCCATCCGGGCGTGCCACCATGTGCCGTAAAATCCAATATTTTTCCGTATGTTGCTACATAGTGCCCAGGCACTGCTTAGTCTTGGGGTGCCCCACCCAAAATAGAAAAATAAATAGTCCAACATCATGAACTTTTCAAAAGTAGAAAAGTCCTGACTCTCACACCACTTTGTTGTCGTGCAATCAGAGAATACACTCTCTTTCTCACGCTGCATCGTAAGTACTACATCGGTAGTAAATCCGTCTTCCACCTCCTTCTTTTTCTGTAAATTTTTTTGACAGCGGTGGATGTAGAAAACAGAAAGAAATTGCATCAAAGAGATTTGGGAGGAACCTACTCCTGTTCTGGAAACTTGCATCCAGGAGTACTATTGTTGCATCCAAATCTGGGGGAACCTACTATTTTCAAGATGTGTTGGATGTAGAAAAATGGATATTAATACATCCATCGCTACTATCATTCTGCATTAAAAAAAGATCGAAAAGTACATCCAAATTTTAAAAAATTACAACTAGAATCGGAGCAAACCTACTATGAGGGTGCCGCCCTTCAACCCCTGCAGCTCTCCTATGGTGGCGCCGCCCCTCCGGTCGGCGTCAACGTCACGAGCCCCATGCCCCTCCTCGCCGGAGCTGTCGCCGACGGCACGAGCCCCGTGCCCCTCCTCACCGGAGCAGCCCTAGTGCTATGTCTTGCCTAGATCTAAATGTGAGGAAGGAAGATGGTCTCCGCATGAAAGCGGAATATTCAGGTTCAGGTTGTTGGGGCTGTGGTATCGGGAGTGGGAGCCATAGATCGAGTAACTTCTCGTTGACCCATAAGCACCGGTTGATATGTTTCGGATGGTAGATACTACCTCCGTTAGGCATTATAAGGCCAGTGCTGATTTCTAGGTTGCCAATTTGATCAACATAACATGAATTTTATAATAAAAAATTATGTCACTAGAAAGTAGAACATCTAAACTTTCTAATAATATATATTTTGTAATATATATCTTCTATTAGGTTAGTTAAATTTACGACCTAGGGATACGTTGAGGCCCTATAATCCCTAACCGAGGGAGTAGGAGTGTCCCCCCACACGAATTAGATTTCGCGTAATTTTTGGGGGACATTTAGCGTTATTGCAGTCGGCCCCTTTGACCTCATGTTCTTGCACGCGGCGCCTAGACGGTGTGGTACACAGCCAACACACACACACACGTCGTCGTAATTAATGATGTCAGCCCAAATTTCCTCCTCCTGCTCGTGCGCATGGTAATACGCTTCAGTTTCGGCACTAAATTATTCTCAGTGGATTTCGTGATAAGATCGATGCATCATCCAGATATTCAGCTAGGCTAGCTCTCGATGTCCTTCTATAAATACCTCGATCCAGATACAACCTCCCCACAAATCCAACAACACCCACCGCCATTGATCTCCAATCTCAAGACCTCTTTGGCTGATCACATCTGATCGCTGTTTACGAGGCAGGCAACAGCTAGTTCGCTCGCCGGCCATGTCTTCCTCCCCTGACCTCTCCCGGATCCTGCCCCGCGTGCTCATCGTCTCCCGCCGCACCGTCCGCAAGAACAAGTTCGTCGACTTCGTCGGCGAGTACCACCTGGACCTCGTCGTCGGCTACGGCGCGGTGCCGGTGATCGTGCCGCGGGTGGCCGGCGTGCACGCCATGCTCGACTCCTTCGAGCCCATCCACGGCGTGCTCCTCTGCGAGGGCGAGGACATCGACCCCTCCATTTACGACGCCAACAATGACGAGGATGGCCTCACGCCGGAGCAGCTGGACGCCGTGCGGCGGCTCCACCCGAGCGACGCCGCCGTGGACCACGAGAAGGACTCCATCGAGCTCCTCCTCGCGCGCCGCTGCCTCGAGCGCGGCATCCCGTTCCTCGGCATATGCCGCGGCTCGCAGGTGCTCAACGTCGCCTGCGGCGGCTCCCTCTACCAGGACGTCGACCAGGAGCTCGCTTCCCGTGCCTCCGAAACCGCCGTGTGTCACATGGACTATGCCGACTACGACGGGCACCGGCACCCGGTGCGCGTCCTCCCCGGCACGCCGCTGCGCGAGTGGTTCGCGGAGTCGCTCGGCGGCGAAGAGCGCGACGAGATCATGGTGAACAGCTACCACCACCAGGGCGTGCGGCGGCTGGCCAAGCGGTTCGTGCCGATGGCGTTCGCGCCGGACGGGCTGGTGGAGGGGTTTTACGACCCGGACGCGTACAGCCCCGGCGAGGGCAAGTTCATCATGGGGCTCCAGTTTCACCCGGAGCGCATGCGCAAGGATGGCTCCGACGAGTTCGATTACCCCGGCTGCGCCAAGGCCTACGAGGAGTTCGTCCGCGCCGTGGTCGCCTACGAGGCCAAACTCGCCGCAGCTGCTTCCGCGCCCGTGCGCGGCCGGTGGGCGGTCACCGCGGCGACGATGCCGAAGCTGAGCCACGCCATGGAGAAGCATCGCAAGGTGCTCGTCCGGAGCTTCTCGCTGGCCAAGAACATGTACTTGGGCGGCGGCGACACGCAGACGCCGGCGGCTGAGGCGGAGCGGCGGGACCTAGACGCTGGCGCTGAGTTCCTGGAGACGGCGGCGCTGAGCTCGCAGCAGGAGAAGCGGCTGAAGCAGATGGGCGCCACGGTGCGGAACGCGTCCGGGTACCTCAACAGCACGCTGAAGGTGAGCGAGGACCGGGAGGCGGCGGCCAGAGCGCTCATGGCCAAGATGTCGGCCGCGCAGCTGTCCAGCCTCGCTGCATTCTACCGCGCCATGGGAGCCATCTGCGCCGACCTGCTTGACGCCAAGCCGTCCTGCTAGTTGACTTCGATGAGCTCCATCTTGTCGTGGAACCTGGATGATCACAGGAAAGACGATGAGCTAAACTACCAAGTAGCTCTATTTTCTTTATGTCAAACTAGGAAATTAACTGTTTGAGATTAAGTGTCGTAGCCTTTTATTTCTTTCTAAAATGAGCGAAAGTAAACAATAAAATGCATGTCCGACAAAACGCATGGCACTTAAGCGGACGGTCTAGAAACATTAAGTTGCACAGAAGTACAGAACAAAACCTATTCCTTGATTGTTGGAAACTTTATCTTGTCCATCACAACCAGAAGAGGAGAACCAGCAAAGTTCTCGGATATCATGTGGAGGTGTCAAAGCCAGAGCAGGTGTGGAATGCCACGGACCAGGAGCTTCAAGTTAGTTGGAACTTGGAAGAAATTAAAGTGTTTTGTCATGAGGCATGCATGGCGAACAGGTTGATTTCGCGGCAACACTTGTCCAGCAGCCAAATATATAGTAGTATGTATCAATACAATTTAGTATTCAGCAGTGATGTACTAGATCTGAAGGACGATCAGTGCAACAGCAACATACTATCCCCGCGCAAATTAAGTGTCGCAGTTTAGATCAAATTTGGTCTTGATACGCGTTTATGTTCACTCCTTTTGAAGAAAAAAAAGTTTGAATTTATCAAAACTGCTTGTTTCACTGTGGTTTAACAAAATAAGTAAGTAAAATACAATTGAATTATTGTGTTCCTATCGAAGGGGTCTGTTGTGCATCATCAGGTTTGAACTAGTTTCATTGGGTTTCAAAATCGATCATGTGGGTTCATTATGTTTCGATAACACGTTTCAAATTTAGTTGTGTTTATGGAAAATTACATAAATCTAGTTAAATTGAATACATTTTGATAAATTTTAAAATTTGAGGTCTAAAACTTGGTCAAAACATGATAAAACTTTATGAAACCAAGTTTATTTTGAGGTTTGGTAACCTCGATCACCCCCAGGCTGAAGCATGTTTTTTTTTAGACATAAAGGGGCAAAGCCCCCTGGTTCCATTAAGAATGCAACCAAGAGTGTCACAATTGAACCACACTGTAGACTCGTTAAACTAAGCTCTTTACAGACCATGACTTACTCTCAAACTGGGAGAGATCATAAGAAGCAAACAAGGAAAAGAGCTAACAACGACAAGAAAGAACCAGCTACGAAGGCAAATCATTTAAGACGAACATCCTGCATCATCCATTCGCAGGCAGTTTCTTGATGCCACCGTCGGAGAAGTTCTGCTGTTGAGCCGTCAGATTTTCCAACAGCCCCCAACAGTAGTCTGTTCATGTCCAGGCTATTCGCAGCAACTCCCCCCGGTGATGGTCCAACAACATCAGATTGGCATTCATTAGATCCGAGCACTTGTCCATGCACAACGGTAACCAGCTTCTGATCGTGGAACTCAAACGACGAAGAATTTCCTTGACACCTGGCCAACTTTTGCCCTGAAAACAAACATCATTTCGGGTAGACCATAAGGTCCAAAGAACTGCAGATGAAAAGATATTCAGAACAGAATTTTTATTCTCGCTAAGCCACCATCTAGCAACCGATTCAAAATCAGACCCAATAGGCTTATCGAAAATAGCAGCAATATACCCCCAGATCACTTTGGCAACCACACAATCAAAAAAGAGATGATGAATAGATTCATGTTCATTACAAAACAAACATGTTTTATCTTCCACCTCCCTCCGTTTGCACAAGTTATCCCTTGTAAGCAGTTTGTTATTAGCCAAGAGCCATAGAAAAATATGAATTCTAGGTGGTATATGAAGTTTCCAAACAGCGGGAGTATGGACAGGGGTAACCCCACCATCATTCACCACCCCGTAGAAGGATTTTACTGAGAATTCACCAGACGGGTGAAAAAGCCACAAAGGTTTATCCTCGCACTCAGTTAATTGAATTGTTCGGATAAGGTCAACTAGTTCAAGCCATCTATCAAACAAAGCAGGAGAAACAGTTCTTCTAAAAGTAAACTTTAACTCATCACCATCCCATGCATCAGCTACCGTGCACTGTTGTTCATTAACAATAGTATATAAATCCCAATACAGGATAGATAAAGAACAATGTCCTAACCATGTATCTTCCCAGAACAACACCCGACGCCCATTTCCTACAACCCACCTATATCCAACCTTAGCGGCAGAAGCAGCCCACATAACACCTTTCCAAAAAGGTGAGCAATGTACAGGTTTGGCCCTCAAAATATTGGGGGAGAGGTTGTATTTATAGTCAACAATCATTTTCCAAATCTTATTATCATCCATGTGATACCTTTTAATCAGACAAAGATTGAAATCCCTCATATTCTGAGAATTCCCAGGCCCCCATATTCTTTTTTCCTACTAACAAAATCCCAGTTAGCAAGGTGGTATTTATGAGAATCACCAACATTGTTCCAGAAGAAGTGAGACATTTGCGAATTAATCGCAATGATTGCCCACTTAGGAAATTTTAAAAAGGATAACAGATACATTGGGATACTGGCAATACATGCTTGTAAAAGCACTAGCCTTCCTCTGTAGGACAACAGCTTGCCCATCCACCCAGCAATCCTCTTAGTGATTTTGTCAAGAATAGGCTGTAAGTCCTCTTTTCTTAGTTTTGAAAAATGTAGGGGAACACCAAGATATGTAAAAGGAAATTCACCAAGCTTGCAGCCAAAAATTTGAGCAAATAAATTAGCATCAGCATCATCAACATTGATAGTCAACAAGTCACTCTTGTGGTAATTATACCAGACATTTGTTCAAACAAGGTTAATAACCACTTAAGATTCCTAGCCATGTTCATATCATTTTGTAAGAAAAGGATGGTGTCATCAGCATATTGCAAACTGATGACACCTCCGGGAATAGCATGGGGAATCAAACCACGTATAAGGTCATGATTAGCAGCCTTATAAAGAATTTTTGAGAAAACGTCCGCTGCCAGATTGAACAGAATTGGGGAAATTGGATCACCTTGTTTAAGTCCTTTCCCAGCCATGAAATATTTGTTGTTAATATCATTTACCCGAACACAGAAAGAGCTTTTATGCAGAAGAGTTTTAATCCTATTCCTCCAAATAAACCGAAGCCTCTCGACTTAAACATCTCATCAAGGAACTCCCAATCAATTCGGTCATAGGCCTTCTCATAATCTAGTTTTAAAACTAGGCCAGAGAGTTTTTTAGAATGCACCTCATGAATTACTTCATGTGCAGCCACAACGCTTTCAAGTATAAATCTACTTTTTAAAAAGGCAGTTTGATTTTTGGAAATAATTCTATGACCAATTGGAGCAATCCGATTAGTCATAGCTTTCGAAATAATCTTCAAACTACAATTGCCCAAACTAATGGGTCTAAACTTTTTCATATCCCTTGCATTTGGCTCTTTTGGGACTAAGGTAATTATAGCATAATTTGGCCTGGCAACGTCTAATATACCAGTCTCAAAGTCTCGCACCATAGCCATAAAATCACCCTTAATCAAATCCCAAAAAGTTTGATAAAATAGAAAAGAAAACCCATCAGGGCCAGGAGCACCAGAAGCATACGATCCCATTATGGTCGCTACACTTGTCACACGGCTTGCCACCACAAGGCTGCGCGGCCGTCGAGGTACAACGATGTTGTCGTGACCCAACTCTGTACTGGAGTGCGGTATAACTCGATATACGACAGGCAACGATCGAGGTAACTCACCATCGAACCGCGGAAAGGTGGCTTGACAAACGCTTCTCGATCCTCGCCGATCGCTGCCACACGATTCTATCGAACAGCTTGCGGGTGAGGTACTTGGTGCTCAGGAACGGTAGGAAGGATCGGTGCTCCATTGTTGGCGAGGCGCGGGTACCTGGGTACGCCCATCCCTGACGCCACGGACGCTGCCGCTGCCGCTCGATGATCCACCCCCGACGCTGGAGAAGCTCTCGGCGCGACCATCGTGGATGTCGCGTGCCGCGCCTCATCCACATCGTCATGCGTCAAGTCAATCTGACGATGCATCGCCTGCAGATCCTGTGAGATGGTGGCGTTGAAGGCCGCTTGCTCATCGTAGCGCTTGCTGCCGAGCGCCGCGCCGTCTTCAAGCCTCTTAAGGATCTGGTCCAACAAGGCCTTCGTCTCCGCGCCGCTCGCCTCCAAAGCCATCAAGGCCTGTTGCGTCTGCGCGACGGAAGCTTTTGCAAGCACCGTCGCGACTCCTTCAAGCGGATAAGACCGAGCGCCGGATTTTGGGGGAACGCACCAAGATGCTTCCCACCTTTTGCTCGGAATTACGGATCAACGCCGAGAGCTTACGAGTGCGCCCGCGAGCAAAATTTCCCCGGAATTTTCTGGCTCTGGATACCAATTTGTGATGACCTCAACTGGATGGAAGAAGATCACATAGAGATTGAAGGGGGTGAGGGATTAGAAGCAAGGGAGACGGGACAACAGAAGCAAGGAGAGATAGCAGAGTTCGGATTCTATTTCATCCCTCATTCATACAGAAGCATGCCGGTGATTATATAGCACCGTACTCCACACACACACGCCACGGTGAGGCCCACACTTACAAGCCCCATGGGCCGAACGCACAACGTGCACCTATGTTACAACAAGTGTGTGGTTTCAGCTCCAGACTTAGTCGTCCAGTGTGATAACTTTACGAAGTTCTGGGAGAACCAATGCATGCCTTGACCATCTTCATTTCTGAAAAAAAAAATTATATACTTCAATAAGTTACACATATATATGCTTAGACAAAAGGCAAGCAATCATACATGAACATGTTGCTCTAAATTCGCGACACTCACACCTATTTGGTCATACAATGTCGCTGTTGTCAGATCATATTTAGGTTGGCTAAAGTATTTACAATCCCATTATTAAATAGAACTGTTGATTGCTCAAATAAGTATAAATCATTTACTGGAGATGTCCGATTGATTTGAGCGAACATGAATGAGCTGTGACATACCCATCCATTATTGTTGTCCAAGTGAAGAAAGCCACCATGGCCACGAGCATTGGTAAATTTGTAGAGAGGTCCAGAAGCTGATGAAAGAAATATATATAAATCAAGAAGTAGAAGATCGATACTTCGAGATAGTAATCTGATTTACTTTGAAGATCCACAGCTTGGAATGAGGAGAATCATAGATTTTGAAACAAAACATAAGGATTGAGCAGTACTCTGATTCAAAACATCTGAGCATAAGCATCGGAAAAGGACGTGTAATAATTCTTCATAGCAAAGATATACAGGCAAACAACAACATAATTTTTTACAATATGCAGGTTTTCTAAAACATAATTCTGGGCAGAAACATCTGTCGCGTTTAATAAAAACAAAACGGAAAGAATAACTGCATCTGTGAATGAAAATAAGTATAAATCATTTACTGAACAGCTTTACAGGATTTTGCCCAAGCCTACCTTCATAGCCACCGTAGACTGGATCTTCAGACAATAAAAGAGGTGTGTCCAGGTCAATAAAACTGCAACCGAAACAGGCGAAGAACCATTTTAGCACCTGATTTGAAAGATACGAGCTCTAAAACATAGTATCATCATTTCCATTTTGAACTTCCTATTGGCATACCCTTTAGTTACAAAAACAAAAAATGTATTCATAGTTTTCACGAGTAGCCTCTTTTTGAAGAATTCATAATTTTCAACAGTAACCTCTTTTTGCAGAGAAAGTTTCACAATGAACCAACCTGAAACAACCAAGCCCAGCAGCTAGATGACCAGCAAAGCCCATGGCAATCCTCGTCTCGACCATACCGCCAATCATAAGCGCAATACCAGCTTTTCTTGCAGCATCAATTACTTCAAGGGCTCCAAGAACCCCCATCTTCGCCAGTTTGATGTTGATAACATGAGCAAGATTTCCATGTATTATTTTCTGAGCATCAAGCAAACTCCGACAGCTCTCATCAGCAGCAACAGCAACTCTGTATCTCTCCATTGCAGCGACGCTAACATCACGGAGGCCTTCCCAATCATCTCTATGAACTGGTTGCTCAAAGAGTACAGGAGTCACACCCATTTCTGAAACAGTGGTAATGAAATAACTTAGTAGAAGAACCAGATATAACATCAAAATGACTGAGATATTAAAGCTGCAAGTTTTATAGTAGCGTCAAATTTGCACGAGTATTTACCGTTTAGCCTGTCGAGAACTTCGATCGCTTGTTTTGATGTGTACCCTTCGTTTGCATCCAAGATAAATGAGCAGTCTGGATGGACGAGCCGTATAGCCTTGAGAACCTCCATGTCCGAGTTCAGGTTTTTCCCCACTTTGAGCTTCAAAGTCTGAAACCCTTGCCCCCGGTATTTCGCAGCCAGTTGAGCGGCTTCGTTTGGGGTCACGATTGGAATCTAAATTCAGAAATTAATGGATTTAGCAATTCTGATAAAGCAGGCGTTGCTCATTGCGGAATCTAAATTCAGAGATAGTAGATGAAGTTCAGCGACTCTGATAATGCAACGGAGAACGGACAGGATGCTTGACTCACTGCGGAGAACAGTTTGATGTAATTAAGCATACCGTGATGTCCGTGGTGACGCTGTTTGATGCTCCACCGAATAATCTCCAGAGAGGTATGCGGATGCTGTTGGCAACTGCGTCAATGACTGCCATCTCCACTCCTGCTCTGGCCTTCGATGGAGAAAAGTAGAGGTAAGAATAAACATCAGAATCAGAGGATGATTTTTGGTGTCGCACTTGTGTAAAATAAATATATCGGATCCACATTTGAGTAAGTGCCAAGAGGAACGATTAAAGCAGCTGTGCGTGAAGTGCAAGAATCAATTTTTGTGAACTGAAAGCCAGCTTCTCTGTTCTTGGTGCTGCGGGCTTTTTTCAGAATTTGACTGTGTCCAAACAGTTTTGTAAAATGAACACATCGGATCAGCATTTGAGTAATTGCCAAGAGAAGCAATTAAAGCAGCTGTGTTTTTCGGACTAGTACAAGAATAAATTTGTATGAACTGAAAACCAACTTCTCTGTTTTTGGTGCTGCTGGCTCGTGTTCAGATTTTGACTGTGTCCAAGCAGTTTTGTAAAATGAACACATCGGATCAGCATTTGAGTAATTGGCAAGAGAAGCAATTAAAGCAGCCGTGTTTTTTGGACTGCAAGAATCAAGTTTTATGAACTGAAATCCAGCTTCTCTGTTTTTGGTGCTGCAAGCTCGTGTTCAGATATTTACTGTCAAATTATGAAGGTTGGTAAAAAGTTGTTGAGAGTACGGTGTGACAGTGTCTCACCGACGCGAAGGTGTGTCCGGGGAGTGCGTCGGCGACGTCCCTCAGCACGGCGCCGAGTGGCGCGGCCGGTGCAGCCGCGAGCAGCGCGCAGGCGCGGGTGACGGCTGCGAGCGCGGCGGGCTGGTCCTCGGCGGTGACGGAGGGCAGGACGGGGGCCTCGCCCCAGCCGACGGCGCCGCTGGAGAGCTCGACGCGCACGGCGACGTTGGATACGGCCTCCAGGCGCGAGGAGGCGATGGTGAAGGGCGCGGCGAGGGGCACGTCGAGCGGGCGCGCCTCGGCCGCCGCCACGTCCACCGAGAAGGTGTCCTTGAGGGCGTCGAAGCCGAAGGCCTCCGTCGGGGCCGGCGGGGGCGGGGTCGGCGAGGGCGAGATGGCGCGGAGGCGTGTGGCGACGGCGGACTGGCGGCCGGACGGGGAGAGGCGTGGTGTGGGGTTGAGGGTTGGCCTCGAGTTGGTCGGGTTCTGGGAGAAACGTAGAGGAGAGGAGGAGGAGGCGATGGAGGTCTCCATGGTCGGTCGGTCGCACTGGGGAGAGCAGGCTGGCCGGAGGGTCGCCGGAAGTTGGCAAGATTCGCCGGGAGGAGGAAGACGAGCGGAGCCGATCTCTATATAGCAGAGCGGTTGGCACTACGTGCACTGACGCCGCGGGCCCACGCGTCAGTCGAGTGTGCAGTGGCAGCTGAGCACGGAACTGTTGCCGTCCGGACGGACCGATCGATGACAGGTGGGCCCACTCTTAGCATCTGCTCATGATCGAGACCTTGCCGTCGGTCCCGATTGCTTTTCCCCGATGCCTACTGTGCTCGTGATAGCACAGTTCGAAGCGTGGACGTACTATTCTAGATCTACTCGTGGAGTAGATCTACTGGTTGTCACTCTCAACCGAGTCGATTCTCCACCATCAGCAAACACTAAACAAATCCGATTGTTTGTTTGTTAATCACGCTCGGCTGCCGGCCGTGCGAGCATTATTAGCCAAGAAGATCTGCCTGGCCCCCTACTTGCGATCGCCAAGGAGGCGCGCGCTTCGTTTATTTTTGTACTACTACTCCATTTGTTTGGACAGGTTTACATCAAGTTGATTGATGGTAAGCTCAATCGCATGCCACATACTGAATTGACAATGCAACTTAATCGACCGGGCATCTACCGACGCATCTAACGAATAAACTGGGCGTGTAGGTTTAGGTTAGCCACGTCCGTCCGTCCTGCATGTGCGCTGCTAGGCGCAGCATTGTTTAGGGCCACTTCTTTTGAGCTTGTGCTTATGCATGTTAGGCTGTAAATACGTAGCCTCTGTACATATCTGTATTGTACCCTTTGGTACCCCTATATATATGAGATAGCCACACCCACGTTGGGTGTTGTGCAGTTGCCCTAAATTACTGTGTCTAATATGGTATCAGACTAGGTCGTTTTTGACCCACGTTTTTTCTGCCGCCGCCGTCACCATCGAGATGGCATCTGCCGCCGGCGCGATCTCCGCTGCCGCGCCGTCGTCTCTTGCGGCCGCATCGCCGTTCCTCCAGTCGCCTCCCCTCGCATGGGCTCATCCCCGCCAGCAACATGCATCTGCTGAGTCTTCGTCGGGGATGGCGGCTGCAGCCGTTCCCGCTGCTTCTCCGTGCTGTGGCGATCCGACGCCGTCGGCCGCTCCAGCGCTCCCTGTCTACACGCCAGCAGTCGCGCCCCATGGCTACGCCCACGCGCCCGTGCATGCTGGCTCCGTACCTATGCAAGCATCCAATCTGCATGTGCCATACGCTCCTGGCCATGGCTCGTCCTTGGCCGCGCAATACGGCCCATCCGTGGCCGAGCCACACGGCGCGGCGGCGATCACGTACGCGCCTGGCCCTGGCTCAGCGACGTATGCGCCCGGGACTTCCCCGTACGCAGTCGCGCCCGTGCCCCCGACGTACACGCATGCGTCCGTGCCTCCGTCGTACGCGCCGTCCGCGTATGGGCTGCCGGCGTACGCGGCGCCGTCGTCTGCAGGTTTCTTCTCGGGTGCCCTCGGACAAGGTGCTCTTGCCCCGTTTAATTACGGGTCATATGGTCCGTCTCCGGCGGCGCTGCCACTACCTGGTGCACATATGGCTGGGGCACCTCCGCACGCGGGGTTCTACGCGGCGCCTTCGGCTGCCCACGCGGATCATGCGCCTGCGCCGCCAGCAGCGGCGCCTATGGATCCTTCGGCTCCGGCGCCGTTCTACTTCGCGCACCTCCTTCCGGTGAAGCTCACGCCCGATAATTATTTGTCGTGGCGTGCGCAGGTACTGCCCCTCCTTCGCAGTCGCTACCTGGAGGGGTACGTCGATGGCTCTCTGCCGTGTCCGTCGCCGTATCACCCGGCGTATCACACGTGGGTGGCCCAGGATCAGGCCATCCTCTCTGCCATCCAGTCGTCGCTCACTCCGAGCGTCTCGTCGCTGGTCATCTTCGCCGCTACGTCTCGGGACGCGTGGACGGCGCTTCACACCAGCTTCGCCTCTCAGTCTCAGGCGCGTGCCCATGCTATTCGCACCGAGCTGGGCGAGGCCAAGCTCCAGGACCTCAGCATCACGGACTACTTCAACAAGGTGACCGGCCTTGCCGACACACTGGCCTCTATCGGCCAGCCGCTCCGCGCCGAGGACTTCACCACCTACGTCCTGAATGGGCTGGATGATGACTATGATAATCTCGTTGAGAACATCAATGGTCGTGAAACCCCGATTCAGCCTCGCGAGCTCTACTCTCGCCTCCTCGGCCGCGAACAACGCGTCAAGGCGAAACGTGCTTCCCCGGGCTTCTCCTCTGCCAACGCCGCTACGCGTGGAAAACCACAGAAGCAGCCACCGTATGGTGGAAAACCGGTGGCGCCACCGCCTCAGCAGGCCCCGCGGGCTCCAGCCGCTTCGCCCACACCGACCACTGGCGGTGGCCGTCCGCGCGCCACCTGCCCCTGCTGTGGCACTGAGTTGGCGTGCCAGCTGTGTGGTCTCGCGGGTCACATCGCCTCCCGCTGCCATCGTCGCTTCAAGCAGGATTTCCTTGGCATCGGCAACAACGGCAAGGGTAATGACAAGCAGGCTGCGCTTGCGAGCCATGAGTACGGGCACACACCGTCTTACCCCATTGATTCGACATGGTACATGGACACTGGAGCTACCAATCACCTGACGAGTGAGATGGGCAAGCTCTCGACCCAGGAGCCATATCGCGGTCATGATCAGGTTCGCACCGCCAATGGAGCAGGTATGCACATCTCACACATTGGTCAGGCTTCTCTTCTTACACATAATTCCAAACAATTACGTCTCCTCAATGTCCTTAGAGTTCCTTCTGCTACACGTAGTTTGTTGTCTGTTCCTCAACTTACTCGTGATAATAATGTCTTTGCTGAATTTCACCGGTTTCATTTTTTCATTAAGGACCGGGACACGAGGGCCGTTCTTCTTAGAGGTCGCCTGCGCCATGGGCTCTATGCGCTTGACATGCCACCTATTCACCAGGTCTTCAGTGGAGTTCGTGTGTCGTCCACTCATTGGCATGCACGTCTGGGTCATCCTGCTACTCCTATAGTTCGCCATGTTCTGCATCGTCATGATCTTCCAGTTGTGTCCAATAAAATTGCTGAAACTATCTGTGATGCCTGTCAGCAAGGCAAGAGTCACCAGCTTCCTTTTTCAGAGTCGAGTCGTGTAGTCAAACAGCCTCTTGAGCTTGTGTTTTCTGATGTATGGGGTCATGCTCAAACATCTGTTAGTGGCCATAATTATTATGTCAGTTTTATTGATGCTTATAGTCGCTTTACTTGGCTTTATCTTATTAAGCGTAAATCTGATGTGTTTGATGTCTTTATTCAGTTTCAAGCACATGTTGAGCGTCTCCTAAAGCATAAAATTGTTCATGTTCAGTCTGATTGGGGGGGTGAATATCACAACCTCAATACGTTCTTTAATAAGCTTGGGATCTCGCACCGTGTGTCTTGCCCACATACACATCAGCAGAATGGTGCTGCCGAACGTAAGCATCGTCATCTTGTAGAAACTGGCTTAACTCTACTTGCTCATGCCTCCGTTCCTTTTCGGTTTTGGAGTGATGCCTTCGCTACAGCCTGTTTTCTTATCAATAGGCTCCCTACACGACTTCTTCAAATGAAAACACCCCTTGAACTCTTGCTTAATGAAATTCCAGATTACAAGTTTCTCAAGGTCTTTGGATGCGCATGTTGGCCTCATCTTCGTCCGTATAACAAGCGTAAGCTAGAGTTTCGGTCTAAAAAGTGCGTCTTTCTCGGGTATAGTTCCCTTCACAAAGGGTACAAGTGCCTTCATGTTCCCACTAACCGCGTCTATATTTCACGTGATGTCGTGTTTGATGAGAACGTGTTCCCTTTTTCCGCACTTCCGACCACCACCACCAGTCCCACACCACCTGTGTCTTCCACTACACCGTCGCCTGACCAGTTTGTTGATGCTGCATACTCTCCTTCGTTGCTCCCTAACCATGCTGCAGGTATTGGTCGCGGAGCTCGACTTCAGCTGTTGGATGATCAGGCCCCCGACGCCGCGCCTCTGACGGACGTCGATCGACTGCATGCGCCATGCATGCCCGACCTGTCCGCGTCGCGCGCGTGGCCTGCCCCTGAGCCGGCCGCCTCTGCCTCGCCAGCCGCCCCGCCTAGGCCGGCTCTATCTGCCTCGCCTGCCGGCTCGCCTAGGCCGGCTTCGCCCGCATCACTAGCTGGCTCCCCTGGGCCGGCCCCATCTGCCTCGCCGGCCGCCTCACCTAGGCCGGCCTCCACGCCCTCGTCGCCCGGCCCATCTACGCGGTCGGCCACACCGCTCTCGCCTGGGCCTCATGCGACGCCAGCATCGTCCTCCTCGGCTGCCTCCTCACCAGCGCCCCCTGTCGCTTCGACATCGGCGTCGCCCGCACCCTCTGTGCCTGCTGCCTTGCGACCTCGTACGCGCAGCCAGAATGGTGTCTTTTGCCCGAAGGAACGCACCGACGGGACTGTTGCATGGATTGCAGCATGTGTTGCTCAAGCTGAGGATGATCCCACTGCTGAACCTCGACACTTTCAGGCTGCTCTTGGTATTCCACACTGGCGTAGTGCAATGGAACAGGAGTTCCATGCACTCCTAAAAAATGACACATGGCAGCTGGTTCCCCCTGTTTCTGGCGTTAATGTTATTGATTCCAAATGGGTCTTCAAAGTCAAGAAACATGCTGATGGTTCTATTGAGCGCTACAAGGCACGTTTGGTTGCCAAGGGTTTCAAACAGAGGTACGGTCTTGATTATGAGGATACTTTCAGCCCAGTTGTTAAGCCTACTACCATTCGGTTGCTTCTCTCTTTGGCTGTTACACGAGGGTGGTCTCTACACCAGCTGGATGTTCAGAATGCCTTCCTTCATGGTGTCTTGGAAGAGGAGGTTTATATGCGCCAGCCCCCGGGTTTTGTTGATCCTGCTCGTCCTCGGCATCTATGCCGCCTGGTTAAGGCTCTCTATGGACTCAAGCAGGCTCCTCGTGCATGGCATGCGCGTCTTGGCTCTGTTCTTCGGGCTCATGGGTTTGTTTCATCCACTGCTGACACATCTCTGTTCCTTCTTCAGCGTCCTGAGGTCACGATGTATCTGCTGGTTTATGTTGATGATATCATCCTCGTCAGTTCCTCTGATGTTGCTTCTGGCCGCCTCGTGTCTGCGCTCAGTGGTGATTTTGCTGTTAAGGATTTGGGTGCGCTGCACTACTTCCTTGGTCTGGAGGTCTCACGGTCTTCTGCTGGGTTGACTCTCACTCAGCACAAGTATTCTCTGGACTTGCTGCGTCGTGCTGGTATGTTGAAGTGCAAACATGCTATCACTCCTATGTCTGCTACTGAGGTTGTCTGCTCTTGATGGAGATCCTCTTTCGCCTGATGATGCTACTGAGTACCGCAGTCTTGTTGGTGGTCTGCAATACCTCACTATCACCAGACCAGATGTCTCCTATGCAGTCAACCGTGTTTGTCAGTATCTCCATGCACCCAGGACATCTCATTGGTCGGCTGTGAAGCGTACTGCGCTACGTATGTCTCACTGCCTCGTACGGTTTGCTTCTCCAGCCTGCGCCATCTTGTGATCTCTCAGCCTTCTCAGATGCAGATTGGGCTGGCAATCCTGATGACAGGCGATCCACGGGGGCTATGCAGTATTCTTTGGTCCTAACTTGATCGCTGGAATGCTCGCAAGCGGCTACAGTATCTCGCAGCAGATCTGAAGCTGAGTACAAGGCGGTTGCTAATGCCACAGCTGAGCTCATATGGGTCCAGTCCTTGTTGAGAGAGTTGAGAGTCTCTCAACGTCGGCCACCAGTCCTTTGGTGTGACAACATCGGCGCTACATACTTGTCATCTAATCCAGTGTTTCATGCTCGAACGAAACACATCGAGGTTGACTATCACTTCGTACGGGAACGTGTCGCACAGAAGCTACTCCACATCAAGTTTATTCCTTCCAAGGATCAACTTGCTGACATCTTCACGAAGCCTCTACCACAGCCGCAGTTTGTAGGTTGTAGGCGCAATCTTAACTTGCTTTGTACCTCAGGCCATAGTTAAGATTGAGGGAGGGTGTTAGGCTGTAAATACGTAGCCTCTGTACATATCTGTATTGTACCCTTTGGTACCCCTATATATATGAGATAGCCACACCCACGTTGGGTGTTGTGCAGTTGCCCTAAATTACTGTGTCTAATAATGCATAAGCCAGCTTATGGGTTTCGGTGGGGAGAAACTGTGGTGGGGAGAAGCTTCTAGAAACTGCTCCTCCTATTCTTTTGGGCTTCTGAAATTTTGGCTTATTTACATGTTAAGTTATGAAAAGTCCAAAACACCCTTAAACACATAATTTATCAATGTCAATACATACTATAATTAGTAACATGCAATAAATTCATGCGTACGAGGACACACAGATTTGGGGCCAAAAAATCCATACGTGTATCCATTTGAACCATTCAACATGCGTGCATGTGTATTCAAGCTAGACTAGCATCCATCCATTGAACATGCACGCATCGATGCATGTGCTGTGCATGCAAGCTACACGAGCCTCACATACGCGGGTGCAGAGGAGCTCGGTGGCCAGCTGCACAGCCCAGCGGCCGCTGCACGATACGGCAGAGTGCGATGCGGGGCAAGGCGTTATCCTCTGCAGTGGCATTTTTGCTGTAAATAGAGATGCAGATAGGGGTAGATCTACAGAACGATTGATTCAGTTTACAACAGGGAAGCTCGGGAAGCTGCCAGAAACTGCTCGGTAGGAGATTCTCAGTTTACACGTGACTCGGTCTTCTCGGTGGGAGGAAGCTGTCCAGAAACTGATCCATTCTTTTGGGCTTGAGCTTCCTTGGACCTAGAAGCTGAGGTAGAAGCTCAAAAGAAGTGACCCTTACATGAGGCCGAGTGGTGGATGTACCAAGAAACATGCGGATACTTGAAGCGGTTCGCCCTGCAACCATGTGATTGGAACTTCATTGGTCGGAGCGGGAGGCGTGGAGGAGGAGGGTGACTAGACCCTAAAAGCATCTCCACCGGCGATCCTGATTAGCAGCTCTGATTGTACTTTTAGGGCTGACGTGGTTTATGGGTTCATACCGTCGCGCCTCAAAAAGCGCCGGCAAGGTTTCGAGCCTAATAGAATCGCCGGCAACCCCGTTTCGTCCCCTTCATAAAGCGCGCGGATCAGGCGTCTCGCGGCACGTCAGAAAACGAGCATAAGCTCCGCCTAGTAGCTAGACGCATCGCTTTTCCCAACTCCTACCCACGCCCGAGCCGCCGCCACGTCCACGGAGAAGGTGTCCTTGAGGGCGTTGAAGCCGAAGGCCTCCGTCGGGGTCGGCGGGGGCGGGGTCGGCGAGGGCGAGATGGCGCGGAGGCGGGTGGCGTGCTGGCGGCCGGCGCCGGTGTCGGGGATGGATGGGGTGATGCGGGAGGTGGGGTTGAGGGTTGGTCTTGGGTTCGGTGGGTTCTTGGAGAAACGCAGGGGAGAGGAGGAGGAGGCGATGGAGGTCTCCATTGCCGCAGTTGGGAGAGCGGAGGCCGGATGGTCGCCGGAAGTTGGCAAGATTCGCCGGTAGGAGGAAGACGAGCTGAGCCGATCTCTATATAGCAGAGCGGTTGGCACTACGTGCACTGACACCGCGGGCCCACGTGTCAGTCGAGCTGCCGAGTGTGCAGTGGCAGCTGAGCACGGAACTGTTGCCGTCCCGGCTGTGGCAGCTGACGTGTCCTCGTCGCGGAGCGAAGCGAGCGAGACAACGCTCCTGGCCCGACCGGACGGACCAATCGATGACAGGTGGGCCCGCTGTTAGCATCTGTTCATGATCGAGACCTTGCCGTCGGCTCCGGTTGCTTTTCCCGGATGCCTACCGTGCTTGTGATAGCATAGTTCGAAGCGTGGACGTACTATTCTAGATCTACTCGTGGAGTAGATCTACTGGTTGTCACTCTCAACCGAGTCGATTCTCCACCATCAGCAAACAGTAAGACTAGTCACAATGCATAGTATCATATAGAAATATCATGCGTATGATACTACTACATGTTACTATCTCCACAATGCATGGTATCATATACTAGTATCATAGTCTCTATATATTAATTGTTTTGTAGAATCTCAATGCAAATATATGTACAAGATTTACTTAACATTAATTTTTCTAGTACTATATGCTATGATACAGTATCTACCTATGATACTAGTACTCTCTCTCTCATCCTTAATTGCACTGCCACATCAGCATTTTGCATGAATGGAATGTATGATACTACCTATGATATTTCCATTGTGGCTAGTCTAAACAAATCTGATTGTTTGGCCGGCCGTGCGAGCGTTATTAGCCAAGAATGATCTGCTTGGCCCTTGCGACCACCAAGGAGGCGCTTTGTTTATTTTTTCTACAGTACTTGTCTGGGCAGGTTTACATCAAGTTGATGACAAGCTCGATCGCATGCAACACACTGAATGTACAATGCAATTTAATTAAACAACCGCGCATCTACCCACGAAGCTAATGAATAAACTGGGGGTGTAGGTTTAGGTTAGCCACGTCCCACATGTGCACTAGGTGCAGCATTGTTTACCTGAGCCTCAGTACCTTCGGTTATAGACGGACGGGTGATATACCAAGAAAGATGCGGATACTTGAAGCGGTTCGCCCTGCAACCATGTGATTGGCACTTGTCGTGCCTCCGAGTTTTATACTTGAGGCGTATTTTATAATTACATTTTAGAAAGAAAAAAAGAGCATTGCATGTTACTAGGGCAACCGGTCCGCCCTTCCCAATGATCCCGCGCCCCTCCCGCCGGCTGGAATAGCCGGCCGGAGGTGGCAGCACGGAGGCGCCGGAGTAGGTGTACATACTAGGTGTTGGCTGAGGCTATGCCGGTAGGTACCAAATAAGTCTGCGAGCGGGCAGGTTGAAATTTTGAATCAAATTGACTTTCATCTTTAGTGGAGGCTATACATATCTCTATGTTTAGAACAGAATCAAATTAAGCTAGCTTCACAGAGTACTTGAGTGACACAGGTTTTTATTTACATATGGTTTCTTTGTTGTACAGCAAAAATTTATCCAAGTTGACATTTTTTTTTGCAGAACGATCAAATAATTCTTGCAATTGTCACCACATATCCTATTTTGCTGAATTCATGTATAATAGTATCTATACTCATCCCTTATATAATGCCATGAATTACCTGCAGATAAGAGCCGCATATGCCAGGACACCCAAGTTGTTCGTTCTTTTGCCAGTGCCACATGTGCCAGAACCATAAGCCACTTCTGTTTGTTCTTGTCCTGGACCAGAGATAGTAAAAAGGTTTGACATATTTCTCCAATGCAAAGTTGCAAAATAAAATGGTAAATGCTATTCCTGAATAACTTTTTACTGGAGGTAGTCAAGTTCCATTTTGTAATTTCAATATGCCTTACTAGGTAGGGAGTGCCCAACTGCCCATACCTAAAACTTGATATTTCAAACTGCATGTTGTACAATGGCGTAATGTCCATATTCACAATCATCATCATCAAGGAATTCCTCACACATATACTTAGGAACGCCTTCTTTTTGTTTGGCCAGCTCAATTGATGGAGAAACACGAAACTTACCTGAGTTTATGGAAAAACATTTGAATAAATCAAGGAATAACTACTTCTCTTACATCGAGAATAAATGTACATTATTAGCATTTTTATTTTACCGAACGTGAGTTAATCTTCTACTCTTACGGTTTTATTTTATTTTCCTCACATTTAACTGTTGTTAATTTATCTTTTTATTTGCACTGTTGTTAACTTTTATTAGTGCAAGTACCTAATAGAACTACGTTTCTTACGTGCTCAATGGCGAAGCTAGGAAAAACACACGGTGGGGGCAAAAATTGGGTATAGCTCTAGGATGGAGTAGCATGTAAAAAGATGTACAGAATTTATAGGTTGTAACTGAATTTAACAACATTATTTAGACATCTACAAAAGAGGTGGCATGCAAGCAAAATGTGCAAGTTGATTAACTAACCAGGTTCGCCTGATGCAAAAACTCTCTTCAATTTCCTCTTACTCATCTCTACCAATACCAAGCCAGGGCAAGGAACAATCAAATTGTTCTCGACAGATGCTCCACCAAGCCTAAATTTGGTCTTATAAAAAGATTCAGTAGTCCTCATCTTATTTTTAGCCATGATTATCCTAGAGAGATTAATCACCATAAGTTAGAACAATCTATTTTGATATATGAATTTTATCCTATATAGGAAATGGAGAACCAATAATCCAAAAATGAAGAAACCAGATCAACAAATTTATACTGCAAATTAGGAGATACGGAGTAGGACTGAAAGATCTTCCACCTTGTACATGTGAAGAATTATTGATGTGCTCCAAATCGCAGGGATAGAAATAGTCAGACGATTATTTGGGGCATTTACGCCTTGGCCGCTTCGCTGCTTCGAGTAGCAAGAAGCCATGAAGTGTGAAAGAGAGAGAGAGAAGCTACGGGAAGGATTGGGATGGGGAGTGCAAGCTCGTTTGTGTTGAGATGTGAAGGAGAGAGAGAACAGGAGAGAAGCTACGGGAAGAATTAGGATGGGGAGTGTGAGCACGTGTCATACGATGAAGGAAAGGAGCAAAAGTCCAAAAGGCATCTCACTTTTCCATGGGATAGGATCTTCTGTGACTAGCTTCCGTGTGTTTTAGTTGTGAGGATGAACATAGAAGATGATATTGTACAATTAGACATGAAATCTGGGGGTCTTAATTTTTTTTTTAATGATGGGGAGAGTTGTGGCCCCTACTCGTCCATGTGTGTTGTGGCATGTGAGGGCATCTCCGGAGGGGAGACCCAAACATACACACAATTTGTCCATTTTTTCCGTTTGAGTCAAGTCCTGGACACACATTTAGCCATTTTACCTTGTCCATTTGCGTTGGACCCTACCCAGCGGGGCAACCCATTTTTTCATTGACAACAACTGCAATGGAGGGGAGAGGTGAGTGACCCACCGCGTCGGAGGGTGAGAGGGCGCGCAGCGGATGTATGGTGGCCGGAGAGGAGCGCGACACATCGAAGGTTGGCGAGCTCCACCGCGGCGACCCAGCCTCCGCCGAAAGCAGCGTAGGTGACGTCATGGACGCGAGCTACCTCGAGGAGCTAACCGACCTCCTCCAGAGCAATCATCCTACCACGGTGTACTTACCCTAAATCCTGATATATACTCTAACCCGACCACTATGCCACACGACACAAGCAAGAGATTTGTGATGACAGAAACTACCCAATGGAGAGCGCTGCCGCCGATCTTTAGAGAGTGGTACACAAACAGTTTGTGTAGATAAGGCAGAATTGTGACCGATGGCAAACCCTAGGTTTCTCTTAGAAAATCTTAGATGATATACCATTAGCTAAAGTCGAGTATGTGGCTCATTCTTCCTGGGCTGATATCCTTATTGGGTCCTATATGCTATAAACAAGATTGTTTGTGGGTCCCTATATGTCGTTTGGGAGCTGTCCTAGAGAGGCATTTGGAGAAAAAGAGGAAGCATTACTTCTGTTAGATAAAACACCGAGGTTCATGAGCACTTTTTTTTGTATTGAACTTGAATTAATCTCATATTCTTGCCATCTATTTCGTTAACACAAATATCCTCTGGTTATTTTTTCATTTTGTTTGCAGTAGAGCTCTTGGTGATGTAGGTTCCTTGCGGCCTTTCTTTTGCTCTGCATGCAGATAGAATCCATCCGAGCTACTTCCCTGTTGGCCAAGCTCGGTTTTACTTTTCAAAGTTCCTGTTGCTTCAGATGGTGCTCACATGTTTTTCTATCAGCAAGTGCTTCGTATTGTGTAACTTAGCTATGCTTGGAGGATCCTACTAGGAGTTAGACCGGAGTTAGACCTTGGCTAGATTTCTATATAACAGGCTTAGAAGAATATTAATATTAGCTTAACCAGTACCTATTTTGACTCCATGTTAAGATGTTTGTTTCTCTGTTTGAAATGTAATGTGTTTATCCTAATTTCATCCTGTTTATTTTACTTTGAACCTAAAACAATATTATCATGTTTTGCCTAATTTTTATCATCGTTATACAAAATGTGCATAGGTATGATAATCACGGGGTCGTGCGCCAAGGCGCACATCTAAATCTAGTTGGGATTAAAACTGAGCCAAACCGGTAACCTACCGTATGTTTTAGATGGCACCTGTTGAACTGGAACGTATCTCACAGCAATGGAAATGTACCTCGTGGCCATGGCCAGAGTGTGTTTTCCGTCACTCTAGGCGAAAAATTTCCTTATCTTTTGAAATTCATATCTTTGGGGATCTGCTTATCCAAATTCAGCAAACTTGATATCCCTAGAATCCTTAGTAAATATAGAATCCGATGAAACCATTAGCTCTAAGTTCTGACAGTTACAAAATATTCGAATTTCAATTGAGAAATAGTAAATGTTTTTTTGTAAACTTAAATACTACACTTCTATTCAATACATGTTAGACTGTATATATGACTATACAGCTTCTGTATTTGTACTGTATTGTACCTGTAACTCTTGTACACTATAAATATAAACCTACACCAACCCTATTGGGCGTCGAGCGTTCCCCAAACTCTTTGTCTCACGTGGTATCAGACTAAGTTAGGTCATGTCTTCCGCTGCTCTCTCCTGCGCCGCCGCCGCCTCTTCGGCCGCCGCCGCGAAGCTCCCCGCCGCCTCGACCACCTCGACGTATGCCGCGATGGCCTCCTTCTCATCTCGGCCCCTGGTTTCACCGTTCCCTGCGGCGCTGCTCGACGGGCGGATGCCACCACCGCTGGGCTCTGCCCCGATCTCCACCTCGGCCGGCCTCTACATGGGCGCTGCCTCTCTTGCTGGCCCTGCATGGCCGTTTGCCACGGCCGCTACACCATCGCCCGGGGTGGCCGCTCCGATCTCCGCATCTACACCATCGCCCGGCGTGGCCGCTCCGGTACCCGCGTCGGCCCGCCCTCCGGTGGCTCCAGGGACAACAACCCTGGCCCCGTTCAACTCCGCTGGCCTAGGGCAGATGCCGCCGTCGGGCCACGTCCCATCGTCGCCCTCGGGTGTTGCCCTGGTCATGCCGCCTACCCTGTATCGCGCGGGTCTCTACGGGCAGCCCCTCTTCTACGACGCCCCGCAGATGGCGTATGGCGTCCACTCCCCGACTCCGACCACGGCATCGCCCCCGGCCCCATACATGCCGCCGGTTGTTCCTGTCTCGGTCGCTCATGAGGCTGGACTTGCGCGTGATCCTCCACCGGTGCACCTGGCTCACCCTGTGACGGTCAAGCTGAACCCTGACAACTATCTGGTGTGGAGAGCCCAAGTGCTCCCCCTCCTGCGCAGCTACTACCTTGATGGATATGTTGATGGCTCCTTTCCGTGTCCACCTCCCATGGTGCATGTGCTTGCTCCTGATGGTACACCTATGGCGCTCCCGAACCCGGCTCATCGTCAATGGACGGCGCAAGATCAGGCTATTCTCAGCGCTATCCCGTCTTCACTTATGCCGACGGTGGCTGGCATGGTGCTCTTCGCTGCCACCTCTCATCAGGCATGGAGTACACTTGACTCCAGTTTCTCCTCTCAGACCATGGCACGGTCCATGGCCATCCGCAACAAACTTGGCGACCTCAAGAAGCTAGACAAGTCTCCCACTGCCTACTACAATGAGGCTAAAGAGCTGGCCGATATATTGTCGTCGATCGGTCAACCTCTCCGTGATTCTGAATTCATCGGGTACATCCTCAAGGGACTTGGCGGGGACTATGACTCTCTTGTGGAGAATGTTGAAGGACGGGATGACACCAATCTGATTAGTGCACATGATATGTATGCGCGTCTCTTGAACACGGAGCAGCGCCTCGGAGCTCGCCGCCCGGATGGTCCCTCCTTCGACTCGTCGGCAAATGCTGCATACCGGGGCGTGGCGGTGGCCGTCCCCCTCAGCAGCCGCGCCCGCCTGGAGGTGCTCCTAAGCAGCCTCCCAAGCAGCCCTCGCAGCCGCGCGCCGCCAACACGTCGGGTGGTCGTGGCCAGGCCTGGGTGTGCACTGCCTGTGGCGCCAAGGCGCCCTGCCAACTCTGTGGCATTGAAGGCGACCTTGCTGCTCGCTGCCATCTCCGCTTCAAACAAGATTTTCTGGGCATTGGGAATGACGGCCGCGGCAATGAGAAGCAAGCCGCACTCGCGACACACGGGGCTACTACAACCTATCCCGTTGATGCGACTTGGTACATGGACACCGGTGCCTCTGATCACCTGACACATGAGCTCTCTAGGCTCAATCCTCGGGAGACCTATGCTGGGAACGATCAAGTCCGCACCACCGACGGCACAAGTATGCGCATCTCCCACGTTGGCCAGGCATCGCTCCTTTCACATACCTCTAGACATATTCATCTTCGTAATGTCTTTCGTGTTCCCTCGGTCACTCGTAATCTTTTTTCTATTAAAAGGCTTACCATTGATAATAATGTCTTTGTTGAGTTTCACCCGTTTCATTTTTTGTCAAGGACCGAGTTACCCGAGACGTTCTTCTTAGAGGTCAGAGTCATGATGGTCTTTATGTGCTAGATCCTCTTGCAGCCCCTGTCTCCCCACAAGTATTCAGTAGCGTACGTGTTGCCCCCTCACAGTGGCATGCACGCCTTGGTCACCATGTCACCCCCGTTGTTCGCCATGTGCTTCGTCGTCATGATCTCCTGATGTGGGCATTACCCTTCGGGTAACCAAAATTATGCTACCTCCTACGGCCCAACCAAGAGCCCATGAAGATTGTCCAACAACCAAGATGGGCCAATACGTCGGTTCCAGAGAAGGAGACTCACCCGAAGAAGGATTCTTGATGTACAAGGCAAGAAGACGTTAAACAAGGAAAGATTAGAATAGATCCCTTTGTAACCTAGCCGAACCCGGACAGAATTCTTGAGACCTGGCCTGCAATATAAGGGCCAGGAGGGGGTCTGCCGAGGGACACAACTACAATAGATAGGTCCTTAGAATCTTAGCTTCTCGACAGGATCACAACTATAGCCTTCGGCTACCCCATTGTAACCCGATACTCAATAATCAAGATTAGACAAGCAGGAAGTAAGGGTTTTACCTCATCGAGGGCCCCGAACCTGGGTAAATCTCTCTCCCTGTCTGTTTGGTATCCAATGTCTCGTGTCAGCCTGCAGGATTTCGTCAACCCTAATCCCCTAAAGGTGGGCATTGCTAGGGAGCACCCTCGTCAATTGGCGCCGTCTGTGGGAAACCTGTCAGCACAAGGCACGTCATCGGCTGCTTCGATCATGTCATCTCCGACTCCACCAACATCGCCGACGCCATCGTCGGCTCCTTCGACACCAAGCTTGGGAAGCTCGATTCATTTCTGGTCCTTCGAGTTTACCCCGCATGACAATTCATCTCGCCCGATCTTCTCGGATCTGCGTGGTGGGTTGGATTTGACGTTTGTAAGTGTCAACACCCGGATTTTTAAGTCCAGATGCCTATTATGCCATACATCGCAATCCCAGGAATATTGTTGTTGCGAGACATAATAGTTGAATATCATAGAGTCATCATTTATTACAACACATAATCGTCTTACAAAGGTAGATCACATGATCCAATGTTACAATAGTAGTTGATCTATCGATCAACGAACATCACAAATAGCGGAAGCGAAGTAGTAGTGGCTATCTAATCCACAGGCCAACGCTTGACGTCAGGAGCGGTCCTAGTTGTCGTAGACGTCCTGCTGTCCGTCTTCCTCGTACTGCTGTTCACCTTCATAGTCTGGCCATTTGAATAGCCAGGGACAAAGCCATGAGTACTTTTAAAGTACTCGCAAACTAATACTAGTGTAAGCACCATCAATTATAGTAAGGGGATACTAAGCTCTAGGTTTATTTGCATAAAGCCAAGTTTATTTCATAAACATTTAGAAAAGACTCTTCATTTGCTAAACTAACTCAAGTGGGAACATTAGTGTCATTCCCACAACTCTGTTGTGATTCAATTCAAAATCACCATTCACCTTTCAAATTCAAGTCCCAAGTCATATGTCACATTTTTGAAAAGATCCTGATGACGGAACAGTATGGCCTTTCCAACCGTCCATAACCGTGGACACGGCTATTCGAATAGTTCTACACTCTGCAGAGGTCGTACACTTGTGCCACAATATTTGCAATAATCCGTCAGGGTTAACTGGCCCTGATTTATCATACTCCGTATGCGGACTACCAACCATAACCTTTCACTTACATACTCTAGTATAGGCACTTCTCCCCATGAGCTTGGCCTCCCGGTGAAAACCGCAGTCAACCCGGGAACTGCACAGGGCTTGGGCCGTACATTCACCTCATACACGTCATATCGTATCATTTCTTTTGTTGTAGAGGCAGCTCTTGGCCTAACCCCGTTGACGCTTGTTCAGAGGGAACCCATACTAAAGCACATAAATTTCTAGTTAAGCCTTACCCAGATTCAGGTATTGTGGGGGTACTTGTAAATTGGAATGGTATCGCATCCGAACCCAACCATCAGTTTTGGTAAAATTCACCAAGTCATTAACCAGTCATATTCACCTTCAAGATCTTTCAATAGAATGACTCATCATTCCAAGGTTTTCAAAGTCATTTCAATTCACAAGTTCCCAACTAAAGTAGTCACTTTTAATATTGAGCACTAGCCACTAGTTATGAGGGGTGCTAAGTATCTTGGAGCTTGCTAGGCTAAGTGTGATTCTCTTGTACTACTCTATAACTCAACTAAGTGAATCATGAATCAAAAAGTACTTTGATAAACAAAATTTAGTAAAGCTTGTAAAGTAAAAACTTGGGATAGGTTCATAAGGTAAAAATGTAATGGTGCCTTGCTCTTGTAGAGCTTTGCACTTTGCAAGAATATAAACTTGCAACCAAAATGGTTTGCATTAGTCTAGCTTGCATTGGTAATAGCTTGCCTTGGTTGGCGAGGTGATCAAAGTTTTCTTGCTCTTCTTCTTGATAGAATGCCTCCTCCTCTTGATAGTCTCCGGTACTAGCGTCTATAAACGAATACGAGGATACAATCACCAAACAACACTTAAGTATTCTTAATTAGCCTTATTGGCTCACACAAATGATCTAGCATCACTATTTAACATTTATTCACAAATTATTCTAGGGTTTCCTTATTTAATATTAGGAAAATAATTTCCTCTCATTGAAAAATTGGAATTAGGGTTTCTCTTTGATTTGGGAGAAATAATTTCCTCTCATTGAATTCTTCTTAAGATTTAATCTTCTCAAATAACCAGGGATGATCACATGTTGACCAAGGTCAACACTTCACATTTATTATTTGAGAAAAGTGATTTAATTGAGATTCATCATCTCATGTGATTTAAATAACTAGTGCAATTTAAATACTATGTTGATTTAAATTCTGCAAGTGAGCAAGTATGAGCCTAAAAATTTAAAGGTCAACACATTACTTCATATCACTTGAGAACATGATTTAAATGAGGTGCTACACCTCATAGATTCAAATCCAAAAATTTGGATATAGTTGAAATGGGCTAGTATTGACTACATAGCCAATATTTTGCTTCTAGCCCAGGATCATGTACAGAACATATATCATATTTTTACATAGTAAATTAGGGTTTGCTAAATGTGAATTATTGCAATTGGATTCACTTCAAAATTCATAATGGTTGATTTTTAAGATTTATTTGAATTCAGAAAAGTATCTGTTTTGTTATTTTTGCTATTCAAAAACTACACCACATATGAGATTGAATCCAGTGGTGTTAGTTAGAGCAAATCATAAGCTTTCCAGAACATTTTGATTTGCTAAAATTGGGTTGGTAGATTTTGAACTATTCAATTTTGAGCACTGACCAGAATTGAATAACTGCTGAAATGAATTAATACAGGATTTAAAGTGTTGGGCTGCGCGGGAAACAGATGGGCCTAAATGGTTTGAATAAAGGAACTGGCCCAGTAACGGTTCGGGCCTGCTGACATAAGGTCCCACCTGTCAGCGAGTTATATTCACCGAAACGGTATCGGTTGATGCGGGCCGTTGGATCAAAAGAAGATCGCACGGAGGGGGGTCGTCCTCATCATCGACAAGGCTCGCCGGAGAGCGAACCCTACCGGCGGCCAGAGGGTCGCGAAGAGGGGCTTACCGGCGTCCAGCGGGGTCGGCGAGGCGGGCGAATGACGTTGTCGATGACGCTGAGTCGAATGGTGGTCGAGGGAGAGGCTGGGGTGGCGCCAATCGTCGTCGCCTTCTTGCTACTGTCACGGTGGTCGGCGGTGAAATTAGAGCTACTCCGGCGAAATTGGGACGGGGGAGGTGGTCAAGGAGATCAAGGAGAAGGAGGGGAGCAGGTTCTGTGTGGAGAAGGGAGGCTGAAATGGTCTCTATTTATAGGACGGGAGGTGACCGTGGGGTGCTGAGAGGGGTCGCTCATGGCGCGGCCGCTCCGGCGTGCGAAAGGTCGGGGCGAGGGCAGCATCTTGTAGGCGACGTCTAGGCGAGGCTCTGGGCGTAGCTGGAGCGTCCAGGGGACGACGGGATTGCTCGGGCGCTTCTGCGACGAGGACGGTACTGGGCGGCCGGGTTGTGATCATGGCGGCGTCGATAGGGCGTGCGCGAGCTAGCGAGCATGTCTAGCGTGTAGCTGGCGTGGTGATGAGCGAGCGTGCTCAAGTGGAGGGGAAGAGAAGGACGACCGAGTCCAGGCGAGGGCGTGCACTGGCGCGTCCAGGGCGTCGTCTGGGCGCGCTCACCGCGTGTCTGGCACGCTTCTGGCGCGTCTGGGCACGGCTTGCCTGGCCAATGGCGCGCAAGGGTGAGGCTCGGCCGTGCACAGGCAGTGTCCTGGTGCACCAGAGAGGCTAATTGACATCGTGTAGGAGAGAGTAGGGGCTCAGGTCGCTCGAGTGTACGGTGGCCGGCATGGTGGTGTCCTTGGGCTCGGTACTGTGAAGTTTTTGATCATGCCACCACTCCACTCAGTGCAAACTGGCAGGGCTTGATGCAGGGGAGGTACAGGAGGTTGATGATCACAAATGAAAAGGAGTTTAGGCTAAAAACCAGAGGATAATAGCATGTGTGCAAAAACCAGAATCATGCCTGCAAGGTGTTTGTGAAAATGGCCGCATGAAACTTTTTGTGGAATTTTGCAATTCTTTTTGGTGCACTTCATTCTTATATTTAAAGTGATGGAATGGTGGTGGTGGTGTCCATTTTGGTGAAGATTTGCAAAGTTTCAAAAAGTGGATCATCTTCTCTTCATTTCAAAGTCCTCACTTGTCCATTCTATTATGGTCAACCTAGTCAACTTCAGCAGTGATGGTCAACATGAAAGTTGTTGACCTTGACATGGTCTTGGATGACATGGTCATAGTTGACCAAGTTTAGTTTAGGAAGATTTAAATGCAGGGGGGTAAAGTAGTGAAGATTTTATAAATGGGTCATATGACCATTATCATATGTAAGTTGAATTTGAGATTTCCTTGTGTTTGATTCTTGATCCAATGATGCATTTGTGTTAGTTTATCATATTTAAGTATTACACAAGCAATAGATCAAGTAATGGTGGCCTTTGGTGAAGATTTGCAATATGGCATAATGTGTATGTGAGTGAATTTTGGGAATTTTCTCCCTATTTGATTTCCCTCCATTTAATTTGACTTTTGTTGACTCTAAGGTGATTCTTATTAGTTTAGAAACATTTTAAGAGCATTGAAACCAATTCAAATGGTCTTGTTCAAAGATTTGCAAATTTGGCCTTAATACATAAGATATGAGGTGTCCAATTTTACTAAACTTGTGAATGGGTGATCTTGCTTTACTTGGACATGGGTTAGGGTCAATTTAGTGTTATATTAGGTTGAGAGATGGTTTCCCATCCTTTGGTCAAGGTTTAAAGTCATAGGGCAAGAATTGGGTATTATGGCTATGTGTCACATATGCCTCTATGCATAGGTTGCATTTGAATTTTAGTTTGACTTGGCTTGACCCAAATGGTGTTGTTGAGTGTTAAAATGGTATATATGAGTGATCCCACCATTCACCACAAGTCCTAGGGTCAATATTATTAGTTTCCCAAATTTGCTATTTTACTCTCATATGCCTCTATGGCATTTTTGGTTTCTTTTTAATTTCTTTGGAAACCACTTGAATTTGGTTTGATAAGTACTAGGTAAGGTGTATGAAGGTTTTCCAAATCTCTAAGCAAAGTAGAAAAGCTTAGGGTAAGGTTTTATAAATATAGCCATAGGCACATATGCCTTTTTCTTATTTATTTTCCTTTTATTTTATTTTAACTTGGGTGATGAAAAGGAGGGGTGAGGTTTAGGGTTTAAGGTTATTTCAAGCTACTATAACAAGCAATCATAGCAATAGCACAAGAATGAAGCAAGATCACTATGTATCCACTCTATTTAATAAAAGTTTTTGTTGGTTCCAAAATTTGGAACTAGGGGAAAATCATTTGTTTTGTTTTGAATTTTTGGGATGTTACAGTAAGACGGTTTGTAAGACGGTTTGTAAGCTGATTGGGAGAAAAAGCCTTGCCCTTATATGCGCTGATGAAAAAGTCGGACACTTTCGTCTGGACTTCACAAGCGGATGCGGCATTCAAAGAGCTGAAGAAAATGTTAGCCACAACTCCGGTATTGGCATCACCTTTGGCAAAAGAACCAATGTTGCTTTACATAGTGGCAAGAAACCGAGTGGTAAGCGCCGTGGTGGTGGTAGAAAGAAAACAAGAGGGAAAAACCGTGCAGAGGCTAGTATACTATTTGAGCGAGGTGCTCTCCCTCTCAAAACAAATTACCCGCATTAGCAGAAGATGACCTACGGCGTGTTCATGGCCGCCACTAAACGTACTCAAGCACTACTTTGAGGAGCATCTGATGACGGTGGTATGTGAGGCCCCTATCTCGGAGATCATTGGCAACAAAGATGCCAGTGGCCGGATCACCAAGTGAGCAATCCAACTATCACCTTATGTACCAACTTATGAAAGAAGAGATGCCATAAAATTACAAGCTTTGGCGGATTTTCTGGTGGATTGGGCTGAAATGCAGTATAAGACACCTAAGGCGGAAACTGAGTACTGGAGGATGCACTTCGACGGATCAAAACTCAAGGAAGGTCTCGGTGCAGGAGTGGTTCTCACCTCACCAAGAGGAGACAACCAGAGATACGTGCTGCAGATACACTTCAGGGCATCAAACAATGTCGCTGAATACGAAGCGCTGGTTCACGGACTTAAAGTCGCAAAAGAAGTGAGTGCACTGGATTATCTGTTATGGTGATTCGGATCTAGTGGTACAATAGTGTTCCGGAGATTGGGATGCGAAAGATGTCAACATGGCCTCATATCGGTTTTATGTGCAACAAATTGCCGGATTCTTTGAAGGATGTGAGTTTCACCATGTGTCGTGCGCGGAAAACGATGCGGCTGACACTTTGTCCAAGCTGGGCTCGAGGCAGGAAATGCCTCCCGGAATACCCTTGTCCCATCTCAGAAAGCCGTCGATAAAACCAAGCCCGGAATCAGAGTCGATTTTTGTTCCGGAATCACACATTGTTCCAATGGATATTGATAAAGTGAACCTGGGGACTGCATCATCTAACCAGGGGGCAGGCCGCGCCGCCCTAGTGTGGCGGCGCCTCGTGGCCCCACTTCGACTCCTCTTCGGTCTTCTGGAAGCTTCGTGGCAAAATAGGACCCTGGGCGTTGATTTCGTCCAATTCCGAGAATATTTCGTTACTAGGATTTCTGAAACCAAAAACAGCAACTGGCTCTTCGGCATCTTGTTAATAGGTTAGTTCCAGAAAATGCACGAATATGACATAAAGTGTGCATAAAACATGTAGGTATCATCAATAATGTGGCATGGAACATAAGAAATTATCGATACGTCGGAGATGTATCAGCATCCCCAAGCTTAGTTCTGCTCGTCCCGAGCAGGTAAAACGATAACAAAGATAATTTCTGAAGTGACATGCCATCATAACCTTGATCATACTATTTGTAAACATATGTAATGAATGCAGCGATCAAAACAATGGTAATGACATGAGTAAACAAGTGAATCATAAGGCAAAGACTTTTCATGAATAGTACTTCAAGACAAGCATCGATAAGTCTTGCATAAGAGTTAACTCATAAAGCAATAAATCAAAGTAAAGGTATTGAAGCAACACAAAGGAAGATTAAGTTTCAGCGGTTGCTTTCAACTTATAACATGTATATCTCATAGATAATTGTCAACATAGAGTAATATAACAAGTGCAATATGCAAGTATGTAGGAATCAATGCACAGTTCACACAAGTGTTTGCTTCTTGAGGTGGAGAGAAATAGGTGAACTGACTCAACATAAAAGTAAAAGAATGGTCCTTCAAAGAGGAAAGCATCGATTGCTATATTTGTGCTAGAGCTTTTATTTTGAAAACATGAAACAATTTTGTCAACGGTAGTAATAAAGCATATGAGTTATGTAAATTATATCTTACAAGTTGCAAGCCTCATGCATAGTATACTAATAGTGCCCGCACCTTGTCCTAATTAGCTTGGACTACCGGATCATTGCAATACATATGTTTTAACCAAGTGTCACAATGGGGTACCTCCATGCCGCCTGTACAAAGGTCTAAGGAGAAAGCTCGCATTTTGGATTTCTCGCTTTTGATTATTCTCATCTTAGACATCCATACCGGGACAACATGGACAACAGATAATGGACTCCTCTTTAATGCATAAGCATGTGACAACAATTATTATTCTCATATGAGATTGAGGATATATGTCCAAAACTGAAACTTCCACCATGAATCATGGCTTTAGTTAGCGGCCCAATGTTCTTCTCTAACAATATGCATGCTCCAACCATTAAGGTGGTAGATCTCTCTTACAAGACGGACATGCATAGCAACTCACATGATATTGAACAAAGAATAGTTGATGGCGTCCCCAGAAACATGGTTATCGCACAACAAGCAACTTAATAAGAGATAAAGTGCATAAGTACATATTCGATACCACAATAGTTTTTAAGCTATTTGTCCCATGAGCTATATATTGCAAAGGTGAATGATGGAATTTTAAAGGTAGCACTCAAGCAATTTACTTTGGAATGGCGGAGAAATACCATGTAGTAGGTAGATATGGTGGACACAAATGGCATGGTGGTAGGCTCAAGGATTTTGGATGCATGAGAAGTATTCCCTCTCGATACAAGGTTTAGGCTAGCAAGGTTATTTGAAACAAACACAAGGATGAACGGTGCAGCAAAACTCACATAAAAGACATATTGTAAACATTATAAGACTCTACACCGTCTTCCTTGTTGTTCAAAACTCAATACTAGATATTATCTAGACTCTAGAGAAACCAAATATGCAAACCAAATTAGCAAGCTCTAAGTGTTTCTTCATTAATGGGTGCAAAGTATATGATGCAAGAGCTTAAACATGAGCACAACAATTGCCAAGTATCAAATTATCCAAGACAATTTTAGAATTACTACATGTAGTATTTTCCAATTCCAACCATATAACAATTTAACGAAGAAGAAACTTCGCCATGAATACTATGAGTAGAGCCTAAGGACATACTTGTCCATATGCTACAGCGGCGTGTCTCTCTCCCACAAAGTGAATGCTAGGATCCATTTTATTCAAACAAAACAAAAACAAAAACAAACCGACGCTCCAAGCAAAGTACATAAGATGTGGCCGAATAAAAATATAGTTTCAGGAGGAACCTGATAATTTGTCGATGAAGAAGGGGATGCCTTGGGCATCCCCAAGCTTAGACGCTTGAGTCTTCTTAGAATATGCAGGGGTGAACCAGGGCATCCCCAAGCTTAGAGCTTTCACTCTCCTTGATCATATTGTATCATACTCCTCTCTTGATCCTTGAAAACTTCCTCCACACCAAACTCGAAACAACTCATTAGAGGGTTAGTGCACAATAAAAATTAACATGTTCAGAGGTGACACAATCATTCTTAACACTTCTGGACATTGCATAAAGCTACTGGACATTAATGGATCAAAGAAATTCATCCAACATAGCAAAAGAGGCAATGCGAAATAAAAGGCAGAATCTGTCAAAACAGAACAGTCCATAAAGATGGATTTTATTAAGGCACCAGACTTGCTCAAATGAAAATTCCCAAATTGAATGAAAGTTGCGTACTTATCTGAGGATCACTCACGTAAATTGGCTTAATTTTCTGAGTTACCTACAGAGAATTAGACCCAAATTCGTGACAGCAAAGAAATCTGTTTCTGCGCAGTAATCCAAATCTAGTATTCACTTTACTATCAAAGACTTTACTTGGCACAACAAAACATAAAACTAAGATAAGGAGAGGTTGCTACAGTAGTAAACAACTTCCAAGACTCAAATTCAAAACAAAAATACTGTAGTAAAAACATGGGTTGTCTCCCATAAGCGCTTTTCTTTAACGCCTTTCAGCTAGGCGCAGAAAGTGTAAATCAAGTAACATCAAGAGACGAAGCATCAACATCATAATTTGCTCTAATAATAGAATCAAAAGGTAACTTCATTCTCTTTCTAGGGAAGTGTTCCATACCTTTCTTGAGAGGAAATTGATATTTAATATTACCTTCCTTCATATCAATAGTAGCACCAACGGTTCGAAGAAAAGGTTTTCCCAATATAATGGGGCAAGATGCATTGCATTCAATATCCAAGACAACAAAATCAACGGGGACAAGGTTATTGTTAACCATAATATGAACATTATCAATTCTCCCCAAAGGTTTCTTTTTAGCATTATCAGCGAGATTAACATCCAAATAACAGTTTTTCAATGGTGGCAAGTCAAGCATATCAAAGACTTTCTTAGGCATAACAGAAATACTTGCACCAAGATCACATAAAGCATTACAATCAAAATCATTGACCCTCATTTTAATGATGGGCTCCCAACCATCTTCTAGCTTTCTAGGAATAGAAGTTTCAAGTTTTAGTTTCTCTTCTCTAGCTTTTATGAGAGCATTTGTAATATGTTTTGTGAAAGCCAAGTTTACAGCGCTAGCATTGGGACTCTTAGCAAGTTTTTGTAAGAACTTTATAACTTCAGAGATGTGGCAATCATCAAAATCTAAATCATTACAATCTAAAGCAATGGGATTATCATCCCCAAGGTTGGAAAAAATTTCAGCAGTTTTATCACAAGCAGTTTTAGCAGTTTCAGGTAATTTTGCGCTTTGCACTAGGAGTAGAAACATTGCCAACACCAATTATTTTATCATTGATAGTAGGAGGTGCAGCAACATGTGCATCATTAGCATTGCTAGTGGTGGTAATAGTCCAAACTTTAGCTACATTTTTTTCTTTAGCTAGTTTTTCATTTTCTTCTCTATCCCACCTAGCACGCAGTTCAGCCATTAATCTTATATTCTCATTAATTCTAACTTGGATGGCATTTGCTGTAGTAACAATTTTATTTTCAATATCCCTATTAGGCATAACTTTCGATTTCAAAAGATCAACATCAGAGGCAAGACTATCAACTCTAGAAGCAAGAATATCAATTTTATTGAGCTTTTCCTCAACAGATTTGTTAAAGGCAGTTTGTGTACTAATAAATTCTTTAAGCATAGCTTCAAGTCCAGGGGGTATATTCCTATTATTGTTGTAAGAATTCCCATAAGAATTAGCATAACCGTTACCATTAGCAGAAGGATATGGCCTATAGTTATTACTAGAATTGTTCCGATAAGCATTGTTGTTGAAATTATTATTTTTAATGAAGTTTACATCAACATGTTCTTCTTGGGCAACCAATGAAGCTAACGGAACATTATTAGGATCAACATTAGTCCTATCATTCACAAGCATAGACATAATCACATCAATCTTATCACTCAAGGAGGAGGTTTCTTCAACAGAATTTACCTTCTTACCTTGTGGAGCTCTTTCCGTGTGCCATTCAAAGTAATTAATCATCATATTATCAAGGAGCTTTGTTGCTTCACCAAGAGTGATGGACATAAAGGTACCTCCAGCAGCTGAATCCAATAAATTCCGCGAAGAAAAATTTAGTCCTGCATAGAAGGTTTGGATGATCATCCAAGTAGTCAGTCCATGGGTTGGGCAATTTTTAACCAAAGATTTCATTCTTTCCCAAGCTTGAGCAACATGTTCATTATCCAATTGTTTAAAATTCATTATGCTACTCCTCAAAGATATAATTTTAGCAGGGGGATAATATCTACCAATAAAAGCATCCTTGCATTTAGTCCATGAATCAATACTATTCTTAGGCAGAGATAGCAACCAATCTTTAGCTCTTCCTCTTAATGAGAAAGGAAACAATTTCAATTTAATAATATCACCATCTACATCTTTATACTTTTGCATTTCACATAGTTCAACAAAATTATTGAGATGGGCAGCAGCATCATCAGAACTAACACCAGAAAATTGCTCTCGCATAACAAGATTCAAAGCAGGTTTAATTTCAAAGAATTCTGCTGTAGTAGCAGGTGGAGCAATAGGTGTGCATAGGAAATCATTATTATTTGTGGTTGTGAAGTCACACAACTTAGTATTTTCAGGGGTGGCCATTTTAGCAGTAGTAAATAAAGCAAACTAGATAAAATAAATGCAAGTAACTAAATTTTTTGTGTTTTTGATATAACGAACAAGATAGCAAATAAAGTAAAGCTAGCAACTAATTTTTTTGTGTTTTGATATAATGCAGCAAACAAAGTAGTAAATAAAATAAAGCAAGACAAAAACAAAGTAAAGAGATTGGGAAGTGGAGACTCCCTTGCAGCGTGTCTTGATCCCGGCAACGAAAAAGAGCTTGATGGCGTGTAACTCACACGTTCGTTGGGAACCCCAAGAGGAAGGTATGATGCGCACAGCAGCAAGTTTTCCCTCAGAAAGAAACCAAGGTTTATCGAACCAGGAGGAGCCAAGAAGCACGTTGAAGGTTGATGGCGGCGGGATGTAGTGCGGCGCAACACCGGGATTCCGGCGCCAACGTGGAACCTGCACAACACAACCAAAGTACTTTGCCAAACAGTGAGGTTGTCAATCTCACCGGCTTGCTGTAACAAACCGTATTGTGTGGAAGATGATTGTTTGCAAGAAAACAGTAAAACAAGTATTAGCAGATTTGTATTTCATATAAAAGAATGGGGGTCCACAGTTCACTAGAGGTGTCTCTCCCATAAGATAAAAGCATGTTGGGTGAACAAATTACAGTCGGGCAATTGACAAATAGAGAGGGCATAACAATGCACATACATGTCATGATAAATATAGTGAGATTTAATTGGGCATTACGACAAAGTACATAGACCGCCATCCATGCATCTATGCCTAAAAAGTCCACCTTCAGGTTATCATCCGAACCCCTTCCAGTATTAAGTTGCAAAGCAACAGACAATTGCATTAAGTATGGTGCGTAATGTAATCAATAACTACATCCTCGGACATAGCATCAATGTTTTATCCCTAGTGGCAACAGCACATCCATAACCTTAGGGGTTTCTGTCACTCCCCCAGATTCACGGAGACATGAACCCACTATCGAGCATAAATACTCCCTCTTGGAGTTAATAGCGAAAACTTGGCCAGAGCCTCTACTAATAACGGAGAGCATGGAAGATCATAAACAACACATAGGTAATAACTTGATAATTAACATAACATAGTATTCTCTATCCATCGGATCCCGACAAACACAACATATAGCATTACAGATAGATGATCTTGATCATGTTAGGCAGCTCACAAGATCCAACAATGAAGCACAATGAGGAGAAGACAACCATCTAGCTACTACTATGGACCCATAGTCCAGGGGTGAACTACTCACTCATCACTCCGGAGGCGACCATGGCGGTGAAGAGTCCTCCGGAGATGAATCCCCTCTCCGGCGGTGGAGGAGATCTCCGAATCCCCGAGATGGGATTGGCGGCGGCGTCTCTGGAAGGTTTTCCGTATCGTGGCACTCGGTCCTGGGGGTTTCGCGACGGAGGCTTTAAGTAGGCGAAAGGGCAACGCGAGGGGCCACACGAGGGCCCCACACCCTAGGTCGGCGCGGCCAGGGGCAGGCCGCGCCGCCCTAGTGTGGCGGCGCCTCGTGGCCCCACTTCGACTCCTCTTCGGTCTTCTGGAAGCTTCGTGGCAAAATAGGACCCTGGGCATTGATTTCGTCCAATTCCGAGAATATTTCGTTACTAGGATTTCTGAAACCAAAAAACAGCAACTGGCTCTTCGGCATCTTGTTAATAGGTTAGTTCTAGAAAATGCACGAATATGACATAAAGTGTGCATAAAACATGTAGGTATCATCAATAATGTGGCATGGAACATAAGAAATTATCGATACGTCGGAGACGTATCAATGACTCACAACTTGGTCATGGTGGACAAATTTACCAAATGGGTGGAGGTCAAACCAAATCCGGAAGTGCGATGGACACACGGCCGTGAAATTCTTGAAAGACATTATCCTGCGGTATGGTTATCCACACAACGTAATTACTGACAACGGCGCAAACTTCGCCAAAGGAGAGTTTTCCTGGTTCTGTGAGGATAACAAAATCTGACTTGATATTTCCTCAGCGGCACATCCTCAAGCCAATGGGCAAGTGGAGAGGACAAATGCACTCATGCTTTCCGGTGTAAAGCCCCGGCTTATTGAACCACACAAAAAAACGCCAGGATGTTGGCTTGATGAATTACCATATGTGTTGTGGAGTCTAAGTACCACACCAAACCGATCAACCGGTTATACACCATTTTTCATGGTATATGGAGTAGAAGCGGTCATACCAACCGACATTATCCATGACTCACCGCGAGTCCAGCTTTATACATAAGAAGAGGTCAAAGAGGCCCGAGAAAATTATGTCGACTTGCTCGAAGAATAAAGAGAATTGGCACTCGCTAGATCAGCTATATACCAGCAAAACCTCAGACGGTATCATAGCCGGAAGGTAAATCCAAGGGTATTCCAAGAAGGAGACCTAGTGCTACGTCTGGTGCAGCGCACTGCAGGACAGCATAAGCTCGCACCCCCATGGGAGGGACCCTTCATATTGAGCAAGGCTCTGCACAATGATGCTTACTATCTTATAGACGCACAGGATGCCAAGAAAGGAATGAAGGACATGTCGGGTGAGGAAACCAAACGTCCATGGAATGTAGCTCTTCTTCGTCCTTTTTATTCCTGAAGATGTGATGTAAGGAGTTCATGTACTTTTTCAATATTTTGCTATGAATAATATGCCGGCATCTCGATTGAATCTTGGGGACTGACTTTACCGAAATTGCATGTAATGTGTTTTTTTCTGTATGCTGGTTTGTTTGTTTGAAATTTTCTTTTCCGGCTTAGTAATGTGTTTAACCCAAAGGTGAATCTTCGACTTAGCTGATGTCCGCAACCCGGTTTCATGGCAAGCAAGAAAAGCTAGAGGAACTTAACCACACAAAAAACGAGAGAGCGAATGAAAACAAACAATCCGGAATAAACTTTAACTAACCCTGGTTATACCGGTTTTTTGCAAAAAAAAAGATCTACTCAAAGTTTTTTCTCTAAGTTCAAGAAATTGTTTGTGTGGCAAAAAGACTTTGGACCTCATACGTCAAAACACCCAAAAGAGGTAGACAGAGCCAAGGTCAAAGAACTAAACAAGCATTAGATTGAACTCAGGATCGAACCCGGAGTACTTGACATAAAAGGTTCAAGTGGCATAACCTAACAATTTCAGACAAACCAAAAGGACTTAAACTGTATATTACATCACCAAACCCGGCATACCGGGCATTTCACGAATTGTTTTTTTGAGACAGGATCAAAGTGTATCAGACAGAACCAGATTCAGGAGCATCCGGTGAAGAACTTTCAGGGGCTTGGCTAGAAGCAGCCGGTTCATTGTTGATGGCGTCATCCTGGGCGGTTTCTTCAGTCTCCTCCTCGTCGTCACTCTCCTCATCTTCACGATCTGCAGGTGCCGGTATAAAGGTGCTTGTAGGAGCGTAGTGGGCAACTTGGTAAGCTCGCTCACGGCGCTTGGCGGTAAGAACCGGATCGGTGTCAGTGGGAGCGCCGTCGCGGAGCGTGGCCAGAGCGTCGAGATCCAGGCCTTCATACCAAGAGCAGACGAACCGGAGAGCAGTGTTGGCACCAGAACGTGCGGCAGAGCGCCGCCATTCATTGGGCAGGGCACCACACTCCATCAGCCGAGCGCCGATGGCATCAACGCGGTTTGGGACCGGTTCCCCAGGCTAGAGGCACTTGAAGGCACAGATCGCAACATCCGGAAGCTTACCAAGCTTGATCATGTAAGTTACATGAGCTGCAAGGGCGGTGATATAATCTTCGATAATCCAGGTAGCAGCTTCAGCAGCCGGATCTTCAATCCGGGTCTTAGCAACGGCCGCTTCGGCACGTGCATGTGACTCCGGGAAAGTGGCTGCGGAAAAGAACAAGAAAAACCGGTATATGAACAAGCCGGCAAGATAAAGCAAGTTGCAAGGAAGAAGATAAACACTTACTCCGGATTTTCTCATCCAAGTCCTTGATGATCTTAGCCAGCGAGATCTGGACCAATTCAAGTTGGTTATTCCACTGCCTCTCTAGCTCGCACAACTCCTTTTCGGCCTTGATGTCCTTGAATAGCTGGTCCTGGACTTCCTTGACCTCCTGCTCGTGCAGCTCAATTAGCGCGGCTTTAGCATCCCCCACCTCGGCTTTTCCGGCCTTGACGGTGATGAAGCCGGAGCTGGATCAGTTCTTCTTTAAGCCGGGCGGTCTCATCCTTCTGGGCCTGCAGATCAGATTGATGCTGGATGGACAGGTTTTCTTTCTTGCCTAAAACCGGAATAACAGAAGTTAGCGGATTAAAATCTAAGAAGTGCAAACACAAAGCACAACGAAACAAACCTTGGAGAGCGGCAACGCAGTTGAAAAGTTCATCTAGCTGGGAAGAATCCGGTAGCTTAGCTACACAAAGGGAAGAACGGAGGATAGAAATAAGTAAAGACAAAAACGATACGGAAGAAGCCGGTCAAAAAAGAAAAGCACAAGTAAGAAACAAACCTTGGCAGTGGCTTTGCGTGACTTGGAGTGCTTTATGGGCGGTGGAAAGCTTGCGGTGCTCCCACAGCAGATCCTCGAACAACCTTTTGTGGGATTCCAGCACGCCCTGCACGATTAAGCGGAAATATAATGCATAACGGTTTTTGAGCAGTTTCACGCTAAGTATGGCATACTTAACCCAAAACTCGGGGACTATGCATACCGGTTTTTTGAGCAGTTTCACACTAAGTATGACATACTTAACCCAAAACTCGGGGACTATGCATACCTTTTTTAGTAGTCTCACGCTAATTATGGCATACTTAACCCGAAACTCGGGGACTATGCATACCGGGTTTTTAGCAATTTCACGCTAAGTATTGCATACTTAACCCGAAACTCGGGGACTATGAGGATATATGCATCATAGCTGAGTTAGAAATGGATCGGAGTAATGCGGAAGTTTAATCCGGGAGAAAGGCTTACCGATACATTCTTGTCAACATCATACCAAGCTGCATCAAAGTCTCGCATGCACCGTTTGAGCCGGTTCATGTGTTGCGAGGACCGCGAGGATCCACCAGAGGCAGCCCATTCTTCCCCAAACCGGAGGTCACATCAGTTAGATCAGAAAGATTCCATTTATTCGCGTACCTCTGGAGTGAGCCTAGGTTCTCATCACCTCGGTTAAGCTCAATAATCCGGCAGAGCTGCAGGGATAGCTTGTCACCAATGGAGGCTGCGTCTCGGCTGGTATGTAACGTAACAGTCTGATACGTCTCAAACGTATCTATAATTTCTTATGTTCCATGCTAGTTTTATGACAATACCTACATGTTTTATACACATTATATGTCATTATTATGCGTTTCGGAACTAACCTATTGACGAGATGCCGAAGCAGTTCCCTGTTGTTTTGGTTTCAAATCCTAGTAAGGAAATATTCTCGAATCGGACGAAATCAACGCCGCATCTTAGCATCTGCGAGCTTCGAACCCGAGAGAGGCCGAGGGGGCCACCGGGCCACGGTGGTGGCCAGGCCTTGGCCGCGCCCCTAGTGTGTCACCGCCTCGTCGACCCTCCGACTCCGCCTCTTCGCCTATATAAAGGTCCCTGACCTAAAACATCGATACGGAAAAATCCACGGTACGAGAAACCTTCCAGAGCCGCCGCCATCGCGAAGCCAAGATCTGGGGGACAGGAGTCTCTGTTCCGGCACGCCGCCGGGACGGGGAAGTGCCCCGGAAGGCTTCTCCATCGACACCACCGCCATCTTCATCAACGCTGCTGTCTCCCATGAGGAGGGAGTAGTTCATCCTCGAGGCTAAGGGCTGTACCGGTAGCTATGTGGTTAATCTCTCTCCTATGTACTTCAATACAATAATCTCATGAGCTGCTTTACATGATTGAGATTCATATGATGATGCTTGTAATCTAGATGTCATTATGCTAGTCAAGTGGATTTTACTTATGTGATCTCCGGAGACTCCTTGTCCCACGTGTGTAAAGGTGACAGTGTGTGCACCGTGTGGGTCTCTTAGGCTATATTTCACAGAATACTTATTCACTGTTATGAATGGCATAGTGAAGTGCTTATTTATATCCCTTTATGATTGCAATGTGTTTTGTATCACAATATATCTGCATGCTACTCTAGTGATGTTATTAAAGTAGTTTATTCCTCCTGCACGGTGTAATGGTGACAGTGTGTGCATCGTGTAGTACTTGGCGTAGGCTATGATTGTGATCTCTTGTAGATTATGAAGTTAACTATTGCTATGATAGTATTGATGTGATCTATTCCTCCTTTCGTAGTGTGAAGGTGACAGTGTGCATGCTATGTTAGTACTTGGTTTGGTTATGTTGATCTGTCATGCACTCTAAGGTTATTTAAATATGAACATTGAATATTGTGGAGCTTGTTAACTCCGGCATTGAGGGTTCGTGTAATCCTACACAGTGGTGTTCATCATCCAACAAGAGGGTGTAGAGTCTAGCATCTATCTATTTATTTGTTATGTGATCAATGTTGAGAGTGTCCACTAGTGAAAGTATGATCCCTAGGCCTTGTTCCTAAATCGCTATCGCTGCTTGTTTCTGTTTTTCTGCATTTATCTGCAATATTACTACCATCAAGCGCACGCCAGCAAGCACTTTTCTAGCGCCGTTACTACGCTCATATTCATTCATACCACTTGTATTTCACTATCTCTTCGCCGAACTAGTGCACCTATACATCGACAAGTGTATTAGGTGTGTTGGGGACACAAGAGACTTCTTGCTTTGTGATTGCGGGGTTGCTTGAGAGGAATATCTTTGTCCTCTTCCTCCCGAGTTCGATAAACCTTGGGTGATCCACTTAAGGGAAACTTGCTGTTCTACAAACCTCTGCTCTTGGAGGCCCAACACTGTCTACAGGAATAGAAGCGTGCGTAGACATCAAGCACTTTTCTGGCGCCGTTGCCGGGGAGGAAAGGTAAAAGGCATTCATACTCCGGTCCCAGGTAAAGTACTTTTCTGGCGCCGTTGTGTGTGTGCTCGAAGCTATTTCCTTTAGATCCTGTAATTGCATCTTTTTGTTTCTTGTTTACATTAGTTAGGCATAATGGACAACAATGAGCTTCTTATTCTATTTCCTGATTTAAGATATGGATGGTTTGATGCGAAAATTAAAAAACCTATGGAACATATTAGTATGAACGCTTTGAACACCATTGTTGCTAATGATATGGAAAATTCTAAGCTTGGGGAAGCTGGCTTTGATGAGCATGATATTTTTAGTCCCCCAAGCATTGAGGAGAAAATTTACTTTGATGATACTTTGCCTCCTATTTATGATGATTATAATGATATTGGTCTTTTAGTACCGCCTACTATGGAGGATAAAGTTTATTATGATGATACTATACCTCCTATATTTGATGATGAGAATAATGATGATAGCTACTTTGTTGAATTTGCTCCCACTACAACTAATAAAATTGATTATGCTTATGTGGAGAGTAATGATACTTTTATGCATGTGAATAAAGATGTTTTATGTGATACTTATATTGTTGAGTTTGCTCATGATGCTACTGAAAGTTATTATGAGAGAGGAAAATATGGTTGTAGAAATTTTCATGTTACTAAAACACCTCTCTATATGCTGAAAATTTTGAAGTTACACTTGTTTTATCTTTCTATGCTTGTTACTTTGCTCTTCATGAACTTGTTTATTTACAAGATTCCTATGCATAGGAAGCATGTTAGGCTTAAATGTGTTTTGAATTTTCTTTTTGATGCTCTCTTTTGCTTCAACTCCTCTTTCTTGCGAGTGCATCATTAAAATTGCTGAGCCCATCTTAATGGCTATAAAAAAAGAACTTCTTGGGAGATAACCCATGTGTAGTTTTTTTTTATATTTGATTCTTGGAAGTTGTTACTACTGTAGCAACCTCTCCTTATCTTTATTTTATTGCATTGTTGTTCCAAGTAAAGTCTTTGATAGCAAGGTTCATACTAGATTTGGATTACTGCGCAGAAACAGATTTCTGTCTGTCACGAATCTGGGCAGAATTCTCTGTAGGTAACTCAGAAAAATCTGCCAATTTACGTGCGTGATCCTCAGATATGTACGCAACTTTCATTAAATTTGAGCATTTTCATCTGAGCAAGTCTGGTGCCACTTTAAAATTCGTCTTTACGGACTGTTCTGTTTTGACAGATTCTGCCTTTTATTTCGCATTGCCTCTTTTGCTGTGTTGGATGGATTTCTTTGTTCCATTGACTTCCAGTAGCTTTGGGCAATGTCCAGAAGTGTTAAGAATGATTGTGTCACCTCTGAACATGTGAAATTTTTGATTGTGCACTAACCCTCTAATGAGTTTGTTTCGAGTTTGGTGTGGAGGAAGTTTTCAAGGGTCAAGAGAGGAGGATGATATACTATGATCAAGAAGAGTGAAGAGTCTAAGCTTGGGGATGCCCCGGTGGTTCATCCCTGCATATTTCAAGAAGACTCAAGCATCTAAGCTTGGGGATGTCCAAGGCATCCCCTTCTTCATCAACAACTTATCAGGTTTCTTCTCTTGAAACTATATTTTTATTCGGTCACATCTTATGTACTTTACTTGGAGCGTCTGTTTGTTTTTGTTTGAATAAATGCTTGTGTGGGAGAGAGACACGCTCCGCTGGTTCATATGAACACATGTGTTCTTAGCTTTTAATTTTCATGGCGAAGGTTGAAACTGCTTCGTTAATTGTTATATGGAAACGGGAAATGCTACATGTAGTAATTGGTATGATGTCTTGAATAACTTGATACTTGGCAATTGTTGTGCTCATGATTAAGCTCTTGCATCATATACTTTGCACCTATTAGTGAAGAAATACATAGAGCTTGTTAAAATTTGGTTTGCATGAGTGGTCTCTCTAGAGTCTAGATATTTTTTGGTAAAGGTGTTTGAACAACAAGGAAGACGATGTAAAGTCTTATAATGCTTACAATATGTTCATATGTGAGTCTTGCTGCACCTTATACTTGAGTTTGCTTCAAACAACCTTGCTAGCCTAGCCTTGTATTGAGAGGAATTCTTCTCGTGCATCCAAATCCTTGAGCCAAAAACTATGCCATTTGTGTTCACCATACCTACCTACCACATGGTATTTCCTGCCATTCCAAGCAAATACTTCATGTGCTACCTTTAAACAATTCAAAAGCTATTATCTCTTATTTGTGTCAATGTTTTATAGCTCATGAGGAAGTATGTGGTGTTTTATCTTTCGATCTTGTCATTTACTTTTGACAGACTTTCACAATGGACTAGTGGCTTCATCCGCTTATCCAATAATTTTGCAAAAAGAGCTGGCAATGGGGTTCCCAGCCCCAATTAATTAACTTGCATTAATAATTCTCTTCACATGTTTTGATTCATCGGTAAGCAACTTAATTTTGCAAATAGACACTTCTCCATGGTATGTGCAATGTTGGAAGGCACCCGAGATTCGGTTAGCTTGAGAAAGCAAAGGTTGGGAGGAGTGTCATCAAAAAAAATAAAAAAATAAAAACTAAACTAAAGTACATGTGTAAACAAAAGAGAAGAGGGATGATCTACCTTCTGGTAGAGATAACGTCCTTCATGGGAGCCGCTCTTGAAAGTCTGGTTGATAAGGTAGTTAGAGTACCCATTACCATTCACAACAACAAACACCTCTCAAAACTTTACTTTTATGCTCTCTATATGATTTCAAAACTTAAAAAGCTCTAGCACATGATTTAATCCCTGCTTCCCTCTGCGAAGGGCCTTTCTTTTACTTTATTGTTGAGTCAGTTTACCTACTTCTTTCTATCTTAGAAGCAAACACTTGTGTAAACTGTGTGCATTGATTCTTACATGTTTACCTATTGCACTTGTTATATTGCTTTATGTTGACAACTATCCATGAGATATACATGTTACAAGTTGAAAGCAATTGCTGAAACTTAATCATCCTTTGTGTTGCTTCAATGCCTTCTACTTTGAATCTATTGCTTTATGAGTTAACTCTTATGCAAGACTTATTGATGCTTGTCTTGAAAGTACTATTCATGAAAAGTCTTTGCTATATGGTTCAGTTGTTTACTCATTGTCTTTACCATTGCTTTGAATCGCTGCATTCATCTCATATGCTTTACAATAATGTTGATCAAGATTATGTTGGTAGCATGTCACTTAAGAAATTATTCTTGTTATCGTTTACCTACTAGAGGGCGAGTAGGAACTAAGCTTGGGGATGCTTGATACGTCTCAAACGTATCTATAATTTCTTATGTTCCATGCTAGTTTTATGACAATACCTACATGTTTTATACACATTATATGTCATTATTATGCGTTTTCCGGAACTAACCTATTGACGAGATGCCGAAGGGCCAGTTCTGTTTTCTGCTTTTTTTGGTTTCAGAAATCCTAGTAAGGAAATATTCTCGGAATCGGACGAAATCAACGCCCAGCATCTTGGGATCACGCGAAGCTTCCAGAACACCCGAGAGAGGCCAGAGGGGGGCCATTGGGCCACCAGACGCTAGGGTGGCGTGGCCCAGGCCTTGGCTGCGCCCCCTAGTGTGTCACCGCCTCGTCGACCCTCCGACTCCGCCTCTTCGCCTATATAAAGGTCCCTGACCTAAAACATCGATACGGAAAAAGCCACGGTACGAGAAACCTTCCAGAGCCGCCGCCATCGCGAAGCCAAGATCGGGGACAGGAGTCTGTTCGGCACGCCGCGGACGGGGAAGTGCCCCGGAAGGCTTCTCCATCGACACCACCGCCATCTTCATCAACGCTGCTGTCTCCCATGAGGAGGGAGTAGTTCATCCTCGAGGCTAAGGGCTGTACCGGTAGCTATGTGGTTAATCTCTCTCCTATGTACTTCAATACAATAATCTCATGAGCTGCCTTACATGATTGAGATTCATATGATGATGCTTGTAATCTAGATGTCATTATGCTAGTCAAGTGGATTTTACTTATGTGATCTCCGGAGACTCCTTGTCCCACGTGTGTAAAGGTGACAGTGTGTGCACCGTGTGGGTCTCTTAGGCTATATTTCACAGAATACTTATTCACTGTTATGAATGGCATAGTGAAGTGCTTATTTATATCCCTTTATGATTGCAATGTGTTTTGTATCACAATATATCTATGTGCTACTCTAGTGATGTTATTAAAGTAGTTTATTCCTCCTGCACGGTGTAATGGTGACAGTGTGTGCATCGTGTAGTACTTGGCGTAGGCTATGATTGTGATCTCTTGTAGATTATGAAGTTAACTATTGCTATGATAGTATTGATGTGATCTATTCCTCCTTTCGTAGTGTGAAGGTGACAGTGTGCATGCTATGTTAGTACTTGGTTTGGTTATGTTGATCTGTCATGCACTCTAAGGTTATTTAAATATGAACATTGAATATTGTGGAGCTTGTTAACTCCGGCATTGAGGGTTCGTGTAATCCTACACAATTAGTGGTGTTCATCATCCAACAAGAGGGTGTAGAGTCTAGCATCTATCTATTTATTCTGTTATGTGATCAATGTTGAGAGTGTCCACTAGTGAAAGTATGATCCCTAGGCCTTGTTCCTAAATATCGCTATTTGCTTTGTTTCTGCATTTATCTGCCTGCAATATTACTACCATCAATGCACGCCAGCAAGCACTTTTCAAGCGCCGTTACTACTGCTCATATTCATTCATACCACTTGTATTTCACTATCTCTTCGCCGAACTAGTGCACCTATACATCGACAAGTGTATTAGGTGTGTTGGGGACACAAGAGAGACTTGCTTTGTGATTGCAGGGTTGCTTGAGAGGAATATCTTTGTCCTCTTCCTCCCTGAGTTCGATAAACCTTGGGTGATCCACTTAAGGGAAACTTGCTGCTGTTCTACAAACCTCTGCTCTTGGAGGCCCAACACTGTCTACAGGAATAGAAGCGTGTGTAGACATCACAGTCCGAGAGCCGGTTGGTTGAGCGAAAGTTGCCTGCAGTGCACCGGAAAGCTGCTCTGAAGTAACTTCGGTATTTTACCGGGAGGCTGGCTTCTTCTTGGCACTGGCGGCAGGAGCAGCTGGAGGCTTACTCTTTGAAGATGCCGGCGGGGGTGCAGGAGGACCCTTGGCGGGAGATTTGGCTAGGGAGATAACGGGAGAACTAGCCAGTACGGAAGTTTCTGGTGGGGCAGAGGATGAAACCATCGTAGGTGAAATTGGCGGTGCTTCAGGAATTTTGTCGGTGACGGGCGGAACCACAAAAGGTTCCGACCATCCGGTATGATCAGAGTCGGTACCCATGTTGCTGGCGCCGGGGTCTTCTTCTCGTTCGGGAGGCGAAGTGAAATTCAGTTCTCGGGGCCGTGTTCCCCTCACTTCTAGTTTTCTCCCCCGAGGGGGAACGAGTCGTGCCGGCGTCAGAGCTTACCGGGGTTGCGCGAGAGGCACGCTGCTTGTCCTTAGATGGACTCGAAACTTGGAGGGGAGTTTCATCTTCTTCTTCAGCATCTTCACGAGGTTTGTCCGTGCCTTTGGGGGGAAGCCGGTCCTGCCATGGGCACTCCGGTTAAGTTCAAGTGGAGCTCTGAAAGCGGAAAAGGAAAGGTATTAGCTACAAAAGATACCGGAGGCAAAGTTTGACCGGAACGGAATGTTATCATAACTCACCCGGCAGAGGTGGGAATGGCCTTGGACCTCTTCTTGTCCCGCGAGGGTGATGACCCACAAGTATAGGGGATCGCAACAGTCTTCGAGGGAAGTAAAACCCAATTTATTGATTCGACACAAGGGGAGCCAAAGAATATTTGTAAGCCTTAACTGAGTTGTCAATTCAGCTGCACTGAAACAGACTTGCTCGCAAGAGTTTATCGAGGACAGTTTTATAGCGTAAATAGTGAAATATAAGTAGCGATGTAATAAAGACAGCAGTAGTGATTATAGTAAACAGGATTAAAATACGTAGGCATAGGGATGGATGAACGGGCGCTGCATGGATAAGATAACTCATGTAATAATCAAGACAAGGCATTTGCAGATAATAATAAAACAGTATCCAAGTACTAAACAACCATAGGCATGTGTTCCGTATATAGTCGTACGTGCTCGCAATGAGAAACTTGCACAACATCTTTTGTCCTACCAGCCGGTGGCAGCGGCCTCTAGGGAAACTACGTAATTAAGGTACTCCTTTAATAGAGTACCGGAGCAAAGCATTAACACTCCGTGAACACATGTGATCCTCATATCACAGCCTTCCCCTCCGGTTGTCCCAATTTCTGTCACTTTGGGGCCTCGGGTTCCGGACAGCAATATGTGTATACAACTTGCAGGTAAGATCATAAAACAATGAATATCATCATGAATTAATAACATTTTCAGATCTGAAATCATGGCACTCGGGCCCTAGTGACAAGCATTAAGCATAACAAGTTGCAACAATATCATAAAAGTACCAACAACGGATACTAGGCACTATGCCCTAACAATCTTATGGCTATTACATGAACAATCTCATCCAATCCCTACCATCCCCTTCAGCCTACAGGAATTACTCACACATGGATGGGGGAAACATGGATGGTTGATGGAGAGGCGTCGGTGGCGATGATGGCGATGATCTCCTCCAATTCCCCGTCCGTGGTGCCGAACGGAGTTTCGGTCCGAAACTGGTTTCGCGATGGCGGCGAAGTTCTGGATGTCTTGGAAAAGTGGTCGAACCCCTCGCGTTTTTAGGTCAAGGACTTTAAGTAGTCGAGAGGGGAGCGTCGGGGGCTGGCCGACGGCGTCCATAGGGCGGCGCCGCCCGGGCCCACCGCGCCGCCATATGGTGTGCGCACCTCGTGGCCCCCCTCCGTCTCGTCTTCTGGCTCCGTAAGTCTTCTGTGAAAATAGGCCATTCGCAATTATTTCCGGGGATTTTCCTGAAAGTTGATTTTCTGCACAAAAATAAGACACCAGGGCTGCTGAAAACAGCGTTAGTCCGTGTTAGTTGTATCCAAAATACACAAATTAGAGGCAAAACAATAGCAAAAGTGTTCGGGAAAGTAGATACGTTTTGGACGTATCAACTCCCCCAAGCTTAGCTTATTGCTTGTCCTCAAGCAATTCAGTTAACAACTGAGTGCGATAAAAGAACTTTCACGAACACATTTGCTCATATGATGTAAATATTCTCATTATATGGACGAGTACTTAGGCAATTCATAATAAGATAAATGCAAATAAAGTCATCTAATAGTTATGTCAATCATGAAAAAGATACCAACAAACTAATAATAAGCATCATGAATCATATCTATCAGCAGGATTGCAATGTTCATAAAAAGATTTGATAAAGTGGTATCTCGCTTGCCCGTATTTGTAAAGCAAAACATAAATGCCCAGGCACCTCTGAAATTCATGGAAAGACAAGAAGTAAAGATTGTCAAAGATAAAAGCATCAAAGTCATACCACAATTAACCATATTCTGGGACAAACATATTGCACTAAGAATGACAATTATGCTCTCAAGAAGGTGCTCAAAGAAAGGATGGTGACTCAACATAAAAGTAAAAGATTGACCCTTCGCGGAAGGGGGATTAACATGTGCTAGAGCTTTTCATTTTTCTAAAGACAGAAGTAAATTGTTTTGAGAGGTGTTTGTTGTTGTCAATGAATGGTAGTGGGCACTCTAACTACCTTGTCAACCAGACTTTCAAGAGCGGCTCCCATGAAGGACGTTATCTCTACCAGCAAGGTAAATCATCCCTCTTCTCTTTTGTTTACACATGTATTTTAGTTTCATTATGGATGACACTCCCCCAACCTTTGCTTACACAAGCCATGGCTAACCGAATCCTCGAGTGCCTTCCAACATTCTCATACCATGGAGGAGTGTCTATTTGCAAATTAAGTTGCTTACTGATAAATCAGGGCAAAACATGTGAAGAGAATTATTAATAAAAGTTAATTAATTGGGGCTGGGCACCCCGTTGCCAGCTCTTTTTGCAAAATTATTGGATAAGTGGATGTGCCACTAGTCCATTGGTGAAAGTCTGTCAGGAGTAAATGACAAGGTTGAAATATAAAACACCACATACTTCCTCATGAGCTACAAAACATTGACACAAATTAAGAAGTACTTTGAAGGTTTTAAAGGTAGCACATAAAAATTTACTTGGAATGGTTTGAAATGCCATGCATAGGTATTTATGGTGGACACTTTGGAATAACTTGGTTTTCAGGGGTTTGGAAGCACGAGCAGCATTCCCGCTCAGTACAAGTGAAGGCTAGCAATAGACTGGGAAGCGACAATCAAGAGAGCAATAACTGTCATAATCATGCTTGCGACAGAATAAAATTAACGGAGGCATAAAAGTGATACAAGAACTCTGAAGCAAAGTAAATCATCGAGGCTTAATTGACATTTGTTTTTTAGTCATATGCATGCGTGAGCATGTGCCAAGTCAATGCAAACGAGTTATTCAGAGGAGGATACCACAATGTCATACATATCTATGAATAAAACAATACAAGCAAATACTTATGACATGCTACTCATATTAATAAATTGGAGCTAAACATGAGAGATCATGAACTACTAGACTTTCATTAAATGACATATACCTCACATGAACCAACTAAGCATGCTCACATGAATGAGTATATGTACAAAAATGAAAACAAATAGAGTTCATACCATCCTCTCACCACAGTCAAATTGTCGTAGATCGTCATTATTGCCTTTCACTTGTGTAGCTTGAATAATATGAAATGAAAACCAAGCTCCAACCACCGGAGACCGCTGAACTCCATAATAAACTTTACAAAACCGAAGAAGAACAACAAATATTTTTGGTGTTTTCGAATTGGAAACAAGAACGAAAGTAAAATCTTTTGGATTTTCTCATAGCAAACCAACGATAGTAAATAAAGAAAAATAGGAACAAGAAACCAAATAAACAAATGATAAAGAGAAACAACAGAAATATTTTTGGTCTTTTTGTGTTTTAGAAAAGAAACAAAGCAAAAACAAGGGAATGAAAACTAAAAGAGTCACAGAAAAGCAAAGTGGCAGAAATCTGCCAAAACTTGACAGCAGTACAGTAATCATTTTTTTCGAAAATCTTCTGTTGTTCAACTCGAAAAGTGCTCAACTAATGAAAGTTAGATAATAACTGGGAACATGCATAAAAAGTTTCAGCTCAAAGTAACGTTAGGCTACGAGGAATTTTTCAGTATCAGTCCAGAATCTGTTTTTAGACAGCACTTCCCAAATATCATCTTCCTCATATTAGAGGCAACCATCGGCACACAAATGAAATAAAAATTAAAAGTAAAGGTTACTACAGTAGTAACAACCTTCAAAAACTAAAAATAAGAAACCTACTGAAATAAAAATAACCGAAAGAGAAACAACCAAAAAGAAGCGAAACAAGTATATACAAATATCCGGCAATTGTAATATGCAACGAATGAGTGATGCCGGCATACCTCCCCCCCAAGCTTAGGCTTTTGGTCTAAGTGGAGATCAACCCCACGGTGCCCATGAGGTGGCGCCTCCGTAATATGATGAAGGAGGATCCTGTCCTTCGTACGAACTGGAGGACGCACCAGGATATGTGACATTGTACCCATCAGAGGGCCCGGCGTCCTCGGAGTCGTGCTGCTGATGAAATCCACGTATCCTCAGCTGCTCATCCACCTCCTCCTTGGAACGCGACCACGGTCTCCTGCGAACACTGAACAAATCGGCCTGCACCAAAGGGATTTCCCTCTCATCCCCGTCAATAAACAACATTCTATAGAGAATATTTTCTAAATTAGAGTCAGTTGTGACAAATTGGTGACTCTTCATAGTAGCAATATCAAGCTTAATAGGAGTTAATTTCTCATCACTAGGATCAACAGAAAGACCTAGATACTCAACCATACGTGAAGCAACAATCCCTCCATAAATAGGTCCCTTACTAGCTAAGCGACGAGCAATAAGAGCACCAAGATGGTAAGGTGTACTTCCAGTAAGTGCAGCAACCAGAAAAGCAAGATGATAACTAGAAATGTTGCTAGTGTTCTCTCTACCAAGAATGTTAGTAGCAAGATAGTAAGTGAAATATCTAATGGCAGGGAGCTGAATGTTCCTTATCTTGCCGCGCTGAATGGTACGGCTATCATCGTTGGTAACTTCTCGATAGAGTTCCGTCAAAGCTTTGGGGCGGTTCTCGATCTTCTTCGATGTACCTATAGGAGTAATGTCCAGCACATCACAAAAATCACACAATTTCATAGTAACAGGCCTATCATAAATCTTAAATTTAACTGACGGTGTGAAAGGTGTGTTGCTAAATTTGAAGCTTTCAACAAAGATTTTAGTTAGCCTATAAAATTGATCGCTCTCATCTTCCATATAGGTTGACAAGCCCACATTATTAATGAGAAACAAGAAGTCATCAAGTAGCCCTGCATTACACAAAAAGTCAAAGCATGGAAAGGATGAAGCATTAGGAATCCCTTTGTCCTCATCATCTTCAAAGCTAGGTGCAATGACATCCTCATCATAGGATCGCCTAACACGAGTAGCTTCCCTTGAAGGCCTTGTCACTCTTGGCATATCCCTCTCAAACACTTCTCCAAAGGTGTGGTTATTCATTTTCCTTTTCTGAAATTTTTCAACAATCATTATAAAAGTTGATTTTGAGACATATAAATGAGGGAGACTACTGTAGGAACTTGATAGAGTACTAAACATGCATCAAAACTAATTTTTTACAACTTGAATCAAGCATGCAAACTCACTTAACACGTCACCTACAACAGCAAATTACTCAAGATATACTCAACTATACAAAATTCTATTTGGATAATTGGAGGAGTCACATACCGGAGAGAAAATGCTCCAAATCTCAGCAGCAAAGATGGGTTGAGCAAGGAGATCGAAAATTTCGAGCAAGAACAGCAAGAAACTCGGGTTTGAACAATGGTGGTGTGTTTTCCCGTGAAAGAGAGTGGAGTGGTAGGTGGATGAGTGAGTGGAGGGCAAGGTGGGGCACTCCCAGGTTGCATTTTGAAAAATAGGACCAGTGATATAATTTTTGTAAATTTTTGAAAACTTCGAAAAATGCACATTTCTGGGTGTTAAAATAACTATTTCAGGACAGAAAAAGATTTTCAAACTTCTAAACAACCAAAGCATCTTGCAAAGCAAGTAGTACTACAGTAAGTAAAACAAGTGGAGAAAGAAAGAAATGTTGTTTAGCTCTTCCATGCATATAAAATGTACTTGTTAACAAGGTTGATCAAGTCTTGCCACCAAATAAATTTTACATGTCATAAGAAGAAATAAACCTCAAATCAATCATGTTACCTTATATTGTATTGATATGGATCCAATCACAATAGTTTGATATCCTTCTTTAGGCTCATATATAGGACAATCAATAACTCCCACTTTGATAGTTCTCAAATTAGAAATTGTATTAACTCCATATACTTTATCAATCCTCTTGGGTAAATAAACAATATGTTCCTTGTCATCAAAATTGAAAGTAACTTTTCCTTTATTGCAATCAATAACAGCCCCTGCAGTGTTAAGAAAAGGTCTTCCAAGAATAATAGACATATTATCATCTTCGGGATTTCCAACACAACAAAATCAGTTAATATTAAGCAATTATGAGCAACTTGAACAGGAACATCCTCACATATACCAACAGGAACATCAGTAGATTTATCATCCATTTGCAAAGATATATCGGTTGGTATCAACTTATCTAAATCAAGTCTCTTGTAAAAGAGAAAAAGGCATAACACTAACTCCTGCTCCCATATCACATAGAGCAGTTCTAACATAATTATTCTTGATGGAACAAGGGATAGTTGGTATACCTGGGTCTCTTCTTTGGAACCTTGCCATTGAAAGAATAATTAGCAAGCATAGTGGAAATCTCCTCATTAGGAATTTTCCTTTTGTTAGAGACAATATCTTTCATATACTTTGAATAAGGAGGCAATTTAATAGCATCAGTCAAAGGGATTTGCAAAAACAAAGGTTTCATCCAATCACAAAATTTATTATAGTGTTCTTCCTCCTTTGATTTTAGTTTCTTAGCAGGAAAAGGCATTTGCTTTTGAACCCAAGGTTCTCTTTCATTACCATGTTTCTTAGCAATAAAATCTTCTTTAGTGTACTTTTTATTTTTAGCATGCTTTTCAGGTTCATTTTCAATCTCTTCTTTATCAGAAACATCATTCTTATCATTATCTTTATCATGTTCATTACCACTTTCAGTTTCAGCATCATAGAAATACTATTAGGATCATTAACATGTTCAGAAGATTCTACAACAATTTTATGTTTCTTCTTCTTTTCTTAGAAGGAGCACTAATTTCTTTAGTTCATTGAGAATCTTGTTCAACTCTTTTGGGATGCCCCTCAGGATATAGAGGATCCTGAGTAGAAACACCACCTCTAGTTGTTACTTCATAAGCATGTTTTTCTTTATGAGTATTTTTTAGCAAGTCATTTTGCACTTAGGTAAGTTGATCAATTTGAGTTTGAACCATATGAAAATGTTTAACAAGCATCTTAACATCATTGGAGGTTCTCTCCACAATATCATGCAATTTACTAATAGCTTGAGTGTTTTCTATTAGATGATTCTCTACTCTCATATTAAAGTTATCTTGCTTAACAACATAATTATCAAATTCGTCTAAACATTGATCAGGAGGTTTTGAATAAGGAATGTCTCCTCTATCAAAGCGTTGAAGAGAATGTACCTCAATTGTGGATGAAGGGGGAGTTATCTTACATAAATCTTCTATAGGAGGTAAATTCTTCACATCTTCAGATTTAATACCTTTCTCTATAAGAGATTTCAATCATACCCCTCTTCTTCAATATTGGTGTTGGGGTTGGTTCAGGTGTAGTCCAATCATCATGATTTTGGCTTATTCTAGCCAATAATTCTTCAGCTTCGTCTGGAGTTCTTTTCCTGAAAACACAACCAGCACAACTATCCAGGTATGCTCTAGACTCAATGGTTAGTCCACTATAAAATATATCAAGTAAGTCATGCTTTTCCAAATCATGTCAGGCCGAGCTCTAATAAGAGAGCAAAACCTTGCCCAAGCTTCAGGCAATTTCTCTCCATCTTCCTGGTCAAAATTATAAATTTTCTGCAAAGCAATATGTTGAGCACTAGCAGGAAAATATTTTCGAAAGAAGACATCAAGCAAACAACTTGGACTATCAATAGAATCATGAGGCAAACTATTATACCAAATTTTAGCATCATCCTTTAATGAGAAAGGAAAAAATTTAGCAACAAAATAAGTACGCTTCTTGGTATCATCAGAAAACAAGCTACTCAAAGTAGAAAGCTCAATCATGTGCTCTACATCACTTTCTTTTTCAGTACCACAAAAGGTGTTTTCTCAACAATAGATATATGAGATAAATCAAGAGAAAAATCATAATCCTTATCCTTAATATTTATAGGAGATGTGGCAAATTTAGGATCAGGAGAAAGTTTATATATAACAGCACGTTGTGCAAGAAGCTTTTTAATGTGACTTGCATCAGTAGTAGCATTACATTTATCAATAAAATCATCATCAAGTTCCACATAATCTTCATCAAGATCATCACTAGAGTGTTCAGCAGACTCAGGTGAATTAACAGGTGGTATTTTCATTAGGAATTTCAGTATTTTCAATCTGTCTAGACCTAGCAATTGTAGCATCTAGAAAAGGACCTAATGAACCATTATCATCAAGCACAGTAGAAGCATCACCAAAATTATCAGAGAAATTTTTCAGCAGAAGTACCAACACGTGAAGCTTGTGGTGGTGAAACAAGTTGACCTATCACAGATGGTGAATCAAGAGCAGCAGAGGTACTTAGAGTTGTACCTTTTCTTGTAGTGGATGGTAATATGGCGACTTTAGTATCGCGAGGTTTACCCATGATGGAGGATTTGCAGCGAACAATATCAATTCAGGTGAACTTGCAAATAAAGCTATGCTCCCGGCGCGCTTGAAAATAGTCTTGATGACCACAAGTATAGGGGATCGTAACAGTCTTTGAGGGAAGTAAAACCCAATTTGTTGATTCGACACAAGGGGAGCCAAAGAATATTTGTAAGCCTTAACAGCGGAGTTGTCAATTCAGCTGCACCTGGAAACATACTTGCTCGCAAGAGTTTATCGATAGCGACGTTTTATAGCGATGCGATAGTGAAATATAAGCGCAGTGTAATAAAGACAGCGGTAGTGATTATAGTAAACAGCAGGATTAAAATACTGTAGGCATAGGGATGGATGAACGGGAGCTGCATGGATAAGATAACTCATGTAATAATCAAGACAAGGCATTTGCAGATAATAATAAAACAGTATCCAAGTACTAAACAACCATAGGCATGTGTTCCGTATATAGTCGTACGTGCTCGCAATGAGAAACTTGCACAACATCTTTTGTCCTCAGCCGGTGCCGGGCCTCTAGGAAACTAAGTAATTAAGGTACTCCTTTTAATAGTACCGAGCAAAGCATTAACACTCCTTGAACACATGTGATCCTCATATCACAGCCTTCCCCTCCGGTTGTCCCAATTTCTGTCACTTTGGGGCCTCGGGTTCCGGACAGCAATATGTGTGTACAACTTGCAGGTAAGATCATAAAACAATGAATATCATCATGAATTAATAACATGTTCAGATGTGAAATCATGGCACTCGGGCCCTAGTAACAAGCATTAAGCATAACAAGTTGCAACAATATCATAAAAGTACCAACAACGGATACTAGGCACTATGCCCTAACAATCTTATGGCTATTACATGAACAATCTCATCCAATCCCTACCATCCCCTTCAGCCTACAGCGGGGAATTACTCACACATGGATGGGGGAAACATGGATGGTCGATGGAGAGGCGTCGGTGGCGATGATGGCGATGATCTCCTCCAATTCCCCGTCCGGCAGGTGCCGAACGGAGTTTCGGTCCCAGCCGGTTTCGCGATGGCGGCGGAGTTCTGGATGTCTTCTGGAAAAGTGGTCGAACCCCCTCGCGTTTTTAGGTCAAGGACTTTAAGTAGTCGAGAGGGGAGCGTCGGGGGCTGGCCGAGGCGGCGTCACCATAGGGCGGCGCGGCCCAGGGGCCCACCGCGCCGCCATATGGTGTGCGCACCTCGTGGACCCCCTCCGTCTCGTCTTCTGGCTCCGTAAGTCTTCTGTGAAAATAGGCCCTTCGCAATTATTTCCGGGGATTTTCCTGAAAGTTGATTTTCTGCACAAAAATAAGACACCAGGGCAATTCTGCTGAAAACAGCGTTAGTCCGTGTTAGTTGTATCCAAAATACACAAATTAGAGGCAAAACAATAGAAAAAGTGTTCGGGAAAGTAGATACGTTTTGGACGTATCAGAGGGACCAGCACCAGCTGCTTTCCGGTGTTTGGCAGTTGGTGCGGCGTGATGTCTACGCACGCTTCTATTCTTGTAGATAGTGTTGGGCCTCCAAGAGCAGAGGTTTGTAGAACAGCAGCAAGTTTCCCTTAAGTGGATCACCCAAGGTTTATCGAACTCAGGGAGGAAGAGGTCAAAGATATCCCTCTCAAGCAACCCCAATCACGATACAGAAGTCTCTTGTGTCCCCAACACACCTAATACACTTGTCGGATGTATAGGTGCACTAGTTCGGCGAAGAGATAGTGAAATACAAGTAGTATGAATGTATAGAAAGTAGAGTGCTTGCTGGCGTGCAATTGATGGTAGTAATATTGCAGAAGTAAAGATGCAGTAAACAGTAAACAAGCGATGATTGCGGTATTTGGAAACAAGGCCTAGGGATTATACTTTCACTAGTGGACACTCTCAACATTGATCACATAACAGAATAAATAGATAAATGCTATACTCTACACTCTCTTGTTGGATGATGAACACCACTAATTGTGTAGGATTACACGAACCTCAATGCCGGAGTTAACAAGCTCCACAATATTCGATATTCATGTTTAAGTAACCTTAGAGTGCATGACAGATCAACATAACCAAACCAAGTACTAACATAGCATGCACACTGTCACCATCACACTATGAAGGAGGCATAGATCACATCAATACTATCATAGCAATAGTTAACTTCATAATCTACAAGAGATCACAATCATAACCTACGCCAAGTACTACACGATGCACACACTGTCACCATTACACCGTGCAGAGGAATAGACTACTTTAATAACATCACTAGAGTAGCACATAGATGAATAGTGATACAAAACACATTGCAATCATAAAGGATATAAATAAGCACTTTACTATGCCATTCATAACAGTGAATAAGTATTCTGTGAAATATAGCCTAAGAGACCCACACGGTGCACACCTTTACACACGTGGGACAAGGAGTCTCGGAGATCACATAAGTAAAATCCACTTGACTAGCATAATGACATCTAGATTACAAGCATCATCATATGAATCTCAATCATGTCAGGCAGCTCATGAGATTATTGTATTGAAGTACATAGGAGAGAGATTAACCACATAGCTACCGGTACAGCCCTTAGCCTCGATGGAGAACTACTCCCTCCTCATGGGAGACAGCAGCGGTGATGAAGATGGCGGTGGTGTCGATGGAGAAGCCTTCCAGGGGCACTTCCCCGTCCGGCGGCGTGCCGGAAGACTCTGTCCCCAGATCTTGGCGCGATGGCGGCGCTCTGGAAGGTTTCTCGTACCGTGGCTTTTTCGTATCGTGTTTTAGGTCGGGACCTTTATATAGGCGAAGGCGGCGTCGGAAGGTCAACGGCGATGACACAACGGGGGCGCGGGCCCCCCTTGCCGCGCCGGCCTAATGTTTGGTGGGACTGTGGCCCCCTCGGCTCTCGGGTGTTGGAAGCTTCATGCAATCCTAAGATGCTGGACGTTGATTTCGTCCGATTTCCGAATATTTCCTTACTAGGATTTCGAAACCAAAAACAGCAGAACAGCAACTGGCCCTTCGGCATCTCGTCAATAGGTTAGTTCCGGAAAACGCATCAAAACGATATAAAGTGTGAACAAAACATGTAGGTAATGTCATAAAACTAGCATGGAACATAAGAAATTATAGATACGTTGGAGACGTATCAAGCATCCCCAAGCTTAGTTCCTACTCGCCTCGAGTAGGTAAACGATAACAATGATAATTTCTTAAGTGACATGCTACCAACATAATCTTGATCAACATTATTGTAAAGCATATGAGATGAATGCAGCGATTCAAAGCGATGATGAAGACAATGAGTAAACAACTGAATCATATAGCAAAGACTTTTCATGAATAGTACTTTCAAGACAAGCATCAATAAGTCTTGCATAAGAGTTAACTCATAAAGCAATAAATTCAAAGTAGAAGGCATTGAAGCAACACAAAGGATGATTAAGTTTCAGCAATTGCTTTCAACTTGTAACATGTTTATCCCGTGGATAATTGTCAACATAAAGCAATATAACAAGTGCAATAGGTAAACATGTAAGAATCAATGCACAGTTGACACAAGTGTTTGCTTCTAAGATAGAAGGAATAGGTAAACTGACTCAACAATAAAGTAAAAGATAGGCCCTTCGTAGAGGGAAGCAGGGATTATATCATGTGCTAGAGCTTTTCAAGTTTTGAAATCATATAGAGAGCATAAAAGTAAAGTTTTGAGAGGTGTTTGTTGTTGTCAACGAATGGTAATGGGTACTCTAACTACCTCATCAACCAGACTTTCAAGAGCGGCTCCCATGAAGGACGTTATCTCTACCAGCAAGGTAGATCATCCCTCTTCTCTTTTGTTTACACATGTACTTTAGTTTAGTTTATATTTTTTTATTTTTAGATGACACTCCTCCCAACCTTTGCTTTCTCAAGCCATGGCTAACCGAATCCTCGGGTGCCTTCCAACAATCACATACCATGAAGGAGTGTCTATTTGCAAAATTAAGTTGCTTACTGATGAAACATGTGAAGAGAATTATTAATGCAAGTTAATTAATCGGGCTGGGAACCCCATTGCCAGCTCTTTTTGCAAAATTATTGGATAAGCGGATGAGCCACTAGTCCATTGTGAAAGTCTGTCAAAAGTAAATGACAAGATCGAAAGATAAAACACCACATACTTCCTCATGAGCTATAAAACATTGACACAAATAAGAGATAATAGCTTTTGAATTATTTAAAGGTAGCACATGAAGTAATTTACTTTGGAATGGCAGAGAAATACCATGTAGTAGGTAGGTATGGTGGACACAAATGGCATAGTTTTTGGCTCAAGGATTTGGATGCACGAGAAGAATTCCTCTCAATACAAGGCTAGGCTAGCAAGGTTGTTTGAAGCAAACTCAAGTATAAAACGGTGCAGCAAGACTCACATATGAACATATTGTAAGCATTATAAGACTTTACATCGTCTTCCTTGTTGTACAAACACCTCAACCAGAAAATATCTAGACTTAGAGAGACCAATCATGCAAACCAAATTTTAACAAGCTCTATGTAGTTCTTCATTAATAGGTGCAAAGTATATGATGTAAGAGCTTAAACATTATCTATATGAGCACAACAATTGCCAAGTATCAAATTATTCAAGACATTATACCAATTACCACATGAAGCATTTTCTGTTTCCAACCATATAACAATGAACGACGGTTTCAACCTTCGCCATGAACATTAAAAGCTAAGAACACATGTGTTCATATGAACAGCGGAGCGTGTCTCTCTCACACAAGCATGAATTTATTCAAACATAAACAAAAATAAAAGCAAACAGACGCTCCAAGTAAAGTACATAAGATGTGACCGAATAAAAATATAGTTTCAAGAGAAGAAACCTGATAAATTGTTGATGAAGAAGGATGCCTTGGGCATCCCCAAGCTTAGATGCTTGAGTATTCTTGAAATATGCAGGGATGAACCACGGGGCATCCCCAAGCTTAGACTCTTCACTCTTCTTGATCATAGTATATCATCCTCCTCTCTTGAAAACTTCCTCCACACCAAACTCAAAACAAACTCATTAGAGGGTTAGTGCATAATCAAAAACTCACATGTTCAGAGGTGAAACAATCATTCTTAACACTTCTGGACATTGCCCAAAGCTACTGGAAGTCAATGGAACAAAGAAATCCATCCAACACAGCAAAAGAGGCAATGCGAAATAAAAGGCAGAATCTGTCAAAACAGAACAGTCCGTAAAGACGAATTTTAAAGTGGCACCAGACTTGCTCAGATGAAAATGCTCAAATTGAATGAAAGTTGCATACATATCTGGGGATCACGCACGTAAATTGGCAGTTTTTTCTGAGTTACCTACAGAGAACCCTACCCAAATTCGTGACAGCAAGAAATCTGTTCCTGCGCAGTAATCCAAATCTAGTACTGGCTTTACTATCAAAGACTTTACTTGGCACAACAATGCAATAAAATAAGATAAGGAGAGGTTGCTACAGTAGTAACAACTTCCAAGACACAAATATAAAAAAAAAGTACTGTAGTAAAATAAACAATGGGTTATCTCCCAAGAAGTTCTTTCTTTATAGCCATTAAGATGGGCTCAGCAGTTTTAATGATGCTCACATAAGAAATAAGAATTGAAGCAAAAGAGAGCATCAAGGAGCAAATTCAAAACAAATTTAAGCCTAACATGCTTCCTATGCATAGGAATCTTGTAAATAAACAAGTTCATGAAGAGCAAAGTAACAAGCATAGGAAGATAAAACCAGTGTAACTTCAAAAATTTCAGCATATAGAGAGGTGTTTTAGTAACATGAAAATTTCTACAACCATATTTTCCTCTCTCATAATAATTTTCAGAAGCATTATGAACAAACTCAACAATATAAGTATCACATAGAGCATTCTTATTCACATGCATAAAAGTATCATTACTCTCCACATAAGCATAATCAATTTTATTAGTTGTAGTGGGAGCAAATTCAACAAAGTAGCTATCATTATTATTCTCATCATCAAATATAGGAGGTATAGTATCATCATAATAAACTTTATCCTCCATAGTAGGCGGCACCAAAAGACTACTATCATTATAATCATCATATATGGGAGGCATATCATAATCAACATAAACTTTCTCCTCAATACCCGGAGGGCTAAAGAGATCATTTTCATCAAAACCGACCTCCCCAAGCTTAAATTCTTCCATAGCATTAGCAACAATGGTGTTCAAAGCATTCATACTAATAACATTCTGTTATCACCAGAATTTGACCGGGTCAGAGGTGGGCCGCGATTGAAGATGGATTTGAAGAATATATATGAAAGAAGTACATGAATCGGCCTTTTATACCAAGTTGGGCTAAATTGCCCGTGTATCTGTAACATATTAGATCGCATCTTAGTTTAGAAGTTAGAGTTTTTCCCGTGCACGGTCTGGTGCACGCCTGAATTAGAAAGTCCCCTGGACTATAAATATGTATCTAGGGTTTATGGAATAAACAACAACCAACGTTCAACACAAATCAATCTCGGCGCATCGCCAACTCCTTCATCTCGAGGGTTTCTCCTGGTAAGCACCATGCCGCCTAGATCGCATCTTGCGATCTAGGCGGGCAAGCTTATACGTTGTTCATGCGTTGCTCGTCTGAAGCCTTTTTGATGGCGAGCAACGTAGTTATCTTAGATGTGTTAGGGTTAGCATTGTTCTTCGTATCATATGCTGTCGTAGTGCAACCCTTATACATCTAGCCGCCCTACGCCTATCTTAGGTGTAGGGGCGGCACCCGCTTGATCATCGTTTAGTAGATCCGATCCGTTACGGTTGCTCCTTGTTCTTCAAGGATTAGTTTAATATCTGCAATAGTTAGGCCTTACAAAGGGTTGGAGGATCCAGCGGCGTGTAGGGTGTCATCTGCTAGCCCTAGACAGGACGTTCCGGGAATCAACCTCGTGTTGGTTTTTAGGCCCGTCTAGGATCGGCTCATGATCACCGTACGCGAGCGCGAGGCCCAATCGTGAGTAGGATGATCCGATTATGCGGTGAAAACCCCAAATCGTCGTAGATCTCATTAGCTTTACTTTGATCAAGCAGGACCACCATATATTCGTACACCCTGTATGAATCATGGGTGGATCGGCTCTTTGAGCCGATTCACAGGATAACCTGAGAGCCGATCGAGGCTCGTATTTAATGTTTACGTGTATGCCATGCGAAACTAAGCGAGGCATCATCCAACACCTTCCTGACCAGGTATAGGTCAGGTGGCACGCCCTTGCATCAGCATCGGACGTGTGCGCAGAAGGCTGCGGTCCATCGCTCGAGGGACCGGGCCACGCAGCCCGAGTTGTTCCGGCTCTACGGTGTTGCCCCGTCGCTGCCCGCCGGTGGGTTTCTGACCGCAACACATTCTCGCACGCCCGGTGGGACAATCTTCAACATCCGCATCGCCATCTACATCTGAGATGGCGGAAGGCACTCCGATCAAGTACGAGGATCTGACGAGCTCAAGAAGAAACATGACGAGATCAAGGCAGTCCTCGAAGCCGACCTCATCGGCTCTTTCTGAACCCGCTCACATGGCATCGTGGAAAGGGTTCTCACCTGAAGGTGCGCTCGATGGAGTGGACCTGTACTCCCCGTCAGAAGAACGCACCAGGTCGCTGCGTCGGAGATCAACTTCATGGTGGCTCATTCGCTGCACCGCCACTGAGAGCCCGGTGAACACTTTGGAGCGTGTCGCTCTCCGTGATGAAATCATGAGCCATCAGTACTCTCCGTCGGGACCGGCTCTGGGGACGTACTCAAGAGAGATGCACTCCAGTCCCGTCCACCGCTGCCGTTCGCGTTGGCAGCACCAGTGCCGAACTCATCGGCATACGTCATCTACAAGATTGGTGGTGACCCAAGTGACTACCAATTCCTACATGAGGCGCCAAAGGAGATCCCGCACGGATACACGTGCGCATATGTGCCAGAGCACCTGGGCACTCTCGAACCAGGCTGCAACAGCGGGGACTTCTGGAACAGCAGGAGGAACGTCGGGAGTAGACCTTGAGAAGCAGACGTGGCTAGCTAAGTATGCCACTCCGACGAATCCCCAGAGCTCAGCTCCTGCAGTTGGCTCGAGCTGGAAAAGCAAGCATGGCTGGCCAAGTATGCCACCCGGCGAATCTTCAGGGTTCAACGCCTTCAGCCATCACCGCGGAGGAGATTTGTACAATTCTGAAAGATCAGTTCGGCATGATGCCGAAAAGGAGGACAATCGGCTATACCAAGCCGTACCCCAACGAGTACGAATTGATTCCGCTACCTCCCAAATATCGGCTCCCTGACTTTACAAAGTTTAGTGGATCGGATGGTTCCAGCTCCATCGAGCATGTGAGCCGATATTTGGCACAGCTGGCATATCTCAGCATCGACGAGCTGCGTGTGAGGTTCTCGCCAGTCCCTCAGGATCGGCTTTCGGGTGGTACACATCCTTGCCACCGAACTCAGTCCGGACTTGGAAGCGATTGGAAGAGCAGTTCCACCTACGGTATCACTCGGGCTTCCGAGGCGGGCATTGCCGATCTTGTACGATAGAAGCGCGGGAAACAGTGATCGAATACATCCAGCGCTTCGGAGTGAGTTAGGAACCGATTCGGTTCACGTAAGTGGCAGTCGAGTTGGCGGTGGTGGGTCTCTCATCATCGATCAAGGACGTGGCCTCCCAAGCGGACTACCCTTCATTGGCGCACATGGTGCGAAGCTGTCAGATATGAGCAGCGCCACCGAGATGTTTACCAGGACAAATTCAAGCATGCGGTGGTCCTGGTTGAGGCAGACGAGGATGAAGGTGCGGGAGATCAAGAGGTAGCGGTGGCTGAATGGACTCGACGGCAAGCCCCGTGTCTGTAAGTGGGTTAAGCCACAAGGTCCCCCAAAAGGGTTGACTTCGACGTGACCAAAGCTGAGCAGATTTTCGACCTCTTACTCACGGAGAAGCAGCTGAAGGTACCGAAGGCCACAAGATCCCCACGGTCTGGAGCTGAACGGAAAGCCATACTGCAAATGGCATAACACGTTCTCCCACACCACCAACGACTGCAGGGTGTGGCGTCAGCAGATCCAAATGGCGATAGAAAAGGACGGCTAATTTTAACCAGTACGCCATGAAGGTCGATACACACCCCTTCCGCCGTTAACATGGTGGAGTATACTTACCATGGAGGGTGCCAGCAGATTTCTCGTGCAATATCAACATGGTGGGACCTGGGCACCACTCGGTAAGGACGGAGATGAGGGCAGCTGCTCTCATAGCAAAGACACGGAGGAAGCCGCTCCACGCGATCGGCTCCGCCACGACGGCAAGCGCTACGTCACAGAGGGAGAAGTGAAGAACATAAGATGTCAGCGACCTCTCTCTGATCACCTCCTCAACAAGTATGTGAGTCAGTATGACCAACGCCGACGATCCAGTGATGATGATGACAAAGATCCGCTGGCTAGGGACGACAGGAGACGTCGTCGGCATGATCACGACGAGGAGCGATATGAGCGCCACGCCAAAGAAAAGCCGAGGGAGCAAGACGACGTGGATAGGCACTGGGACTGCCCCTTCTTCAGACACTGTTGGGATTCAGGAATGAGCCGATTGCCTACAATCGGCAACTGCCCAGAGTGCATACAAAAGACGAAGGATGCAGCTAACGTGTCCGTGTTCAAACGTTTAGGGCCTCTCCCGCCTCGGAACAAGCATGCTGAGTCCCCTCGGGTGGAAGATCTCGAGGAACTAGAGGACGATGATGAAGAAGAAGACAGATATCATCGGCCAAGGTGGTGCCCTGATGGGCTCAGCCGTTCCCAAAAGCGAAGGGTTCAACGACTACGTGGGTTGGAAGAAGCTGAAAGGTTATACCTGCACACGTTGAGGAAGGCGCGGCCTGATCGGCCGCTAAAATTCAGCGAACCCTGGATGAAGAAGGGCGGCCACAAAGGAAAGAGTGGCGCCCCAGGCCAAAGAAAGCCGATGATGAGACATCGGGTGGCACAAACATGGTCTTCATCCTTCCAACGGAGTTTAGCGCTCAGGATTAGACGAAGCACCAGCCCACTGCTCTGCTGCCGGCCCACGGCCGGTCATCTTTGAGAAGCCACGAGAGAGAAGCTACAGGCATCAAGGCCCTATACTTGCGAGGTTACATCAATGGGCAGTCTGTCAATAAGATGTTGGTGGACACCGGAGCGGCAGTTAACATTATGCCATACTCCATGCTACGTCGGTTGGGACGCTCCAGCTCGGATCGATCAAGACCAATGTGACAACTGAGCGATTTCAACGGACAAGCATCTGACGCACAAGGTGTTCTCGAATGTGGATCTGACCGTAGGAAGGAAAACGTTCCCTACGACGTTCTTTATTGTCGACAGCAAGAGTTCCTATGCTGTCCTGCTAGGGAGAGACTGGATCCACGCCAACTGTTGCATTCCTTCCACAATGCACCAATGCCTAATACAGTGGGATGGAGATGAAGTAGAAGTCGTCCACGCAGATGATTCAAGAGATTTCAACGGCTGGCATGAACGTTTGGGAGACATCAGGCCAAGAGCCACTCTCAGGCATCAATTTGGACGACTGCGAGCGCATCGACGTGACAAAGGACGGGGTTAGGTTGGTTTTATCCACCGGCCTGACCGTGTGACAAGAGCAACATCGATGAGAAAATGTGGCGATGCCGATCCAAGCGATCGGCCCCAAGGATTTATGAAGGAACATTGCAAAAAACCTTCATCGAGCAAGCAACGTGGAGGCTGATTCCAGCAATCGGCCAAAATTGTCCTCACCATCCACTCTGCTGGGATTCAACATCGATCTAATAGGCGATGGGTTTACGTCGGCTGATGAGCTGGAGGAAGTCCACACTGGTCCTAACAGAGCCGACGTTCACATAGAGTGCCTTGGCTAATCACAAAGCCGATTTCAGCAGTTACCTGGCAGAATCGGCTCGGGGGGCACCTAGGTGGATAAAACACGAGGATGCGAAGGGAAAGTGTCTTCCAAAGGCCCAGCAGTTCAGGATATTCTTTGATGATGGGTATTGAAGCATGGGGGCTGATACATAAATCGGCCGTAAAAATTCAAAAAAAATTTATGCACAGCCGGTGCATGGCCATCAACTCAAGGTACAACTGTTATAAGCATCAAATCCGCCAAAGGAAAGGAGCCGATCTGACCAGCAAGGTGCAAGAAGTGGACTGAAGAAACTCGGGGGGCAGCTCACCCCGAAGGTCCTCTCTACGGAGCGATTTTGTTCAAATCGTGCCGCTCTGCATGATAGTTCTTCAGACATGGTCCAACCCAGGTCCATTCGGCTAAGTTGCGATCCTCGTCTCTCGTTTCGCCTTGGCGAGATTCGGGGGCAGGGTAGTAAATGCTCTGTTTCTAGAAGCCAATTGGAGTATCATCGGCTGGTCCTGTGTAGCAACCTTCTTCGAGGATGGTGAATTTTGCAGAGAAGGATCACCACGTCTCAGGAGTCATCAGTCGAAGAGGATGAAGGACGGATTATGAGAGACCGATGCGTTGCCATCGGCTCGTTAAGCATTGGCAAAGTGATGATCGGCAGAATCAGTATGAGGGGAAATCGGCTAAATTGGCATAAAGGAAATCGGCAGAATCAAATTGGGGAATTTCTTCATTAATAAACGAGATTTCTTACATAGAAGAGCTGATTGCTCTCAAAAGAAAGTACTAAGGGGATACATTGCCCTGTCTACTACTACTGATCCTATGCTAAAGGTCCTATCTACGGGCCGTCGCTGCCCTCGTCGTCACCGGCTGTCGCGCCGCGTCGGCGCTACTCCCGGCGGGCTCGCCGTCCTTCTTTGTAGTGACCGCTGCAGACCTCGTCGCCCTCGTCCTCCCTCGTCGTCGTCGTCGGCGTGGGCATCAGATTCCTCGGCCGTGGCGGGCGCTTGGCCGGTGGTTGGTCGGAGGTGTCGTCCTCCTTCCTCCTCCTCCTCCTCCTCCTCCTCCTCCTCCTCCTCGGAGAAGGTGAAGTCATTGTGGGAGAGGCGATCGTCATCGCTCTCCTCCTCTGTCTCCCCGTCGGCGAGGAAGCGGAGGTCACTTTCCCCATCGGTCAAGGACTTGTCGTCCTCTGACCAGATGGAGAAGTTGTGACTCGGCTCATCCCGGCCTCAATGGCGCGGCGGATGTTGGCCGCGTGGACCTCCGCCGGGTTCCACTCCGGCGTCGGCTCGCGGGAGGAGGAGGACTCGAGGGAAAGACCCGATGAGGCAGAGGAAGAAGATGACATGGTGGCACAGGCGGGCTTTTGGAGTGCTAATGCGAAGGGGATGAAGAAGCGAACTGTTTGGAACAGTTAAATAAAAGGGGGATATAGTGGAGATTTAATGCCACAGCAGTTTCCGAGGAAGTGGTGCCCAATATAAAAAAAAAAATTCAGACCACGCGGAGAAGTGGAGGAGGCAAGGCATCGCGATGAAGGATACTGCGGCGGTTTCTGCTCTGCCACGACATGACCCAACGAAGGAAAAGCTTAATGATTTTGGAAATGTCATTTCCAAAACCAGGGGGGCATGTGTTATCACCAGAATTTGACCGGGTCAGAGGTGGGCCGCGATTGAAGATGGATTTGAAGAATATATATGAAAGAAGTACATGAATCGGCCTTTTATACCAAGTTGGGCTAAATTGCCCGTGTATCTGTAACATATTAGATCGCATCTTAGTTTAGAAGTTAGAGTTTTTCCCGTGCACGGTTAGGTGCACGCCTGAATAGAAAGTCCCCTGGACTATAAATATGTATCTAGGGTTTATGGAATAAACAACAACCAACGTTCAACACAAATCAATCTCGGCGCATCGCCAACTCCTTCGTCTCGAGGGTTTCTCCTGGTAAGCACCATGCCGCCTAGATCGCATCTTGCGATCTAGGCGGCATGCTTATTACGTTGTTCATGCGTTGCTCGTGCTGAAGCCTTTTGATGGCGAGCAACGTAGTTATCTTAGATGTGTTAGGGTTAGCATTGTTCTTCGTATCATATGCGGTCGTAGTGCAACCCTTATACATCTAGCCGCCCTTACGCCTATCTTAGGTGTAGGGCGGCACCCGCTTGATCATCGTTTAGTAGATCCGATCCGTTACTGGTTCCTCCTTGTTTTCAAGGATTAGTTTAATCTCTGCAATAGTTAGGCCTTACAAAGGGTTGGAGGATCCAGCGGCGTGTAGGGTGTCATCTGCTAGCCCTAGACAGGACGTTCGGGAATCAACCTCGTGTTGGTTTTAGGCCAGTCTAGGATCGGCTCATGATCCGTGCGCGGCGCGAGGCCCAATCGTGAGTAGGATGATCCGTTATGCGGTGAAAACCCAAATCGTCGTAGATCTCATTAGCTTTACTTTGATCAAGCAGGACCACCATATATTCGTACACCCTGTATGAATCATGGGTGGATCGGCTCTTTGAGCCGATTCACAGGATAACCTGAGAGCCGATCGAGGCTCATATTTAATGTTTACGTGTATGCCATGCGAAACTAAGCGAGGCATCATCAACACCTTCCTGACCAGGTATAGGTCAGGTGGCACGCCCTGCATAGCATCGGACGTGTGCGCGGAAGGCTTTGCGCCGTCGCTCAGAGGGACCAGGGCCAGCCGCAGCCCTGAGTTGTTCCCGGCTCTACGGTGTTGCCCATCGCTGCCCGCCGGTGGGTTTCTGACCGCAACACATTCCCATTAGCATGCATAAGTTCCATGGGTTTTTTAATTTTCTCTTCAAACACATCATGTCCTAATTCAAGATAAAGTTCATAGAGATCTCTCATTTTGTTGTTGTCTTCCATTAAGCCTTACTAGTGTAAAACAAAAGACAAAAAGGCAATGCAGGATCTAAAGGAAATAGCCGAGCACACACACAACGCCTTGAGAAAAGTACTTAGTTACGGGACCGAAGTATGAATGCCTTTACCTTTCCTCCCCGGCAACGGCGCTTGAGAAAAGTGCTTAGTTGCCGGGGTCCAGTACCTTTTACCTTTCCTCCCAAGCACAACGGCGCCAGGAAAAGTGCTTGATGTCTACGCACGCTTCTATTCTTGTAGGCAGTGTTGGGCCTCCAAGAAGAGGTTTGTAGAACAGCAAGTTTCCCTTAAGTGGACTACCCAAGGTTTATCGAACTCGGGGAGGAAGAGTTCAAAGATATCCCTCTCAAGCAACCCCGCAATCACGATACAAGAAATCTCTTGTGTCCCAACACACCTAATACACTTGTCGGATGTATAGGTGCACTAGTTCGGCGAAGAGATAGTGAAATACAAGTAGTATGAATGTATATGAGCAGTGTAATAGCAATGCAGAAAAGTGTGCTTGGCGTGCGGTTGATGGTAGTAATATTGTGAAGTAAAGATGTAGTAAAACAATAAACAAGCGATGATTGCAAAGTTTGGAAACAAGGCCTAGGGATTATACTTTCACTAGTGGACACTCTCAACATTGATCGATAACAGAATAAATAGATAAATGCTATACTCTACACTCTCTTGTTGGATGATGAACACCACTAATTGTGTAGGATTACACGAACCCTCAATGCCGGAGTTAACAAGCTCCACAATATTCGATATTCATGTTTAAGTAACCTTAGAGTGCATGATAGATCAACATAACCAAACCAAGTACTAACATAGCATGCACACTGTCACCATCACACTATGAAGAAGGCATAGATCACATCAATACTATCATAGCAATAGTTAACTTCATAATCTACAAGAGATCACAATCATAACCTACGCCAAGTACTACACGATGCACACACTGTCACCATTACACCATGCAGGAGGAATAGACTACTTTAATAACATCACTAGAGTAGCACATAGATGAATAGTGATACAAAACACATTGCAATCATAAAGGGATATAAATAAGCACTTCACTATGCTATTCATAATAGTGAATAAGTATTCTGTGAAATATAGCCTAAGAGACCCACACGGTGCACACACTGTCACCTTTACACACGTGGGACAAGGAGTCTCAGGAGATCACATAAGTAAAATCCACTTGACTAGCATAATGACATCTAGATTACAAGCATCATCATATGAATCCAATCATGTCGATGCAGCTCATGAGATTATTGTATTGAAGTACATAGGAGAGAGATTAACCACATAGCTACGGTACAGCCCTTAGCCTCGATGGAGAACTACTCCTCCTCATGGGAGACAGCAGCGGTGATAAGATGGCGGTGGTGTCGATGGAGAAGCCTTCCGGGGCACTTCCCCGTCCGCGGCGTGCCGGAACAGAGACTCTGTCCCCAGGATCTTGGCTTCGCGATGGCTCCTGGAAGGTTTCTCGTACCGTGGCTTTCGGTGTCGTGTTTTAGGTCGAGGACCTTTATATAGGCGAAGAGGCGGCGTCGGATGGTCCAACGAGGCGACGACACAACAGGAGCGCGCCCCTTGGCCGCGCCGGCCTACTGTTTGGTGGGCCTGTGGCCCCCCTCACGGCTCTCGGGTGTTCTGAAGCTTCATGCAATCCTTAGATCTTTGGCGTTGATTTCGTCCGATTCGAGAATATTTCCTTACTAGGATTTCTGAAACAAAAACAACGAGCAAACAGCAAGCCCCCTTCGGCATCTCGTCAATAGGTTAGTTCCGGAAACGCATCAAAACGATATAAAGTGTGAACAAAACATGTAGGTAATGTCATAAAACTAGCATGGAACATAAGAAATTATAGATACGTTGGAGACGTATCACGGCGCTAGAACCAGAGTCGGAGGCAGGAGTCTTCTGGGCGTGAGAGGTCGGATGTACCCCGGACATCGTAGAAAGAGGCACCACATTTTCCACCACCTGACTTTCCGGATCAGCTAAAACCAGAATCGCGGGAAACATGTAGGAGATGGGAATGGGGTCATATACCTCCAGAATAATGCATTCATCTTCCTCGTTGTCGGTATCATCGGCCCGAGCTCTTGATGAGGAGGGTGCTGAGGGCTTACCGGAGCCCGAGTCGAGGATGGCGTCCATCTCGTGAACTGGAGTGTTCTGGACAGAATCTGGATCATCCACGTTCCACTCGGTGTGGTCGGAGGTTAACTTAGCCGGTTCTTCGCGTTTCTGGCGGCGGAAGTTTTGAAAAAACAAGGTAAATTGTTAGAAACAGTGTAGAGATTAGTATTCCGGGTCATGTATTTCTACACAATATGTTCCCCTTCGAGAGGTTCTTGGCAGTCTTGAAGAAATATGTTCATAACCGCGCTAGGCCAGAAGGAAGTATCTCAAAGGGCTACGGAACAGAGGAGGTCATTGAGTTTTGTGTTGAATTTCTTCTTGACCTTAATCTGATTGGTGTTCCTGAATCTCGGTATGAGGGGAGGCTAACTGGAAAAAGCACACTAGGAAGGAAAGCAACGGTGTGCAGGGACAAGCTTTCTTTCAATCAAGCACACTACACGATTCTATACAATTCCAGCTTGGTGGCTCCGTACATCGTGATACAGAAGAATGTTGTACGAGAAATAAACCTGGGCAAGCCCGAGTCCTTGATTACACGTCAACACATGAATATCTTCGACGGTTGGTTGCAAAGACATCTCATGAGTGACACCACTGTTGAAGAGCAGTTGTACTTGGTGGCAGGTTACCATCTTCAAACATATGTACATTCCAGGTACGAGATAAATGGGAATACATTTTACACGATCACCCAAGATAAAAAGAGCACCAACCAAAATAGTGGTGTCCGCTTCGATGCAAAAGACGAGAATGGGAAGACCACCACATATTATGTGTACATAGAGGACATATGGGAACTTGACTATGGACCTACTTTTAAGGTCCCTTTGTTTCGGTGCAAATGGGTGAAGCTCAACGGTGTACAGGTAGACGATAAGTACGCTATGACAACAGTGGATCTCAACAATCTTGCGTACATGAACGAGCCATTCGTCCTAGCCAACGAGGTGGCTCAAGTTTTCTACGTGAAGGACATGTCTAGCAAATCGAGAAAAAGAAATCAACAAAAGAATACATCAACCGAGGAGCCAAAGCGCCACATAGTTCTTTCGGGGAAAAGAAACATCGTGGGAGTGGATGACAAGACAGACATGTCAGAATATTATAATAAGTTTAAAGAAATTCCGCCCTTCACGGTGAAAATTGACCCAAGCATCTTGCTAAATGATGAAGATTCTCCATGGCTACGGCACAGAAGAAAACCCTTCTCGGTAATGTAATAATGTATTCTAAATAGTTCCCAAGACAATCTCTACATTTATGTAATAATGAGAACCCTCCTCTTGTACCCTGAGCTACTGGTTATTGTGTAATCATGTAACTGTATGTAAGATATAAAAGTGGAGATGGAGTCTTTCACGGGATTGCAGGAAAAAAAATCCGAGGCGCAACATCCGAAGATGTCGTATGGCGTGTGCACCAACGACATCTTCGAGAAGTTGCGCCACGGGAAATTTCTCAACCCTTTCCTCCATCCATGGGGATGAAACTCCCCCTACATGCTAGGTTGGCTTGTTGATCTGCTTGCCAAGGTGTATCGATGCTCCTTTTATAGGCACGGCGCCGCTTCTACTTTGTCTTGTTCCTTCGACACGGCGTCATGTGATACGTCTCAAACGTATCTATAATTTCTTATGTTCCATGCTATTTATATGACAATACTCACATGTTTTATATACACTTTACATCATTTTGATGCATTTTCCGGCACTAACCTATTAACAAGATGCCGACGCCGTTCTTTTTGTTTTTGCTGTTTTTTGTTTGAGAAATCCTACCACAGTATTCTGGAGCAAACAAAAGCACGGTCTTGGCCACGGAGCCAGAAGTCCAAGGAGGAGACGAAGAGGGCGACAAGGCGGCCACACCCTAGGGAGCGCGGCCCCACCTACGGGCGCGCCGCCCCATGGGGTGGGCCCCTCGGCGCCTCCCGACTCTGCCCCTTAATATATTTCTCCAGTCGCGAAAACCCTATTACCGAGAGACACGATACGAGAAAATTCTGACGCCGCCGCCAATCCCATCTCGGGGGATTCGGAGATCGCCTCCGGCACCTGGAGAGGGGAATCATCTCCGGAGGGCTCTACATCACCATGCCCGCCTCCGGGCTGATGCGTGAGTAGTTCATCCTTGGACTATGGGTCCATAGCAGTAGCTAGATGGTTGTCTTCTCCTCTTGTGCTATCATGTTTAGATCTTGTGAGCTGCCTATCATGATCAAGACCATCTATTTGTAATGCTACATGTTGCGTTTGTTGGGATCCGATGAATATTGAATACTATGTCAAGTTGATTATTGATCTATCATATATGTGTTATTTATGCTTTTGCTTTCTCATTGCTAGTAGAGGCTCTGGCCATACTTGTAACTCCAAGAGGGAGTATTTATGCTCGATAGTGGGTTCATGCCTCCATTGAATCTGGGACAGTGACAGAAAGTTCTAAGGTGCTGTTGCCACTAGGGATAAAACATCAATGCTTTGTCTAAGGATATTTGTGTTGATTACATTACGCCTCATACTTAATGCAATTGTCTTGTTGTTTGCAACTTAATACGGAAGGGGGTGCGGATGCTAACCCGAAGGTGGACTTTTTAGGCATAGATGCATGCTGGATAGCGGTCTATGTAATTTGTCGTAATGCCCTAATTAAATCTCATAGTAGTCATCATGATATATGTATGTGCTTCTCTATTTGTCAATTCCCATCTGTAATTTGTTTACCCAAGATGCTATTTATCTTATTGGAGAGACACCACTAGTGAGCTTTGTGGACCCGGTCCATTCTTTTACATCTGAAATACAAATCTGCACGTCTACGTTCTCATTTGTTCATAAACAGCTTGTCATTCTCACACCTACGTTTTCAAATATTTGTTTCAGCAAAAGACAGTGAATTGTTTCTTTCTCTTTGATAAGTTAGGGTAAAAATGTTATGATTATATTCATTTATAGAGTTTCCAGTTGGCAGAATCACTGATGTTGTGCCTATCTTTCACTAACCAACCTTCTAAGCAGCTTTTCTCTCTCACAGGTTAAATACTTACATGGTTTCTTTGAGAAGCTTAACATATAACATCCACCTTTATCTGGGTTCTCAGCGAGGCATGTTCAGCATCAAAAGCATTTTAAAGCAATGCAGCAATTGATAAAATGTTGCTCTGAGATCTCTGCGATTAAATCACCTTTGTTTATTAATCTAGCCTTTCTTTACTTTATTTTAACATTTTTCTTTATATTTTCTAAAATTAGTTGTGATTTACCTTTGTTTCTTTTTATCTTTATTGATTTCTTATATCAAACTAAAAATTCGTTCTTGTTTTTTTGTTTGTATTTGATTGTTTTCTTGTTTTATTCTTGATAAAAGTACTATAAAAAAGTAGGTTGGAAAATAATAATATGATTTTTCTTTATCTATTAACACTCTATAGTGTATTAATTTGTAAGTGGAAGCTATATAAACATATAAATCAACATTGAAACAATTTTCTTGATCAATGCTGTTGAATGTATAATGAATTTTATTCGCTTTGAAACAAATTTTTAGGATGCAAACCAGATTATTCATAAATAAATTGTGTTTTTACTCTCTTAAGAAAACTAAAGATTCATTGCACATCATGTACAAAAGACAATCTTTCTAATTCATGGATACATCAAAATTAACTTTATTGTTGATATTATCATCATATAAATATCTTCATATGGAAAAAATTATCTGATTTAATGATAAATGAACATGTTTACTAAACATGAGAAAGTAAATCTTTGATGAAGGTGTTACTACCTGGTTATTATGATGATATTGTTTCTATAGGGATTAAATTTTCTTGAAGACCTATTCAAGTTGGCTGTGAAGTACTGTCACTCTTTTTAGATCTTTGTAACAAACTCTGTTGAAGTATATTCTGATCAGGCTGCTGATGTATGCTGAAGACATAGGATAGAGATGCATTCTCGTGAAAGCCTCTCCTTGAGTGATTAAAGATGATATTATTATGTCTAACGTTTAACTGATGATAATGTTGATCCTAATAATCTTGCTAACCATTGTTTCTCTCAAGAAGACCAAGATAACTGATAATTTCATTAAAAGTAGCAATGTCTGTCATATTGGCTCCAGATAATTTTGGTAACAACAACTGTATGCCATATCCTTCTAATAATGGTAATTCTTATGTTAATTCTTACAATAATAGTAGAGTGTACCCTTTGGTCTTGAAGTCATGCTTAAAAAATTTATTAGTACACAAAATGATTGCTTTTAATAAATCTGTTGAAGAAAAGCTTAGTAAAATTGACATTCTTGCTTCTAAGGTTGATAGTCTTGCTCTAGATGTTGATCTTTTAAAATTGAAAGTTATGCCTAATGAAGATAAAGATATTAAGTCATTTGCTACAGCAAACGCTATCCAAGTTTGAATTAATGACAATATTAGATTGATGGTTGAATTGCATTCTAGGTGGGAAAGAGAAGAAAGAGAAAAACTTGCTAAAGAGAATAATGTAGCTAAAGTTTGGACTATTACCACCACTAGTAATGTTGATGCTTCACATGTTGCTAAACCTCCTACTATCAATAGTAAAATAATTGGTGTTGGCAATGTTTGTACTCCTAGTACAAAGCGTAAATTACCTGAAACTGTTGAAACTGTTTGTGATAAAAGTGCTGAAATTTTTCATAGTTTTGGACAATGATCCCATTGCTTTAGATCATAATGGTTTAGATTTGATAATTGTTATATCTCAAGTTATTAAGTTCTTACAAAAACTTGCTAGAAGTCCTAATGCTAGTCCTATAAATTTAGCCATGCTACAAACATATTACAAATGTCTCATTAAAGCTAGAGAAGAAAAAATTAAAACTTGAAACTTCTATTCCTAGGAAGTTGGAAGATGTTTGGGAGCCCATCATTATTAGATGAGAAATTAGTGATTTTGATTGTAGTGCTTTATGTGATCTTAGTGCAAGTATTTATGTTATGCCTGAGAAACTCTATGATATGCTTGACTTGCCACCACATTGAAAAATTGTTATTTGGATGTTAATCTTAGCGATAATTCTATAAAGAAACCTTTGGGAGGATTGATAATGTTCACATTAGAGTTAACAATAACCTTGTCTAGTTGATTTTGTTGTCTTGGATATCGAATACAATGCATCTTGTCTATTGTTTTGGGAAGACCACGCTTCTGGTGCTTCTATTCTTGTAGACGGTGTTGGGCCTCCAGGAGCAGAGAGGTTTGCAGAACAGTAGCAAGTTTCCCTTAGTGGATCGAGGCTTTCGAACTCGAGGAGGAAGAGGTCAAAGATATCCCTCTCATGCAACCACAAAGTATAACAGAAGTCTCTTGTGTCCCCAACACACCTAACAAGGTCCACTAGTTCGGCGAAGAGATAGTGAAGAATACAAGTGGTATGAATGAATATGACAGGTAAATGCAGCAGGAAAAGTGCTTGCTGGCGTGCGGTTGATGGTAGTAATATTGCAGGCAGTATACAGATGCGGTAAAACAGTAAACAAGCAGCGATAACGATATTTAGGAACAAGGCCTAGGGATCATACTTTCTAGTGGACACTCTCAACATTGATCACATAAGAGAATAAATAGATAGATGCTAGACTCTACACCCTCTTGTTGGATGATGAACACCACTAACGGTGTAGGATTACGAACCCTCAATGTAGGAGTTAACAAGCTCCACAATACCAGTATTCATATTTAAATAACCTTAGAGCATAATAGATCTTTGCAAAATAAACCAAGAACTAACATAGCATACACACTGTCCACATTACACTCTGAAAGGAGGAATAGATCACATCAATACTATCATAGCAATAGTTAACTTCATAATCTACAAGAGATCACAATCATATCCTACGCCAAGTACTACACGATGCACACACTGTCACCATTACACCGTGCAGGACTACTTTAATAACATCACTAGAGTAGCATGTAGATATATTGTGATACAAAACACATTGCAATCATAAAGAGATATAAATAAGCACTTCAGTATGCCATTCATAACGGTGAATAAATTGATACCTTGAAATATAGCCTAAGGGAACCCCTACAGTTGCACACACTGTCACCTTTACACACGTGGGACAAGGAGTCTCCGGAGATCACATAAGTAAAACTCCCTTGACTAGCACAATGACATCTAGATTACAAGCATCATCATATGAATCTCAATCATGTAAGGCAGCTCATGAGATTATTGTATTGAGTACCATAGGAGAGAGATTAACCACATAGCTACCGGTACAGCCCGAGGCCTCGATGGAGAACTGCTCCCTCCTCATGGGAGACGCGGCGTTGATGAAGATGGCGGTGGTGTCGATGGAGAAACCTTCGGGGCCTGGAGCCTGATGGTGTGCCGGAGCAGAGGCTCTGTCCCCCGGATCTTGGCTTCGGCGATGGCGAGCGGCTACCGGAAGGTTTTCTGCAGTTTCGTCGAACGTCTAGGCTTTAACGGAGACCTTAAGTAGGCGGAAGGGCAGGTCGGGGGGCCACACGAGGCCCCACGGCAGACAGCCAGCGACCAGGCCAGACGCCATGCAGTGTGCAGCCTGTGGCCCCACTTCGTAAGTCCTCCGGTCTTACGGAAGCTTCGTGTAAAAATAGGCCCATAGGCGTTGATTTCGTCCACTTCGAGGATATTTCCTTACTAGGTTTAAAACCAAGCAATAAACCAGGAGCGGCACTTGACTCTCGTCAATATAGGTTAATGATTCCAGGAGAACGCATAATAATGACACTTATAATGTGTATAAAACATGTAGGTATCATCAATAAAGTAGCATGGAACATAAGAAATTATCGATACGGCAGAGACGTATCAGCATCCCCAAGCTTACTGCTCGTCCCGAGCAGGTAAACGATAAACAAAGATAATTTCCGGAGTGACATGCCATCATAACCTTGATCATACTATTGTAAGCATATGTAATGAATGAAGCGATCAAAACAATGGTAATGACATGAGTAAACAAGCCCGAATCATAAAGCAAAGACTTTTCATGAATAGTACTTTCAAGACAAAGCATCAATAAGTCTTGCATATGGGTTAACTCATAAAGCAATAAATCAGAATAAGTTAAGGTATTGAAGCAACACAAAGGAAGATTGAGTTTCAGCGGTTGCTTTCAACATAGCATGTATATCTCATGGATATTGTCAATGTAAAGTAATATAACAAGTGCAATATGCAAGTATGTAGGAATCAATGCACGGTTCACACAAGTGTTTGCTTCTTGAGGTGGAAGGAGATAGGTAAACAGACTCAACAATAAAAGTAAAAGAAAGGTCCTTCAAAGAGGAAAGCATCGATTGCTATATTTGTGCTAGAGCTTTGATTTTGAAAACATGAAACAATTTTGTCAACGGTAGTTATAAAGCATATGTATCATGTAAATTATATCTTACAAGTTGCAAGCCTCATGCATAGTATACTAATAGTGCCGCACCTTGTCCTAATTAGCTTGGATTAACACGGATTATCATTGCATAACACCAATGTTTCAACCAAGTGTCACAAAGGGGCACCTCTATACCCTGTGCAAAGGTCTAAGGAGAAGGTTCGCATTGGATTTTACAGCTTCAGTCATTCTCAGCAGACACTCCATCAGGGACAACATAGACCTTGAGATAATGGACTCCTCTTTTAATGCTTAAGCATTCAACAACGGAGATAATATTCTCATAGAGATTGAGGATTAATTCCAAGCTGAAGCTTCCACCATGATTCATGGCTTTAGTTAGCGGCCCAATGTTCTTCTCTAACGGTATCCATACTCAAACCATTTGATTGTAACCGCCCTTACTTGAGACAAGATGGACATGCATAACACACATGATATTCAACAAGAGTAGTTGATGGCGTCCCCGAGAGCAACACATGGTTATCGCACAACAAACAACTTAATAAGAGATAAGTGCATAAGTACATATTCTTCACGATAGTTTAAGCTATTTTGTCCCATGAGCTATATATTGCGAAGACAAGAATAGAAGTAAAGGTAGCACTCAAGCAATTTACTTTGGTATGGGGAGAAATACCATGTGGTAGGTAGTATGGTGGACACAAATGGCATGAGTGTTGGCTCAAGTTTGGATGCATAGAGAAGTATTCCCTCGATACAAAAAGGTTTAGGCTAGCAAAGTTATTTGAAACAAACACAAGGATGAACCGTTGCAGAGCAAAACTTACGTAAAAGACATAATATTGTAAACATTATAAGACTCTACACGATCTTCCTTGTTGTTCAAACTCAATACAAGAAATTATCTAGACCTTAGAGACCAATTATGCAAACCAAATTTTAGCAAGCTCTATGTATTTCTTCATTAATAGGTGCAAAGTATATGATGCAAGAGCTTAAACATGAGCACAACAATTGCCAAGTATCACATTATCCCAAGACATTTTACCAATTACTACATGTAGCATTTCCCGTTTCCAACCATATAACAATTAACGAAGCGGTTTCAACCCATCGCCATGAACATTAAAAGCTAAGAACACATGTGTTCATATGAACCAGCGGAGCGTGTCTCTCTCCACACAATTGAACTTATTCAAACATAAACAAAAACAAGCATGCCGCTCCAAGTAAAGTACACCAGATGTGGCCGAATAAAAATATAGTTTCAAGAGAAGGAACATGAGATGTTGTCGATGAAGGGGATGCCTTGAGCATCCCCCAGCTTAGAAGCTTGGGTCTTCTTAAAATATGCGAGGATGAACCACGGGGGCATCCCAAGCTTAAACTCTTCACTCTTCTTGATCATAGTATATCATCCTCCTCTCTTAAACCCTTGAAAACTTCCTCCCACAACAAACTTAAAGCAAACTCATTAGAGGTTAGTGCATAATCAAAGATTCACATGTTCATAGGTAACACAATCATTCTTAACACTTGGACATTGCACAAAACCTCTGCTGGAAGTCAATGGAACAAAAGAAATCCATCCAACACGGCAAAAGAGGCAATGCGAAATAAAAAGGCAGAATCTGTCAAAAAGCAGAGCAGTCGTAAAAGGCAATTTTAAGTGGCACCGGACTTTACTTTCGGGAGAAAATGCTCAAATCGAATAGAGAAGTTGCGTACATATACGGGGATCACGCACGTAGAATTGGGTGCAAGGTTACTGTGAAGAATTCTGCCCAGATTCAT